>CM076903.1:12310797-12662668 GCA_039519145.1 Kokia cookei
CGGATTGGTCGTTTTTCCAAAGGCTTTAGGACATATAGAGGACGCGGTAATAGATTTATTTGACAGATTGAGTAAAAGAGTAACACCTGTCCCGACCATATTGGCTGAAACTTTCAGATCCTTAAATTCATGTAGAAAGGAGGGAGAAGGTCGATTTATTACTTGCGCATCGCTATTGATGGTATGGTTTCATAGTCACTTCTGGAAAACAGAAAAAGTCTCCTATTAGTATTTGCCTAAAGATTACTCCCCTTTGAAAGAGTTCGTGGCCATGCAAAGACAAAAAAACTTCTCAGAAGAAAAGTGGATGGTCATACTCCAAAGCCTCAAAGACGAGGACATAGAGTGACGAGCACTATCGTTCGCTCCTGATGAAATATTGTATCGGTACGGAGATCTCGACTGGGTCCCATTGGCAGGAATATGGCGAGCAATCGGATATGCACATTTGCTGGTTTCAAGACAATACAGATTAAGACAGTTCATACCCGCGACTCAAGGGTTAGCTCAGTGTGAATTCGCATACCGGGGAGAAAATAATAAGAAAAGGATTCGGGAAATCTCAAATGCATGGAACCAGGTTTGAAAAATGAAAGCATTCGGTGCCAATCCCATGATAACTGTAGAATATGATTGGTGGAGAAACAGAAGGATCAACGATAATATTCCTAGTCAAACCCAAAGATTGTCCGCCCAATTGAAGAACACTTGCAGGTTGTCCCGACTGAATTAGAAATAATTAAACAAGATTTCGAAAAGAAAAATGCTGAGATGGAGAAAATAATAGAAAACTGGAAGAAGAGAATGTGCTTTTAGGATTAGACGTTGATGTTCAGAAGCTAGAAGCGAAAAAATTGAGAAAATGGAAGAACAAGGCTGAAGAAGATGTTAGCAGCCTAAAAAAGGACTATAAAAAGCTTCGATTTTCAATGAGAACCGTCGGTTTAGGTAAGACGTCAGAGAAATGGCAGCAGGAAATCCGCGAAGAGAAAAATAAAACAAGTCACTGGAAAAATAAATTTCAAGACGCCCAAGTTCAGGAAAATGCTATGAAAAGTAGCCTTCTAGAAAGCCAAGCCGAAGTGACCGAATTAAAAGCTCAAGTAGGAGAACTGGAGGAATCCTTGTACAAACATCGTAGCCGAAATTCAGTAATAAAGTTGAAGGAAAGTCGAGCTGAGATCAAAAGACTGAATAAGAGGGTGGAAGAATTAGAAGCCTCTTTGCAGAATAGTGAAATACAAATTAAGATTTTGGAAAGGACGTTGGAGACAAATGATTGGCATCTTCAGCAAACCCAAAAAGAAGTCAGAGAGAGGGATTATGTTATGGGTGAGGCCTTAAATCAAATCCGCAGAGTAACTGATCATGTGCAAACACTAGCAGTTGAAGCAGAAGAGCTAAGCATACAGTACAAGACAAAGATGAATCGAGGTTAAAAGCTATCAAGACTCCTTAAGAAAGTAAAGGCTCTGAGCATCAGAGCAAAACTGTTTATGTAATTTGCTTTATGTTAAGGAACTTGTTATCCAAATAAAGTTTTCTAAATGAAAAATGAATTATAAGTCAATACTTTTCTCTTGCATACATGCATTTTATTCGCATCACATTTTTCCATATTTTTGCATAACGATCCTAACTTATTAAAAACTTAGAATTCAGCTACATCAGTAATCATTGAAAACTCACATCGTTATAATACTCGAAAGAAGACTAAGGCCATGGAGCAAAGACTTGAACAAATCGAAAAAGAATTACAAGACCAGATGAAGAGCGCATCCAAGAGCAAATGACCATGATGTGCAAAGAAATGAATAATCAATTCATGGAGGTACAAAAGAGCTTAATGAATGAATTAGCACAAGTAAAACAAAGCATGGCCGATAAAGGAAAGAGTCCTACTATTGAGGAGGAAGAGGACCCAACAGTCCCCCCAGGCTTTACACCTCTCCATAACCCGGCTTCACATGAAATGTCGGCTCGGGAGCCCACCATTACTATAAAGGCACAACAACAAGCTACGGGCACGTCGAGACCAACCAATTATCCAATTGGATCAGGGTCAAACCCAAAGGATAATGCTGCGAATCTGGGTGTCCCAGACTTTGACGAGATGATAAGAGAGGATCTCCCTAGACAAATAGAGGAAAAATACAGGCGATTAAAAGAGAAAATCGACGCGATGCAAGGAGTTAAAATTTCCTATAGGGTAGATGCCAAAGAGTTAAGTCTGGTTCCGGATCTGGTTCTCCCTCCCAAATTCAAAGTTCTAAAATTTGAAAAATATAACAGGACGAGTTGCCCTGAAGGCCACCTAACCATGTTCTGCAGGAAGATGGCGGGGCACGTACATAATGACCAATTGTTAATTCATTGCTTTAAAAACAGCTTGACCGGGTCGACAATTAAATGGTACAATCAATTGAGCAAATAAAAAATTCATTTATGGAAAGATTTGACATAGACTTTCTTAAAGCAATACAGTCATGTGATAGAAATAACTCCTGATCGGCTTTCACTGCAAAATTTGGAGAAGAAGTCGAATGAGAGCTTTAGACAATATGCGCAGAGATGACGTGAGGTGGCAACCCAAGTACAACCACCACTAACAGAAAAGGATACAACAATTTTGTTTCTTAATACCCTCAAAGCTCCTTACCTGAATCACCTGTTAGGAAACGCCACCAAGAGTTTCTTTGATATGGTCATATCGGGGGAGATGATCGAAAATGCGATCAAGACCGGCAAGATTGAAACCGAAGAAAGCCTTAAAAGGTCTACCCTAGAAGAAGGGATAATGAGGTCAACAATACAAGCATATACAGACCTAGCTACACCAAACCCTTCATGACAGGTCAGCCCAAAGCTCCAATGGGAAATTACCAAAATGTCCCGTGGTAAGAATCGGACATCAGGCCAAATAGAGGAAGAGTTCAATACACTTCCATTCCGATGTCATACGGAGAACTCTACAAGATACTGTATGACGCGCATGAGGTAGCTCCTCAGCGTGTAAGATCATATAAACCCTCATTCCCGACTTGGTATAATACGAATGCTCATTGTGAATACCATGCAGGGGCAGAAGGACACTCGATTGAAAACTGCCCTGCTTTTAAAAGATGAGTCGAAGGACTCATAAAGCATGGAGTCATAAAATTAGAAGAGCCAGCAAAGCCCAATATAGCTAGGAATCCTCTGCCTAATCACCCAAAGCAAGGGATGAATGCCTTGCTATGCCTTGCTAGAAGAAGGACTCGGAAAATTAAGAGAAATGTTGAAGAAATTAAGCCTCCACTTCGGTGGGTATGACCAGAGATGATTAAAAAAGGGATAATCGTGAAGGATAAAAAGAGTATGATAATCGGGGATGATAATAATTGCGAGTTTCATGCCATTAAGGGGCATGAAATTCAAAGCTGCGTCGAGTTCAAAGCCGTGGTCCAGATGTTGATGGACAATCGAAAGTTGGAAATTTTTTAAGAAAGAAGGGAAGCTAATGATATTTGTGCCTCCGAGGACTGAACAACTAAGGCTGATGGAAGTAATCGCTCGAAGATGATTATTTGTGACACAGTAAGAGAACAGACAACCCCTCGCATCATCATACAAAAGCCTGCAATTTTTCCTTACAGGGATAGTAAAAAGGTCTCATGGAGTTATAATTGTAACGTGACCATACCAATGGAGGGGGAACCTAGGAAGGACGTGAATCTTGTTACCCGTAGCGGTAAAAATTATAACTCTGTAAATAAAAAAAAAGAGGTCAGTAAAGGGAAAGCAAGAATGTATGAGCCAGAGGAAGAAATAACTAGCAAGCCCGAAGTACCTATAAATGAATTTGTATCCGAGAATGAGGCGAAGGGGTTTTTAAAGTTTTTAAGGCATAGTGAATATAGTGTAGTAGAACAACTACACAAACAGCCTGCTCGGATATCGATCCTGTCATTGCTCTTAAGCTCGAAAGCCCAACAAAGCGTACTAATGAAGGTGCTGAACGAAACATATTTAGCAAATGACATCTCCGTCTGTAAGCTAGATCGATTGGTCAATAACGTGAGTGCTGATAACTTCATTTTCTTTAGCGATGATGAAATACCGACGGGAGGAATAAGGTCGACCAAGGCTTTACACATCACTACCCGTTGTAAAGGGTATACGCTACCTGGAGTACTCATAGACAATGGTTCAGCTGTGAATGTACTACCGCTAGCTACACTGCAAATATTGCCAATTGATAGCTCTCACATGAAAAGATGTAATAACATAGTGAGAGCATTTGACGGGACAGAAAGGAAGGTAATGGGAAAGATTGAAATACCTCTTCAAATTGGGCCGAATACATATGAAGTGGATTTTCTAGTGATGGATATTAGGTCCACTTATAACTGTCTGCTGGGAAGACCATGGATCCACTCAGTTGGGGCAGTACCTTCCTCTTTGCACCAGAAAGTGAAGCTAATAAATGAAGGGCTGCTAATCACGATTAATGCTGAGGAGGAAATAATCGCGTCCATAACAAGCGATTCACCCTACGGGGGAATAGATGATGAGACTGTGGAATGCTAGTTTCGCTCACTAGAATTTGTCAATGCAACTTTCATTTCGGAAGGGAGCAAGATACCTGTGCCTACAATATCATCGACCACCAGGATGGGCTTGCAATTAACAGTCGGAAAGGGAGCTATACTTGGGAAAGGACTAGGAAAATACCTCCAAGGAAGAGTTAGTGTGCTGATACTAATAGAAAAGCGGGATCGTTATGGCCTGGGGTACAAGTCGGACGTGAAACAAAAGAGGAATGAGCTAGAAAAAAGGCAAGAAAGAAGGTGGGTCAGACTGTCTGGAAAGGACATCTCGTGGGAACCCATGGTCTTCCCGCACATCTATGAGACTTTCGTCTCAGGAGGGGTGATCAACTAGAAAACAGAGCGGGAAAAGGAGCAAGTGACGATTGGAACCAAATGGGGCATCATAGATCTAGGCATTAATGCTATATCAGATGAAGAAAAGGAAGGGAATCCATCAAGAATTAGTCCGTGTGCCTCTGAAAGCACCTTAAATAATTGGACCGTGGAGGAACTCCCTGTAATTTTTAAGATTTCCTCGGAGTAATGCTCGAAAACACTTATTGCTTTAGGCTCGGAAGCAATATGGATCTTTTTGTAAAAGAGTCCATGGTCATTATTCAGTTATTTTGAATGAAATGCACTTTCCATCTTATATTTTTTCCATAATTATTCTTTCATTTCTTAATTCAGCTTAATAAACCATTCGTATATATCCAATAAATAAGATTAATTATTCTTTAATACATACATACTCATACATACCACATAATCATTCTTTCGTAAATTTATTTTGCTCTTTGGACCTTTCTTTCATCCATTGACAGATCCTCGAATATCAATAATATGAGCAACTCTGACGCTAACTTAGAACCTTACTTCGAGCAAGATACGAGTTTGGAAGATCTTCAAGACCTTGAAGATAATCAAGATTGTAATCTGCCTCCGGATCTGTTAAGAATGATGCAACAGGAAGAAAAACAAATCCTGCCTCATTCGGACCTAGTGGAAGTTATTAATCTAGGGTACAAAGATGAAAAGAAAGAGGTGAAAATTGGGACAAGCATCTCCATAGAAACCAGAAGGAATCTTATTGAGTTGCTTCAAGAGTTCCAAGATATCTTCCACATGGTCTTATCAAGATATGCCCGGCTTGAGCACTAGCATTGTGGTGCACAAACTCCCTATAAAGGAAGAAAGCAAACCCGTGCAGCAAAAACTCTGAAGGATGAGACCAGATGTGTTGTTAAAATTAAAAGAAGAAGTCAAGAAACAATTTAACGTTGGTTTTCTCCAGGTAGTTAAATACTATGAATGGGTACCTAATATAGTCCCCGTTCCTAAAAAAGACGGAAAGGTGCGCATGTGTGTGGACTATCGAGATTTAAATAAAGCTAGCCCAAAGGATAATTTCCCCTTACCGCACATCGACACTTTAGTCGATAACACGATAGAACATTCTTTATTTTCCTTTATGGATGGTTTCTTTGGGTATAATCAGATAAGGATGGACCTTGAGGATATGATCAAAACCACATTTGTCACGCTATGGGGAACATTTTGCTACAAGGTGATGCCCTTCGGACTAAAAAATGCAGAGGCAACTTATCAAAGGGCCATGGTGATTCTGTTCCACGACATGATGCATAAGGAGATTGAAGTTTACATCGATGACATGATTGCAAAATCCCAAACAGAGGAAGAACATGTAAGAATCCTGAGAAAGTTATTTGGAAGGCTAAGGAAATATCAATTAAAGCTAAACCTAGTAAAATGCACTTTCGGAGCCACATCAGGAAAATTGTTAGGCTTTGTAGTCAGCAAAAGAGGAATTAAAATTGACTCGGATAAAGTCAAAGCCATACAGGAGTTACCACTACCCGGCACGTAAAAAAAAGTTTGGGGTTTCTTAGGAAGACTAAATTACATTGCTCGGTTCATTTCACAGTTGACTGAGAAATGCGATCCTATCTTCCACCTGCTTAGAAAATTCAACCCGGGCATATGAGATGATGAATGCCAGGAAACCTTTAACAAAGCCAAAGATTATTTTTCCAAAGCTCCCATCTTGGTACCTCCAATTCCTAATAAGTCATTAATCCTGTACTTGACAGTCTTTGAAAATTCCATGGGATGTGTACTAAGCCAACACGATGAATTCGAAAAGAAGGAAAGGGCAATATATTATCTCAGTAAGAAATTCACTGATTGCGAGACGCGATATTCGCCAATTGAGAAATTATGTTGTGCACTAGTTTGGACTACACGCAGATTAAGGCAATACATGTTATACCATACCACTTGGTTGATCTCGAAATTAGATCCTCTGAAGTACCTGATGGAGTCAGCTGCATTGAATGGGAGATTGGCTCGATGACAAATCTTGCTCTCAGAATTCGACATAGTCTACGTCAATCAGAAATCAATAAAAGAGAGTGCGATAGTAAACTTCCTAGCCAGTAGGGCTTTAGAGGACTATGAGTCGATAAACTTCGATTTCCCGAATGAGGATTTAATGTACATTGCGACTACTGAAGGGGTAATCACGGTAGAATGACCTTGGAAATTGAATTTTGATTGAGCTTCAAATGCCACAAGTAATGGGGTCGGGCAGTCTTGGTATCACCCGAACGAGATTACTACCCTTTTACCAGCAAACTTGATTTTGATTGCACAAATAATATGACTGAATACGAAGCATGTATCTTGGGAATCCGTGCGGCCATAGAGCGATAAATCAAAATTTTGGAGATTTATGGAGACTCTGCACTGGTAATCTATCAACTCAAAGGAGAATGGGAAACAATGGATTCTAAGCTAGTGGATTACCGCAGATTGGTCCTCGAGTTGATCATGGAGTTCGATGACATCACATTCCATTATCTCCCACGATAATAAAACCAGATGGCCGATGCTCTTGCCACTTTAGCCTCGATGATTAAGGTGAGTAGGACAGAAGATGTAAAGCCTATTCAGATGAGTATCTATGAAGCTCCTACTTATTGTTATGATATTGAGGCAGAGGAAGAAGAAGAAAAGAATGATCGCCCATGGTACCAGAATATTCTTCAATCTGTGAGAGATCGAAAGTACCTCAAGCAAGCCTCAGAAAATGAAAAGAGGACATTAAGAAGACTGGCTAGTGAATATGTCCTAGATGGGGAAATCTTGTACAAGAGGAGAAAAGATCAAGTGTTGCTGAGATGTGTCGACGCAATTGAAGCTAAGAAGATCTTAGAAGAAGTTCACGAAGGCATTTGTGAGACACACGCCAACGGTTTCACGATGGCCTGGCAAATAATGAGATTTGGGTATTACTGGTCTACTATGGAGGGCGATTGCATCAATTATGCCAAGAAGTGCCATAAGTGTCAGATCTATAGAGACAAGATTCATGTACCTCTATGACACCTTCATGTCATGACCTCTCCCTAGCGTTTTTCTATGTGAGGCATGGATGTCATCGGGCCAATTTCTCCAAAGGCTTTCAATGGCCATAGATTCATCTTGTGGTAATTGACTACTTCACTAAATGGGTAAAGGCGACCTCAAATGCAAATGTTACCAAGTCTACGGTTAGCAAGTTCCTGAAAAAAGAAATTATTTACCGATACGGGATGCTTGAAAGGATCATATCCGACAATGCCCTGAATTTGAACAATAGCACGATAGCAGAAGTTTGCGAACAGTTCAAAATCAAGCATCATAATTCTTCTCCCTATCACCCAAAAATGAATGGAGCTGTGGAGGCAGCTAATAAGAACATCAAGAAGATTGTGGCAAAAATGACTGAGACTTACAAAGACTAGCATGAAAAACTACCATTTTCCCTCTTTTCTTACAGAACTTCAGTCAGGACTTTTACTGGGGCAACACTATTCTCATTGGCATACGGTATGGAAGCAGTCTTGCCTATTGAGGTTGAAATACCTTCCTTTCAAGTCTTAACCGAGCTTCAACTAGATGAGGTTGAATGGATCCAAGCTCGATATGATCAGTTGAATTTAATCGAGGAAAAGTGATTAAAAGCCATTCGCCATGGCCAGATGTACCAAAAAAGAATGATGCGAGCTTACGACAAAAAGGTTCGTCCCAAGGAATTCTATGAGGGAGATCTAGTTTTGAAAAAGATACTTCTCATATATAAAGATTTTCGTAGGAAATGGATGCCCAATTGGGAGGGACCTTATGTGGTAAGGAAAGCTTTCTCAATAGGAGCTTTCATCCTAACAGAAATGGACGACAAAGATCTGTACAACCCATCAATTCAGACTCGGTGAAAAAATACTTCGCCTAAAAATAAAAGGGGTTCAGGATGAAAACCCGCAAAGGGCATCCTGGAACCAAGGAAATTTTGAGTTGAAAACCCGCAAAGATTGGCTCAGATCCAAGAACGGGTCGACGAGATGGAGGAAGGTTACAACTTGAAACATCAACAAAGCACTCTAGATCATCTAGACACTCATCTGAGCTAGGAATGATTCTCAAGCAAGTTGGTGCAGAGTAACTCATTTTGCGATATCCGGGGCAACTAATTATCTTTTATTATATACTTGACAATTTTCGACTAATGTCGTTTCCTTTGATCCTATTTTTAATAGAATTTTCAAAAAACGCTTTGTTTCTGCACAATTTTGTTCAAGCATTTCGCATCTAAATAACGGGTAATAAACTAATAAATTATTCAAAAAGTTATGAGCATTATTCAGGAATTTTCAAGGAATTACAGAGGTCCGAAAAATGATCACCAATGGGAAGACAAACTTAAAAACGAGCAGTTTAAGAACAGCCTAGAAGAAGATGGAGCAACACATCAAAGACAGAATTTGGACGAGCGACAGATCATGCCGACCTGTAATAATAAATAAATCTGACATTCATCATACACATTCATGCAAGTTAGGAGCATTTAATCATAACTTTCTAATTTAGGCATACATAGAGGCTCATAAAAGCATATTTCACAGGTCACATCCCCGCCACATGGCGAGATGAATCATTAAGATCACCAAGGGAAAGTTGAAAAGGAGCAGGACTCCAATACCTTACCCCGATCACGGGACAGATTGCGACCATCCACAAACAGCAATGCGATCATCTTCCTAATGAGATACTGAGAAGTAGACCAAATCAATGAAACGAGGCTCAAAGCGAGCAAATCTTCGAACCCTAGCTTCCTGATGAGATACTGAGAAGCAGGTCGAAGCAATAAAATGGTTAGCTTCCTGATGAGATACTAAGAAGTGAACCAAATTCGTCTTCCTGATGAGATACAGAGAAGCGGATTGAAACAAGCGATGCGGTCATCTTCCTGATGAGATACTGAGAAGAAGACCAAATCAAACCCACGCTCGATGTGAGCAAATCCTCGAACCCCAGCTTCCTGATGAGATACTAAGAAGAAGGTCGAAATAATAAAGTGGTTAGCTTCTTGATGAGATACTAAGAAGAAGGTCAAAATAATAAAGTGGTTAGCTTCTTGATGAGATACAGAGAAGTGTACCAACTCAGGGCTCCATGTGATCAAATCTTCGAATCCCAGCTTCTTGATGAGATACAGAGAAGCAGATTGAAACAAGTAAGGCGGTCATCTTCCTGATGAGATACAAAGAAGAATATCAACTCAGGACTCGATGCGAGCAAATCTTCAAAATCCAGCTTCCTGATGAGATACTGAGAAGCAGGTCGAAGCAATAAAATGGTTAGCTTCCTGATGAGATACTGAGAAGTGACCAAATTCGTCTTCCTGATGAGATACAGGGAAGCAGATTGAAACAAGCGATACGGTTATCTTCTTGATGAGACACTGAGAAGAAGACCAAATCAAACCCACGCTCGATGTGAGCAAATCCTCGAACCCCAGCTTCTTGATAAGATACTGAGAAGCAGGTTGAAGTAATAAAATGGTTAGCTTCCTGACGAAATACGGGGAAGTGAACCAAAACCATCTTCCTGATGAAATACAGAGAAGTGGATCAAAACAAGTGATATGGTCGTCTTCTTGATGAGATACTAAGAAGAAGGTCAAGTTAATGAAACTAGACTCAAAGACTACGGTGACAAATTTCAATCTCCTTGAAAGGAATGAAGTGAAATTACAGTAGCAAATTTTGTCTTTTTGAATATTACCTTATGGCAAGATGGAGTCATGATGAATAAGATGCAGAGGTAGATGCGACAAAATCAAACGGTTAATAAAATGGTAGGTGGACCAATTGAAGAAAGAACGTTAAAGAGATGAAACTTGACAAATTGGGCATCCTTTTGGGTCTTTGCTCCGTTCCTGTTACACAGCAACGAGCAAAGAGGGGCAACTGTTGAAGCCCAATTTGTCTGGGCCCAACAAAATTTAAATTTATTTTAAAATTAAGTTTATTTTAAATTTAAATTTATTATAAATTTAAATTTATTTAAATAATGTTCAATTACAAAGTCTAATTACAAATCAAGCCCAAATTGGAGCCCAATTTCAAATTGACCCAAACCAGCCCAAATACAACCCAACATAAAAACCCATTACAGAAACCCTAATCTACCACCCACTTGCACTGCTGCCGTCCACCTCAACCAACCAGGGCATGCCACGTCGTCAGCACTAACACCACCTCCAGCTTCAACTTGCACTGCCACCAGTTGCTCCAACCGCCACTGCCATAGCTGAACCTGCAAAAGAAGAACAAAACATGTCTTTAATGCTTGTAATGATCATAATACTAGTTATAAAAACCAGATTCAAAGAGTTGGGGGGGGACTTTTTTGGTTTTTTTTTAAACTTACCATTCAAAAGAAATCAAAACCAGGAAGTATTCCAAGCAATCAGCATCAGTGCCTAAAGCATTAAAGTCTCAAACGAGTCAAATTCATAGTTTCAGACTTCGAGCCATCAGGTACATTCAATGTATGTCTGTTATTATTTATGATTTAAATTTTTAACTTAATCAGTTTCTACATGTGTATTAATGTATTAAATACTTTGTTGCCCCTATTTATCATCTTCCATCTGTTTCAAAATGTAAAAAAATATTTGTTAAACATCTTAATGGCATTGATGATAATTAATGTTAATAATAACAGTAATAATAAGTTATTTAATAATAATAAATATAATAATAATAAAAAAGAATACCAAAAGACAGTACTCCCCTGAATGAGCGTCCCCGTCACCGGAGCCGTGAGTGGCGTTCCACTGTGCCATCCTTGAACCCCCCACAATTGTACGGACGCCTACGAATAACACATCAAAGTCGTTTAAGGCAAAAACAAAAATGAAACTTTCTTTTAAAAAAAAAAGGAGAATAAAAGAATATGAAGCAAAATCGAGTCTTCAATGAGCCAAATCAAATCTTTCGTTTTAATAATGGTTTTAAATAAGAAAAGAAAGGGATTAAAAGTTTTAGATCTAGATTTGGAGTCGGATCTGGTTTTTGTTGTTTAAAAAAAGAGGGAAGAACGAAGGATGACAGACGTTTTGCTTACATGATCGACAGCGCGTGGACGGACGACGACTATGCGCGGTGGTCAGCGACATCAGGAGGCGGCACGTGGCGCTCGTGACGCCACATGCGCTGGACAAACGATAGACACTGGCCGGGGTTCGGTCGGCCTTAGAGAGGGAGAAGAAGGATTTTGAGAGAGTTTTTGGACTTTTTTTTGAAAAAGGAATCAAAAATGAAAAAAAAAACCCTAAAATGGCCTTTCAAAGACCCTCAAAACAGCATCGTTTTGAGGGCTGAGTTTCAGCCCAAAAAATGATATCGTTTTGAGCTATTACCCATGGCCAACCCGATTCGACCCAACCCGCTTGGAGGATCCGAGTGTTTTTGAGAAAAGGGATATTTATGCATTTGGTGCTCCAGCATTTTTTGGTTGTTTCAATTTAGTCCCTTTTATACTTTAATTATTTATAAATTGGCCCAAAAATTTTCATTTATTTCCAATTTAATTCCTTCACCTTTTGAAAGCACCAGTAGCTACCACGTGTCATTGTCTTAGCTTATTTCTGCGAAGAGTCCCTTTTAGTTTTAATTTGTTTTAATTTAATCCTTAAATCAAGTTATGTTTAATTACAAATTGACCCAGATATTTTTCATGGTTTTCAAATTAGTCCTTTGACTTTAGGATGCCTATGAGGCTACCACGTGTCACTTCTTTTTGGTTTTATTGCCCTGGAGGTCCCTAATCTATCCGAAATTACATTTTTACCCTCGGACTTCTAAAAATTCAAATTTTGACCCCAAAACTTCTAAAACTTCTATTTTTACCCTCAAACTTCCAAAAAATCCAATTTTGACCCCAAAACTTCCAAAAATTCCATTTTTAACCTCGAAACTTCCAAAAATTCCATTTTTACCCTCAAACCTCTAAAATTTCCATTTTAACCCCTAAACTTCCAAAAATTCCATTTTAACCCTAAAACTTCCAAAAATTCCATTTTTACCCCAAAACTTCTAAAAAATTCCATTTTTACCCCTAAACTTATAAAAATTCCATTTTTTAACCCCAAAACTTCCAAAAATTCCATTTTTACCCCTAAACTTCCAAAAATTCCATTTTTACCCCCAACCTCCAAATTTTCATTTTCGACCTCGAAATTTTCAAAAATTACCATTTTGCCCCCGGATGTCCAAAAACTCTATTTTCGATCTCGAAATTCTCGAAATTACCCTTTTACTCTCGAATGTCTAAAAATTTCATTTTTAGCCCAAAATTTTCCCAAAATTACCCTTTTGCCCTCAGAATCCAAATTACCATTTTGCCCCCGGGTATCCAAAGTCTCATTTTCAACTTCGATTGCATCATTCTTCTTTCTCATCAATATTTGCATTTAATTTTAACCATTATGCACTCGTATTTTGTATTTTTTTTATTTCTACTTACTATTTATCTTCTTAATTACCTTACTTCGTGTTATTTACTATCCATTATTAACTGCTTATTCATATTAAATTTGCATGTTTGTTTTCAAAATTGTTTTCATAAAAACTTTAAAATCGAGGCAATATTCTTTTATTTCGAGTTTTGAAAATTTGTGCCTTAACTTACTAGGTACAATTTTTCTTCAAATCGAAATAGTCGAATACCCTTAATCGAGGCAATGTTTCCTTATCTTCGATTCTGAAATATTACGCCTTAACTTACTAGGTGCAACCTTTCTTCAAATCTAGATAATCAAATATCCTTTTCCCAAAAATTTAGAAAAGTTTTACGAAGGAAAGCTCGTTATTTCTGGATCTTGAAGTGTCATGTCCTAACTCACTGGATGTAACTTTCTTCCATGATCACTTCGAAATAGCGGGATTTCCAAACAAACCCGATTTCCTTTAAACTTAACTCATGCATTCAAGGATCATATTTTAAACTTTATTCGAGCTTTTAAATGTTACAAATTAAGACCCGAAAATAATCAATACGGTACCAATTTTGGGCGTATGAGGGTGCTAATCCTTCCTCATGCGTAACCGACTCCCAAACCTATTTTTCTAGATTTCGAAGACCTACATGTTTTCAAAACGGTTTTTAAAACGTTTTGTGGTGATCCAACCACACCGAATAAAGGATTGGTGGCGACTCCCATTTTCCAACATTAAAGTAATTTTTGAAACTCGTCGTTTTCCAAAAAAAAGGATGGTTTCGACACTCTTTATTTATTTTGGAGTTAGTTTTGGTGTTAAATACTATGTTAGAACTAAGTATTTAAATTAGATTAAATTTTACTATTATTCTTTATATTATGTATAAGTTATAGATTTAGTCTATATAATTTATTATGTGGCAAATATATTATTGAACGTATAATGCATTATAAACTTGATATTTTCATATATTACTCACAAAAATGGTATCATGTTAGATTTAAGTTTGACATTTGGCACTAAAACTAATAATTAAACCGACGAAAGACTTGATTGGAGTGATAACTTTTGTTTGAGAATTTAATTAGAATGAATAATTTAAAATTTAAATGGAGATAAGAATGTGATTTTGTTATACCAATTTCAGTGGTGAACACCCCAAGAAAACTTCATCAGTATAATGGTTGGGAAGTAGGAGTGAATAGTCGATTGAGTTGAGTTGAATCGAGTCAAAAAATTTTAAGTTAGTCTAGTTGACAAATTCTATTTTTGCAACCGAACTCAATTTGAATTTTTTTCAAATCGAATCGAATTGAGTAAAAAAATTTCGAGTCAAGCCGAGTCGAGTTAACGAATCTTATTATTTATACTCAATGTTGCGTTTACATGAACCAATTATTTAACTAGTAGACGAAGTACAAGATTATTTAACTACATAAACAATATAATGGTTTTGCGTTTTAAATTGATGAGAAAACATTTATTAAAATGATGTAATTTTGCTTTTAACTTAATGGTTTTGACTTTTAACTTTAGAAAATGTAAACATTTATTAAAATGATGTAGTTTTATCTTTTCTTATTCGGATTTTCGAATAATTCAAATTATGTAATTTTTATTCGAGTTAAACCGAAATACTTAATTTTTTATTCTTGTTGATCCGAATAACTCGAGTAACTCAAATAACTCGAACTATTCAATTTAAAATTTAAATTTTTTATCGAGTTTTTTTAGTATCCCATTTAAGATCTTCAAGTCACATCAATCACACTCACAGTATCATCCAATCTTACGAGATAAGAACATGACACACAAATGTAGGGGCAAAATCAAAAATTATTTTAGGGGGTTAAAATTAAATTTTAATTTTTAATAAGTCATATCTTTATTATTTTTAAAAATTAAAATTAAAATTTTATAATTTTAAGAGGTGAAAATATAATTTTATTTTTATTAATTTAAAATTTAAAAATTTCAAATGATTTAAATAATAATTTTTCATTTTAAAACAGAGCAGGTTGTGAGCCTAGATTCGCCTCTGCACAAATGCACATATTTCCAAACCACGATTTGTCGATTTAAACACACTTCCCAAACTAATGAACTTCCTGTTTTTTGTAGCTATATTCAAACATCTCCGCTGATAATTTCTTGTCTATATATTTTCCTCAGTCCTTTAAGGGAGGCCCATTCAGTCCATTTTGGAGTTGGCCTTAAGTTTAATTTTTTCCAACTCTAAACTGGCTCAATTCATTTTAGTGTTTCTAAATAATAAAAATATATATTTCTTTTATTGATATATACACTTATAATTAAATTTAAATAATTTTTTTAATATTTTAAACAATAAAACAAGTTTGTTTTGGTCGCAGACAAGAAATAATAATATATAAATTTTTAATATTTTTTTATTTTATTTAATATTAATATAATTATTTTTTATATAATATTAATATAAAATTTAAATTTATTATATTTTTGAAAATATTTATGTATTTTTATATTTTCTAAATTTAATATATTATTATTTCTTTTCAACAATATATTTTTTTATTTTTATATACTCTTAAATTTATTATATATTTTTCGAAAATATTTATGTATTTTTATATATTTTTTTGAATTTTTTAGAATTAAGATTAAATTGAGATTATTTGTAAATTTTGAGGGTTAATTTTTTAAAAATTATGACTTAATTAATATAATATGTAAAAATTGAGGACTAAATTTATTACTATATAAAATTTTCAACTGCTAGGTTACCCTTTCGTCAGTGAAATTAATGAAAATGGACAAAAAAATCTCGATTAGTTTGGTGACCATTTTTAAAAATATATATATAATTGTGTGACAAAAAAATAATAAATTCATAGTTGGGTGACATGTGGTGTAGTTTATCCTATTATTTATTTGTTTCTTAATTTTTTTAATCTTTTATTAAATAAATGATATCTGATTAACTCATGATGACAAACATATCTTTCTCCAATTCTTTTACTAAAAATCATCACAAAAGCGTAAAATCTACAACCTCCTTTTGATTTTCAATCATGACAAAAGCTACCCTTCTTAACATGTTCTTCGCTTCTCTTTCTCTCCCTAAATTTCAAGCCCCAAATTCCTCTTTACCATGCATAAACCCCAGATTGGATTTGTTTTGGTTTATTGATCAATTTTCAGTTATTTTGTTGATATTTCTAATCGTTATATTGTTTTAAAGCAATTTGGTGATTGTTTATATAGTAAAGGTGTTTTTAGGGGAAAAAATAAATGTCTATTGTGAGGAATAGCATTGTGGTGAACTAAATTCACTAAATTAAGTTTGAATGGTTTCGTTATTCATATCAACCAAACATGTAAGTGTTTGTATATGACAAACAAGATGAGAGTTCTTTACGAATTCATAGCCTTTAATATTGATTTTATAACCGATCAGCGACGGAGAGAGAGGAAGGGAGGACGGTGGTGGCAAGGAGGAAGGGGGATGGCGGTACGGTTGGGGAAAGGAGAGTGACAAAGGTGGGGGAGGGGAGGGTATTTTTATTTATTTATTTAATTTTAATATAAATATAAAATTATTTATATATTAAAATAGTTATGTATTTTTATTTTTTATTTTTTATATTTAAAATCAAATTGAAACTATTTGTAAAATTTTAGGGTTAATTTTTTAAAACTATTACTAAATCGATATAATATATCAAAGTTGAAAGCTAAGTTTGTTGGGTGACCAATTTTACTTATTTTTTACCTGCCATGTCACCTCACATTACGACACTTAACAGAAATAGAAATTTTTTTTTTTGATTAATTGGGTAATCATTTCTAAAAAATCATAATTGAGTAATAAAAACAAGAAACAAATCCATAATTATGTAATCTGTGGTGCAGTTTACCTTAAATATTATTATTATAATTGTAATTTTGTTTTCTTAATATTTTTATATAAAATTTTTAAATAAAACAACAAAAATTAAATTCTTAAAATAAAAAATTATTTTATAAACCTTTTCAATTATATCAACCATATGACCTCTACCAATTAAAAAAGAATATATCATCATTTTTTCATACCATTTATACATAATAAAATTTCAAAATCTATCATTCACCTCAATGTTCAGTACAAACTCAACATCAAATTTATCTAACATTACAAAGTAGAATTCAACGAGTGATTTCAGTGGTAAAGAGAATATTATTTATTTTAAGAGGCCCAGTTCAAGCATTACTTTATCAAAAATTTAAAAAATATGAACATATATTACTATATAATCACTCCAGTATATTTAAAAAACATTACAAAGTCAAATATGTTGTGATATTCATTAATTGTTTCTTCTCGAATTTACTTCTTTTTCCAATTCCAAATCTAATTACAACCACCTTTGCAACACTGCCTACTATCTTCAAATTGATTTTCTCTACCTATTTGACAAAAAAAAATTATCTTATTAAAAGAATTATAGTTTCCTTCAGAATTGTCAAATATATGAACATCATTACGGAACTTTTTAAGTTATTTGATATAGTGTGAACTGATATATATTAATGAAAAAGTTAAAATATGTGATAATTTTTTTATATTTTTGTAAATTTGAAATTTAGTTTATATATTTTTATTTTTATGAATTTAGTTTTTTTATTTTTTAGATTTTAAAATTTATATCCAATTGTTAATATTGTTATATTATAAAATAAAAGGAGAGAGTAAAAGAGAGAGCATATTTTATTGATCAATTGAAGTAAGTTACAATGTTTTTTCAAAGTCTATATTTATAGACATAGAAAGTATAAATGAAATAGAACTCTAGTTCTAATGACTATTAGAATTTAAAGTTTATCCAAATTTATCTTGATTTTGATGGGCATCCACTTAATAAAATATTCATAACACTCCCCTTTGGATGTCCATTGGTAGATAATGTGCCTCGTTAAAACTTTTACTAAAATAAAAATCCTGTGGGAAAAAAATTTCCTAGTGAAGGAAAAAGAATACACATATCTATAATATGCATAACATGTTGCCTCATTAAAAACCTTACCAGAAAAACCTAATGAGACAAAACTTCGGTTAAGGGAAAAAGAGTACAACGCGTATTTACTCCCCTCATAAAAATATCACATAATATCTCATATTCTACGTATTCAATCTTGAATACTATTCTTTCAAATGACTATTTAAATGTATCTACTAAGCATTTATATCACCATTCTTTTGAAAGTCATGAGTGAGAAAAAATTTGGGGGAAATATATTTGATCTCTTCAGGAGTTTCAACAATAATCATAACAAACTTTAATCATGATTCTTCCATAAAAACACAAATAGGTATTTTGGAAAATTTTATAATCCTCTTTCAACTACTATTGACTAAATCAAATTTACCACATGTTCAATTATTTCAATTAATATAAATGAACAATTTCCCAATAGTTTCAATATACTTCTGACATTCTAAATCCTTCAAAAATTTTAATATAAACTTTACTATATAGTGATTCACAAAAGGTTGTAGCAACAATCATGAGACACAAGTATGATCTGCCAATTTAATAATATATCTAATTGCATTCACCACAAAAGAATATTATATCTTCTCATAATCAATGCTAGGACTTAGTGAAAAACTTCATATTTTTATTTTACATTTACAAAACTACTTCATTTGTACCTTCACTAGCTTTATACATTTAAATATTTGGGTTGTTGGTCTAAAAACTCCACGAATTTAATTGTATATGAGTTATGTCTTTCTATTTTGTCCAATTTATTCCATATCTATATTTCCCTTATTCAATATCCTCCTTTTATTTCATTATTTCAACAATAATATTGCATGCAAAACCATTGTCGACCACTTTTATATTGGTTCGACATTTTCTCAAATTGACATAACTCATCGAGATCTCTTATTTTCACTATTTTAATCTTCAATTTCAGGTACATGAATCTCTTCTGAAGTTTTACTTATTAGTTATGTCTTAGGTATCTTTTTGAGCACCCGCCTTCACTATATGACCATCTAGATTTTTTTTTTATGAAAATTTTCATATTTGGAACTTTAATGAGTTATCCTTACTAATCTTCTGGTTCAAATTAGTTATTAGTTCTCTCCCCTTAATTTCAGGAAAACTATCAAATCAAAATAGTAATCACAATCATATCATAATTGAATCTCTGATACGTTTAATATATCATAATAAAAGGAGACCCATAATTAATATATATTTTTTCAACTTTCTTTGAGGATTCACATTTTTTTGTGCGTTGTGGTTGAACAATTGGAACATATACGCACATACAAAAATTCAAAGATGAGAAATATTTAGCTCTTGACCAAAAATCAATTGTAATGGGAAATATTTAAAACTTATTGGCTTGATGCGTACTACACGTAAATCAATATAATCACATGTTGAAAGAGGAAGTTTAGTCATCATAAGTAATGGTTTAGCCATTAATCAGATGCATTCAATTAATAAATTCTCAAACCATTATACGCATAAATAATAAACTTTTACCAAAGTTTTTCAAACTTAATCAATAAAAGACTAAGATATAACCTCATCAGTATTAGATGAATTGTCTTAATTGCATGATCTGAAATTAATTATTCAAACAATCTTGCAAACGACTGGTTATAAGTTGATAACACATATTCGATTATTTTGTAGATGCATCTACCAAAATCATATAATATCAAAACCATCCACATGGTGGATTAATGGGCCCATATTCATTTCAGAAATGCAAGATCTCAACTCTAGATAGTGAGTTTTTAACAACCAATTTTCATTGAGAACAATCAATAAATGAGAATTCTTTAAATTAAAGAATCTTTTGGTTCTTTAATGAATATTTATATGAATTCTCAATTAATTTTTACATTCTATATGATCCAGGATAGTCTAACTGATCATGCCAAGTAGTAAATATATTTGTATCAAAAAACTTCTGGTTTATGTTAACATGCGTTTCAGTTGTACTAAATTGTAACAAATTGATAATTTTACTATCATTCATTTCATTTTGTATCCACATATAAGTACCATTGTGACATTTACTACTAGAAATGTCTAAATCAATGTGAAGTTTATAATGACATTAAGTCATAATATAATTTCCAAATAATTATATGCAATATTCGCTTTAGGGAATTTATCAAAATATTCACATGTGCAAAATCTTCATAATTTATTATTACATTCACTTCAAGGAATGAAGCAGAACTGGTGGAACGAATAACTCGTTGTTTTGTATATCCATAAGGAGATATGAGATCAATTTAAAATACTTTAAAGCCCTTTTAACAAGAGTTTTGCACAATCAATTTAATCATAAAGAATAACTGCCTTTTTCATTTTACGTTGAGCCTTGATGATAAGAAGTAAGCAAATTAAACTTCAGTAATAAATTTTCAATCCAATAAAAATTTATTAATAGCAAACTTTGAGAGTGAATCTTATTTTTCAAGTGTACAACAGGTACATAACTAATAACTTTTCACGCATAAGTTGTCTCTCTTCTTAAAGAGTTCTTAGAAATTTTTGGTTTTTCTTATTTTCTTCATTTTCCACTTTTGGTGGTAAGAAAAATTATGACGACCATCCCCCGTGACTATAATTATAATCCAATTTACTACATCCATATCAAAGATTATATCCTTCGAATTTATCACATAATGTTACATTCTCTTTAGGGAATGATTAGGTTTTGTGGTTAAAAACTTTTGTTCAACCATAAGTAAATTTTTTCATAATATTGCTACTGTAGGAGAACATTTGAATCATGAAAAGTTGAATAAGTTCTCTCTTGCAAGGTTCTCATCAGTAATATTTTTCCACGTAATTTAATTGAGAACTTATTTTGAGTACTGTAAAGTTATACTCACAGTTTTAAGAACTTGTAACTTCAGGTGCATCCAATCATAACGAGCTTTAGATAGAATTACTATATTCTATTGCTCATATTTTTCTTCCACAATTTAAGTTCACGGTCAAATATTTTGACTTAATGGGGACAATGACAAAAGAATATTACAAAAATAGTCACAATTAATTCAATTTATAATAAATATAAACCAATAACCCAATCCTCTTTTAATTCATATGAAATATAATCTTTTCCTTATTCACAATCTCAATATGGGACCCATTATGAATATCTTTTAAAACCAATGGATTAACCATCACAAAATATTAATATATTAGCTCTTCTGGAGCTTTCGATTAATTTTGTATTACCAAATATTGGACTAATATTAATTTGTTCCAGTACCAAATAAAATAAATATTTATTATTTGTAATGATAAAATTCATTACTATATTCTAATATCATTCCTCAAAGAATATTAATAAAATCAAAATATTTGGGCATATGCCATATATGTGGCCAATAATATTTGATAACATAAGTTATCTTTACCCTTTGAAAAGTTATCTTGAGAATTCTCACTGTTCTCTTATTCATTACTATGTTCCCACTTTTAGTGACTCATGATTATATCTTTTATTTTCTTTATGTTTGCATTCACTCTTAGGAATGCAACAAATTTAGTAGGACAATGTCCCACAGATTATTTATTCCATTATCACCATCGCAAACATGCGTGGATTTCAAATAAAAAATCCATAGTGCGTCGACCTCAATTGACGACTGAAAGAAAAATAATTAAAAAAGAATCATGCTGATAATGTGTTATAAAATAAAAGGATAGAGAGTAAAGAACAAAGAAAATAAGAGAGCAAAAGAGAAAACGTATTTTATTGATCAATCAAAGTAAGTTACAATGTTTCTCTAAGGTCTATATTTATAGACATAGAAAGTATAAATGAAATAGAACTCTAATTCTAATGACTACTAGAATTTAAAGTTCATTCAAATTTATCTTGATCTTGATGGACATCCAGTTAATAAAATATTCATAACATGTTAAAATTATTTTATGAAATTTAAGTTTATTAAAACATCATTTTTTAGTTACATTGTTACCAATTAAGTATTATTTTTATTTGGATTAAGTATAAAATTGATACTCGAACTTGTCCACTTCTCCCATAATGGTACTTTAGTTTTTTTTATTATCTTAGATTGATTTTCGAACTTTGTTTTCGTCCACTATATTGACACCTGAGCTTAACGTTATTAGTTTTTTTGTTGAAGTGACAGTGCTGACCAATTATGCACCACCATATGACGTCCTCTTGTACCTCTTTGACTTTTTATTTTTATTTTCCCATTTCCCTCATTTTCTTCCCTTTTTCTTTTTCCTATCCATGTGTTCTTCACTCTTCTTTATCTCCCATTTTAAGGGCCAACTGCAATAAAGGACCAATGCCAGCTTCTTGGTTCTTTCCTCCTCTTTTTAAGAAAAAAAAATTAATTTCGGTATTTCAAATTTTGGGTTTTCTAACATTTTACTTTGAATCAATTTTTTTTAATTTGTAAAAAAATCCCCTCTCAAATCTTTTCCTTTTCATGGTTTTCTTCAAATGGGTGTTAATTTGTGCTTTAGCCAGTAATCGTAAACGCAGTGGTAGTAAACTTTGCTATTTACAAATGGCACAACATAGTTTGTCGTCAATGTGGGTTTCATTTTTTTCCACCGTAACTTTCGATGTCGACGGTTTCTCGTTTCGATCGGCGTTCCGAATCTCCATCTGCAAAAACTGATCAATTAACAATTCAAATCATGGATATGGCCTGAAATTGAATGGTTTTGAAGCAAAAGCCATAACTTACTGGATTGAGAGCAATAATCAAGTAGTATTCTGGACCTATACAACAATAAATAGATTTCCTTGAAGCACAATACGATTGTTGGAGACAAGTTCGACGAGGAACTAGACTTGAATCCCTCAAATACTCCAAAACCACAAGCAAGGGTGGATCCAAAGAGGTTGGCAAAATGAAAATTTTCCATTTACGCCATTAAAATTTTTTAAAATAAAAAAAAGAACTTTTTTATATACAAAATGAGAAGGGGATTTTGTGTAAGAACATGAACATAATCTATGTTCAGGAGAACGAGAAAAATACCGTGTTTTGTCCATTTCTCTTAGGCTTCTTTCATGCTTTGTTCTTTTTACTTTCTTCCTTGCTCGTGTTTTCTTTTTTCCTGTAAGAGAATTCAATGTAGTTGGGGAAGAAGACATTGAAGAAGAAAGATGAAAAAGACACTCTATGGCCAAGGTAAGAAAAAAAAAAAAAAGAAAAATGGAAAGAAAATGAGGGAAAATGACAAAAAAAGGTACAAAGAGGATGACATCTGGCGGTACATGAGTAGTCAACACTATCATGTCAGTAAAAAAGTAATAATGTTAGGTTTGGATACCAATATAATAGATGAAAAAGAAGTTAAGTTACCAGACAAAAAAATTCATAAATATTAATTTGGAAGAAGTAGATAAGTTTGAGTATTAATTTTATATTTAATCCTTTTTATTTTAGAATGTCATACAAATAAATTTAACTCAAAAAAATGTTAACAATTGAAATTGTATTTTGAAATATGAAAAGTAGAAAAATTAAATTCTTAAAAATAAAAGTATAGTGACTAAATTCTAAATTTGTGAAGAGAATAGAGATTTACGACATATTTTAACCTAATGAAAATGGTTGAATATTTAATATTTATTTACATATATAAAAATATCAAGTCAAAATTTTTAATAGCAGAGGCGAGAAAAAGGGTTCTATGAATATGTAATGCAATTTCCAACATTATTTTGCAGCAAAAAACAATTATTTTGAAGGGAAAAAAATGATAAAGCAACTAAAATAAATTAGTTTCCTCTTCCTTGGTGAAAAAATGTTGTTATATCATTTATAGTTTAATGATTAAAATGTTATAAATCGATAATATTATTTATTGTTTCATAACAAATAAAAATTTAATCATTAAAATTTAATTTAAATTATACACAAGTGACTATATTTATTGTCGAAACCATCTTTTTTTTGGAAAACGACGAGTTTTGAAAATTATTTTAAAATAAAAAAATAATGGAAGTCGCCATCAATCCTTTATTCGGTGTGATTGGATCACCACAAAACGCTTTAAAAAAACATTTTGAAAACATGTAGGTCTTCGAAATCCAGAAAAATAGGTTCGGGAGTCGGTTACGCATGAGGAAGGATTAGCACCCTCATACGCCCAAAATTGGTACCGTATTGATTACTTTCGGGTCTTAAGTTGTAACATTTAAAAGCTTGAATAGAGTTTAAAATACGATCCTTGAATACATGAGTTAAGTTTAGAAAATGAAACTTTTGGCAAACCCGAGGGCAAAATGGTAATTTGGGAAAATTAGGGGTTTAAAAATGAAATTTTTGGACATTCGGGAGTAAAAGGGTAATTTTGAGAGTTTCGAGGTCAAAAATGGAGATTTTGCAGGTTAAGGGAAAAAATGGAATTTTTGAAAGTTTCGGGGTCAAAAATGAGATTTTTGGAAGTTCGGGGGTAAAAATGGAATTTTTGAAAGTTTGAGGTCAAAAATGGATTTTTTGAAGTTTCAGGGTTAAAAATGGAAATTTTGGAAGTTCGGGGGTAAAAATAGAATTTGGAAGGTTTAGGGACCTCCAAGGCAATAAAACCAAAAACAGGTGACACGTGGTAGCCCCTCAGGCATTCTGAAGTCAAAGGACTAGTTTGAAATCCATGAAAAATTTTTGGGTCAATTTTGTAGTTAAATAAAACTCGATTTGAGGATTAAATTAAAACAAATTAATAATAAGAGGGACCATTTACATAAATAAGCCAAAATCATGATACGTGGTAGCTCCTGGTGCTTTTAAAAGGTCAAGAGATTAAATTGAAAAACCATGAAAATCATTGGGCCAATTTAAAATTAATTAAAAGTGCAAAAAAAACCTGATTGAAAATTTTAGAAAAAACGGAAGGATCGAACGCATAAATAACCCTTCCTTTAAAAACATGCGGATCCTAAGTTGGGTCGGGTCGAATTCCGGGTCGGCCATAAGTTATTAGGTGAAACGGTGCCGTTTTGAGCATTCTGAAGCCATGCCAAAACGGCACCGTTTTGGACGGCTATAAATAGGCCATTTCTCAGAAAAAAAAAATCATTTTTACCCCTTTTCAAAAAAAAACCAAAACCTTCTTAAAAACGTCTCAAACATTCCTATGGCTGGTCACACTCCGGCTGGTCAGCCCAGTTGCCGTCCGTCACGTGAGGCCGCCATGCGCCATCGTCCGCGGCCGCGCGTCATCGCATGTCATCGCCGTGCCTGGTCACGCACGCCGGTTCGATCATGTCTCCGTCGACGCCTTTCCTTCCCATGCGCCACGCGTCACCGTTGAAGGTAAAAGCCTTTCTTTCTTTTCCTTTTTTTTTAAAAAATTTCTTAAAAAACTCCCTTTTTTAAAATTATTTTTATTGTTTTTTATTATTAATTGTTTTGATTCTTTTTTTTACAGATCCATGCGCGATGGGGAGTAGGCAACGTTCTGTTAGGTTCGACTTCTGGCGACAGCGACCAGGGAAGCGTCTTTCTAACTTTTTGTCTCCTTTATTTATTTATTATTATTAATAATATTATTATTATTATCAAAACATTTATTATTATTAATGAAATATTAAGAAAAACTTATTTATTATTAATGATATCATTAATATTATTATTATTATTAAAATAGTTATTAATATTATTAAGAATTATTGAAACGTTTTGAAAATAAAAAAGAATAAATGACAACAGTGGGTATTGAATGCATGCTTTGAAACTAAGTGTGGTTTTAAATAAAAACTTTAGTCATAAATGGTGATGAACATTTATTGGAAATACCTGGATGCCTTAATATTTAAGTGCTGTGAATCTGATTTGCCCCTTTGCTTCTGTGGTTTTATGCCCTATTTGTTTGAATATCTCTGCTTGCTAACCTTTTTCTTATTTGGATTTGTAAACACTTTGGGAATCTGTTTGTTGTATTGATTTCTCAAAAGGGTTCGTAACCCATTACAAATTTTGAAACTGGTTTTTATAACTAGTGTTTCAATCATGGTTATTTATTGTTTTGCAATTAAGTGTACATCTAACTCTCTTTTTTTCTTGCAGGTTTGGCTATGGCAGCCCGTGACAGTGGCGGTAGCAGTGGCAGAAGTAAGTTGGGGCCGAAGAAGGAAGCTGCTTGGGCTGACGTGGCGTGTTCTGATAGGTTGAAACAGAGGCAACAGCAGTACAAATTGAAGCTTAGGGTTTTTGATTTGGTTTTAGTGTCTTGGTTTGGGTCCGTCTGGGTCTTTTGTAATTGGGCCCTTTGTTTGGAATTGTATTTGGGCTCGGGTTTTTGGGTATGTAATTTGGACATTTATGTTTGAACTTTTTTAATTTTAAAATTAAAATTAAAATTAAATTAAATTTAAATTTAAAATAAATCTAAATTTAAAATTAAAAAGGGGCCCGGTCAAAATTGGGCTCCAACAGCTGCCCCTCCTTGCTCGTTGTTGTGTAACAGGAAAGGAGCAAGGACCAAAAGGAGGCCTAATTTGGTCCCGTGTTACTTCTTCAACGATCTCTCTTTAGTTGGTCCACTTTTCGCTTTGTTTAACCGTTTGATTTTGCCGCATCTACCTCTGCATCATGACTCCATCTTGCCCTAAGGTAATCTTCAAAAAGACAAAATTTGCTACCGTAATTTCACTCCATTCTTTTCAAGGGGATTGGAATTCATCACCGTAGTCTTTGAGTCTGGTTTCATTGATTTGGCCTTCTTCTCAGTATCTCATCAAGAAGACGATCATATCACTTGTTTTGATCCACTTCTCTGTGTTTCATCAGGAAAATGGTTTTGGTTCACTTCCCCGTATTTCACTAGAAAGCTAACCGTTTTATTACTTCGACTTGCTTCTCAGTGTCTCATCAGGAAGCTGGGGTTTGAAGATTTGCTCACATCAAGCGTGAGTTTGATTTGGTCTTCTTCTCAGTATCTCATTAGGAAGATGACTGCGTCGTTTGTTTCAATTCGCTTCTCTGTATCTCATCAGGAAGACGAATTTGTTCCACTTCTCAGTATCTCATCAGGAAGCTATCCCTTTATTACTTCACTTTGCTTCTCCATATCTCATCAAGAAGCTGGGGTTCGAGGATTTGCTCACATCGAGCGTGAGTTTGATTTGGTCTTCTTCTTAGTATCTCATCAAGAAGATGACTGCATCGTTTATTTCAATTCGCTTCTCTGTATCTCATCAGGAAGGCGAATTTGGTCCACTTCTCAACTATCTCATCAGGAAGCTAACCTTTTATTGCTTCACACTGCTTCTCTATATCTCATCAGGAAGCTGGGGTTCGAAGATTTGCTCACTTTGAGCGTCGTTTCATTGACTTGGTTTTCTTCTCAGTATCTCATCAGAAAGATGACCGTATCGCTGTTTTGTGGATGGTCGTAATTTGCCTCGTGATCGGGGTAAGGTTTTAGAGTTCTACTCCTTTTCAACTTTTCCTTGGTGATCTTAATGATTCATCTCGCCATGTGGCGGGGATGTGACCTATGAAATATGCTCCTATGGGTCTCTATGTAGTCCCAATTTAGAGGGTCATGATTAGAATGAATTAAATGCTCCTAACTTACATGAATGTGTATGATGAATGTCAAATTTATTTATTATTTTTCAGGTCGGCATGATCTGTCGCCTATCCAAATTCTGTCATTGATGTGTTGCTCTGTCTTCTTCCAGGCTGTTCTGGAACTGCTTGGTTTTTAGTTTGTCTTTCCATTGGTGATCTTGTTTCGGACCTCTGTAATTTCTGAAAATTCCAGAATAATGCTCATAACTTTTTGTATGATTTATTAGTTCATTACCCGTTATTTAGATGCGAAATGCTTGAACAAAATTGTACAGAAACAAGGTAGTATTTGAAAATTCTATTAAAAAGAGGATAAAAGGAAACAATATTAATCGAAAATTGCCAAGTATACAATAAAAAATAATTAGTTGCCCCAGATATCGCAAAATGAGCTACTCTGCGCCAACTTGCTTGAGAATCATTCCTAGCTCGGATGTGTGTCTAGAAGATCTAGAGTACTTTGTTGATGTTTCAAGTTGTAACCTTCCTACATCTCGTCGACCCGTTCTTAGATCTGAGCCGCCCTTTACGGGTTTTCAAATAAAAAATTCCTTGGTTACAGGACGCCCTTTGCGAGTTTTCATCCTGAACCCCTTTTTTTTTCGAGACGCCCTTTGTGAGTTTTCATCTTAATTTCCCTTTTGTTTTTAGGCGAAGTATTTTTTCACCAAGTTTGAATTGACGGGATTGTACAGATCCTTTCCGTTCATTTCTGTTAGGATGAGAGCTCCTCCTGAGAAAACTTTCTTTACCACATAAGGTCCTTCCCAATTGGGCATCCATTTCCCACGGAAATCTTTATGTATGTGAAGTATCTTTTTCAAAACTAGATCTCCCTCATAAAATTCCCTGGGACGAACCTTTTAGTCGTAAGCTCGCATCATTCTTTTCTGATACATTTGGTCATGGCGAATGGCTTTTAATCTATTTTCCTCGATTAAATTCAACTGATCATATCGAGCTTGGATCCATTCAGCCTCATTTAGTTGAAGCTCGGTTAAGACTCGAAGGGAAGGTATTTCAACCTCAATAGGCAAGATTGCTTCCATACCGTATGCCAACGAGAATGGTGTTGCCCCAGTAGAAGTCCTGACTGAAGTTCTGTAGGCAAAGAGGGCAAATGGTAGTTTTTCGTGCCAATCTTTGTAAGTCTCAGTCATTTTTGCCACAATCTTCTTGATGTTCTTATTAACTGCCTCCACAGCTCCATTCATTTTTGGGCTATAGGGAGAAGAATTATGATGCTTGATTTTGAACTGTTCGCAAACTTCTGCTATTGTGCTATTGTTCAAATTCAGGGCATTGTCGGATATGATCCTTTCAGGCATCTCGTATCAACAAATAATTTCTTTTTTCAAGAACTTGTTAACCGCAGACTTGGTAACATTTGCATATGAAGTTCCCTCTACCCATTTAGTGAAGTAGTTAATCACCACAAAGATGAATCTATGGCCATTGGAAGCCTTTGGAGAAATTGACCCGATGACGTCCATGCCTCACATGGAAAAAGGCCAGGGAGAGGTCATAACATGAACGTGTGATGGAGGTACATGAATTTTATCTCCATAGATCTGACACTTATGACACTTCTTGGCATAATTGATGCAATCGCCCTCCATAGTAGATCAGTAATACCCAAATCTCATTATTTGTCGGGCCATCATGAATCCATTAGCGTGTGTCCCACAAATGCCTTCGTGAACTTCTTCTAAGATCTTCTTAGCTTCAATTGCGTCAACACATCTTAGCAACACTTGATCTTTTCTCCTCTTGTACAAGATTTCCCCATCTAGGATATATTCACTGGCCAGTCTTCGTAATGTCCTCTTTTCATTTTCTAAAGCTTGCTCGGGATACTTTTGATCTCTCACAAATTGAAGAATATTCTAGTACCATGGGTGATCATTTTTTTCTTCTTCTTCCTCTGCCTTAATATCACAACAATGAGCAGGAGCTTCATAGATACTCATCTGAATGGGCTTTATATTTTCCGTCCTACTCATCTTAATCATCGAGGCTGGAGTGGCAAGAGCATCGGCCATCTGGTTTTCTTCCCGTGGGAGATAATAGAATGTGACGTCATCGAATTCTATGATCAACTCGAGGACTAATTTGCGGTAATCCACTAACTTAGAATCCTTTGTTTCTCATTCTCCTTTTAGTTGATAGATCACCAATGCGGAGTCTCCATAAATCTTCAGAATTTTGATTCCCCGCTCTATGGCCGTACGGATTCCCAATATACATGCTTCGTATTCAGCCATATTGTTTGTGCAATCAAAATCAAGTTTGCTGGTGAAAGGGTAATGATCTCCCTCTGGTGATACCAAGACTGCCCCGACCCCATTACCTGTGGCATTTTAAGCTCCATCAAAATTCAATCTCCAAGGTCGTTCTTTCGTGATTGCCTCTTCAGTAGTCGTAATATACATTAAATCTTCATTCGAGAAATCGAAGTTTATCGGCTCATAGTCCTCTAAAACCCTACTAGCTAGGAAGTCTGCTATCGCGCTCCCTTTTATTGCTTTCTGATTGACGTAAACTATGTCGAATTTCGAGAGCAAGATTTGCTATCGAGCTAATCTCCCATTCAATGCCGCTGACTCCATCAAATACTTCAAAGGATCTAATTTTGAAATCAACCAAGTGGTATGATATAACACGTATTGTCTTAATCTGCATGTAGTCTAGACTAGTGCACAACACAATTTCTTAATAGGCGAATATCGAGTCTCGCAATCAGTGAATTTCTTGCTGAGACAATATATCGCCCTTTCTTTCTTTTCCGATTCATCATGTTGGCCTAGTACGCATCCCATGGAATTTTCAAAGATTGTCAAGTACAAGATCAATGGCTTATTAGGAATTGGAGGTACCAAGATGGGAGCTTTGGATAAATAGTCTTTGACCTTATTAAAGGTTTCCTGACATTCATCATCTCATACACCCAGGTTGCGCTTTCTAAGCAGGCGGAAGATAGGATCGCATTTCTCAGTCAACTGTGAAATGAACCGAGCAATGTAATTTAGTCTTCCTAAGAAACCCTTAACTTCTTTTTGCGTGCTAGGTGGTAGTAACTCCTGTATGGCTTTGACTTTATCCGGGTCAATTTCAATTCCTCTTTTACTGACTACAAAGGTTAACAATTTTCCTGATGTGGCCCTGAAAGTGCACTTTGCTGGGTTTAGCTTTAATTGATATTTCCTTAGCCTTCCAAATAACTTTCTCAAGATTCTTACATGTTCTTCCTCCGTTTGGGATTTCGCAATCATGTCATCGACGTGAACTTCAATCTCCTTATACATCATGTTATGGAACAGAATCACCATGGCCCTCTGATAAGTTACCCCTGCATTTTTGAGTCCGAAAGGCATCACCTTGTAGCAAAATGTTCTCTATAGCATGACAAATGTGGTTTTGATCATATCTTCAAGGTCCATCCTTATCTGATTATACCCCGAGAAACCATCCATAAAGGAATACAGAGAATGTCCTGCCATATTATCGACTAAAGTGTCGATGTGGGGTAAGGGAAAATTATCCTTTGGGCTAGCATTATTTAAATCTCGATAGTCCACACACATGCCCACCTTTCCGTCTTTTTTAGGAACGGGGACTATATTAGCTACTCATTCAGAGTATTTAACCACCTGGAGGAAACCGGTATCAAATTGTTTCTTGACTTCTTCTTTTATTTTTAACAACACATCCGGTCTCATCCTTCGGAGTTTTTACTGCACGGGTTTGCTTTCTTCCTTTATAAGGAGTTTATGCACTACAATGTCAGTGCTCAAGCCGGGTATATCCTGGTAAGACCATGCAAAGATATCTTGGAACTCTTGAAGCAACGCGATAAGATTCCTTCTGGTTTCTACGGAGATGCTGGTCCCAATTTTCACCTCTTTATTTTCATCTTCGTGCCCCAGATTAATAACTTCCACTAGGTTCGAATGAGGCAAGATCTGTTTTTCTTCCTGTTCCATCATTCTTAACAGATCCGAAGGTAGATTACAATCTTGATTATCTTCAATGTCCTGAAGCTCTTCCAAACACGTATCTTGCTCGAAGTGAGGTTCTAAGTCAGCGTCAGGGTTGCTCATATTATTGATATTTGAGGATCTGTCAAGGGATGAAAGAGAGGTCCAAAGAGCAAAATAAATTTACGAAAGAATGACTATGTGGTATATGTATGAGTATGCATGTATTAAAGAATAATTATGGAGAAAAGTGCATTTCATTCAAAATAACTGAATAATGACCATGAGCCCTTTTACAAAAAGATCCATATCGCTTTCGAGCCTAAAGTAATAGGTGTAGAGCATTGGTGGACCCTATTCCTCCTATCGATATTTCATCATCGCTGATGAAAATGAAGTTATCAGCACTCACGTTATTGACCAATCGATCTAGTTTACTGACGGAGATGTCATTTGCTACATATGTTTCGTTCAGCACCTTCATTAGTACGCTTCGATGGACTTTCGAGCTTAAGAGCAATAATAGGATCGATATCCGAGCAGGCTGTTTGTGTAGTTGCTCTACTACACTATATTCACTATGCTTTAAAAACTTTAAAAACTCATTTGCCTCATTCTCAGATACAGGCTCGTTGATGAGTGCTTCAGGCTTGTTAGTTATTTCCTCCTCATGCTCACACATTCTAGCTTTCCCTTTGTTGACCTCTTTTTCTTTATTCACAGGGTCATAATTTTTACCGTTACGGGTAACAAGATTCACGTCCTCCCTCGGTTCCCCCTCTTTTGGTATGGTCACGCTGCAATTGTAGCTCCATGGGACCTTCTTGTTATCCCTGTAAGGAAACGTTACAGGCTTTTGTATGATAGTACGAGGGGTTGTCCGTTCTCTTACCGTGCCACAAATAATCACCTTGGGGCAATTGCTTTCATAAGTCTTAGCTGTCCCGTCCTCGGAGGCACAAACATCATTAGCTTCCCCTCTTTCTTCAAAAAATTTCAGCTCTCGATTGTCTATCAACATCTGGACCACGGCTTTGAACTCGATGCAGCTTTGAATTTCATGCCCCTTAACGGCATGAAACTCGCAATGGTCATCACCCCTGATTATCATACTCTTTTTATCATTCACGATTATCCCTTCTTAAACCAACTCTTGCCATACCCACCGAAGTGGAGACTTAATTTCTTCAACATTTCTCTTAATTTTTCGAGCTCATTCTTTAAGCAAGGCATTCACCCCTTGCTCTGGGTGATTAGGCAGAGGATTTCCAACTATATTGGGCTTTACTGGCTCTTCCAAATTTACGATTCCATGCTCTATGAGTCCTTCGACTCGTCTTTTAAAAGCGGGGCAGTTTTCAATCGAGTGCCCTTTTGCCCTTGCATGATATTCACAGCGAGCTTTTGCATCATACCAAGCCGGGAATAAGGGTTTGTATGGTTTTACATGCTGAGGAGCTACCTCATGCGCGTCATATAATATCTTGTAGAGTTCTCCGTATGACATCGGAAGGGGAGTATATTGAATTCTTCCTCTATTTGGCCTAGTGCCCGGCTCCTACCGCGGGACATTTTGGTAATTGCCCATTAGAATTTTGGGCTGACTTGTCACGAAGGATCTGGTGTAGCTAGGTCTATATATGCTTGCATTGTTGACCTCATTATCCATTCTTCTAGGGGCAGGCCTTTTAGGGCTTTCTCCGGTTTCAATTTTGCCGACCTTGATTGCATTTTCAATCATTTCCCCCGACATGACCGTATCAGAGAAACTCTTGGTGTCGTTTCCTAACAAGTGATTTAGGTAAAGAACCTCGAGGGTATTGACAAACAACATTGTTGTCTCCTTTTCTGTTAGCGGTGACTATACTTGGGTTGCCACCTCGCGCCATCTCTGCGCATATGTTCTAAAGCTCTCATTTGACTTATTCTCCGTATTCTGTAGTGTGAGCCGATTAGGAGCTATTTCTATCACATGTCCGTATTGTTTTTAGAAAGCTTGTGCCAAATCTTTCCACGATTGGATTTTTGATCGGCTCAATTGATTGTACCATCTGATTGCCGACCCAGTCAGGCTGTCTTGAAAACAATGAATTAACAGTTGGTCATTATGTACGTGCCCCGCCATCTTTCTGCAGAACATGGTTAGGTGGGCTTCAAGGCAGCTCGTCCCGCTATATTTTTCAAATTTTGGAACTTTGAATTTGGGAGGGAGAACCAAATCTAGAACCAGACTCAGCTCTTTGGCATCTACACTATAGGAAATTTCAACTCCCTGTATTGCATTGATTTTCTCTTCTAATCGCCTGTATTTTTCCTCTATTTGTCTGGGGAGATCTTCTCTTATCATCTCGTCAAAGTCTAGGACACCCAGATTCGCAGCATTATCCTCTGGGTTTGACCCTGATCCAATTGGATAATTAACTGGTCGCGACGTGCCTGTGGCTGGTTGCTGTGCTCTTACAGTAATGGTGGGCTCCCGTGCTGGCATTTCATGCAAAGTCGGGTTATGGAGAGGTGTAAAGCCCGGGTGGACCATTGGGTCCTCTTCTACCTCAATAGCAGGACTCTTTCCTTTATCAGCCATGCTTTATTTTACTTGCGCTAATTAATTCATTAAGCTTGTTTGTACCTCCATGAATTGATTCTTCATTTCTCTGCACATCATGGTCATTTGCTCTTGGATGTGCTCTTGCATCTGATCTTGTAATTCTTTTTGGATTTGTTCAAGTCTTTGTTCCATGGCTTTAGTTTTCTTTCGAGTATTATAGCGATGTGAGTTTTCAATGATTATTGATGTAGCTGGATGATAATTTTTTAATAAGTTAGGACTATTATGCAAAAAAAAAAATGTGATGCGAATAAGATGCATGTATGCAAGAGAAAGGTATTTGACTTATAATTCACTTTTCATTTAGAAAACTTCATTTGGATAACAAGTTCTTTAACATAAAGCAAATTACATAAATGGTTTTGCTTTTATACTCAGAGCTTTGACTTTCTTAAGGAGTCTTGATAGCTTTTGACCTCGTTCCGTCTTTGCTCGTATTGTATGCTTTGCTTTTCTACTTCAACTGCTAGTGTCTGCACATGATCAGCTACTTCGTGGATTTGATTTAAAGCTTCACCTATAACATAATCCCTTTCTCTGACTTCCTTTTGAGTTTGCTGAAGATGCCTATCATTTGTCTCCAACATCCTTTCCAAAATCTCAGTTTGTATTTCACTATTCTGCAAAGAGGCCTCTAATTCTTCCACCCTCTTACTCAGTCTCTCGATCTCGACTCGGCTTGCTTTCAACTCCATTACTGAATTTCGGCTACATGCCTGTACAAGGACTCCTCCAATTCTCTTACTTGAGCTTTTAATTCAGTCACTTCGGCTTGGCTTTCCAGAAGGCTACTCTTCATAGCATTTTCCTGAACTTGGGCGTCTTGAAATTTGTTTTTCCAATGACTTGTTTTATTTTTCTCTTCACGAAATTTCTGCTGCCATTGCTCTGATGTCTTACCTAAACCGACGGTTCTCATTGACAATCGAAGCTTTTTATAATCCTTCTTTAGGCTGCTAAGATCTTCTTCAGCCTTATTCTTCCCTTTTCTCAATTTTTCCGCTTCTAGCTTCTGAACGTCAACGTTTAATCCTAAAAGCACCTTCTCCTCCTCTAATTTTTCTATCATTTTTTTCATCTCAGCATTTTACTTTTCGAAATCTTGTTTAATTATTTCTAATTCAGTCGAAACAACCTGCAAGTGTTCTTCAATTGAGCGGACAATCTCCGGGTTTGGCACAGGAATATTGTCATTGATCCTTCTATTTCTCCACCAATCATATTCTGCAATTATCATGGGATTGGCGCCGAATGCTTTCATTTTTCGAACTTGGTTCCATGCATTTGAGATTTCTCGAATCTTTTTCTTATTGTTTTCTCCCTGGTACACAAATTCATACTGAGCTATCCCCTGAGTCGCGGGTATGAACTGTCTTGATCTATATTATCTTGAAACTAGCAAAGGTGCATATCCAGTTGCTCCCCATATTTCTGCCAATGGGACCCAGTCAAGATCTCCGCACTGATACAATATTTCATCAGGAACAAACCATGATGCTCGCCACTCTATGTCTTCATCTTTGAGGCTTTGGAGTATGGCCATCCACTTTTCTTCTGAGAAGTTTTCTTGTCTCTGCATGGCCACGAACTCTTTCAAAGGGGAGTAATCTTTAGACAAGTACTGATAGAAGACTTTTTCTGTTTTCCAAAAGTGACTATGAAACCATACCATCAGTAACAGTGCGCAGGTAATAAATCGACCTTCTCCCTCCTTTCTGCACGCATTTAAGGACCTGAAAGTTTCAGCCAATATGGCCGGGACAAGTTTCACTCTTTTACTCAATCTATCAAACAAATCTATCACCGCGTCTTCTATATGCCCCAAAGCCTTTGGAAAAGCGACCAACCCGTAGATACTTAGGGCTAAAATGTCGATATTTTTTTTTTGCATCTGGATGAGCCAGTATCAAATCTCGCAGACTTTTCCACGTGATGCACTTGTTATCGCCTTTGACCTTAACTCGAGCTGCAACCCACTGTTCACTCATGCCAGTAATGTTTATTAATCTTTTAACAAGGGTCGGGATATTTGAAGCTCTTGAATAGGCCTTATCTACCGAAATATTCGAATAACGGAGCAGAGTGGTGTATTCTTCTATCGTCGGTGTCATGTCTATATTCCCGAAGGTGAAGTAATTGTAAGCTGAATTCCAATATTGTGTTAAGGCTCTAAAGAGGGATTTGTCTACTTTAACTTTGCACAAGTATGGCAAATCTTTGTATTCTTGGTAAAAGGTCTGTTTCATATTGTTGTCCCAACTGTCCCAGATCTCTTTCAACTCTAGCACATTGTTTTGAGTCGTACTGATCTTGGTGTAATCCCAAAACTCTTACTCATATCCTTCCACTAAGCTGTCTCCCTTTTGGCATTGAGTCTCCTTCGACCACATGCGCACGACCATATTGTCCTCCACTTTATCAAAGTACTTGTTTTCCATGATTAATTCTCTTATCGATAACTGAACTTTTGAGTCTATACCTTCTCTTTATATGATGATGAAATGCGATGCAAAAAGAGACAACATAAACAAGTTAGCGAAACACAACAATAGCAATATATAACATAGAACCTAAGAGTCTGTCTTGGAAGGTTGCTAAATGGTTTAGTACAACTCCTTCTACAACAAGTTCCTACGTCTTACTATATGTGGTTTTAGGTTCTAAAGTAAGGGTACCCAAACTGGCAGATTCCTCGGTCCTCACCCATTACAGGCTCACACAGACGAGTTCGGTTTAGGGGGACGCATTTCCCACATGTTTGCACGGAAGTGAAAACTTAACGAAAACAACGGTACTTTGTAATCCCGAAAGTAATCCACTATCCTGCACGGTGGTGAAGACCTCACGAAGGAGTAGTTTCAAGCTTCCACTTAAAAAGGGTAATATCATATGCAGATGTATGCACATTTACACTAGCAATATCACATAATATAATGTCACAAAAGATGTCGAGGATCGCATATTAAACAGAACTGAAGCTTAAAAGTTTCCAAAGAAGACCCGAAAATAATCAATTTGGCTTGACTCTCGTTTATTTAAAAAGTCCCCAGTGGAGTCGCCAGCTGTTGAAACCATCTCTTTTTTTTTTAGAAAACGACGAGTTTCAAAAATTATTTTAAAATCGAAAAATAATGGAAGTTGCCACCAATCCTTTATTCGGTGTGATTGGATCACTACAAAACGCTTTAAAAAAACATTTTGAAAACATGTAGGTCTTCGAAATCCAGAAAAACAGGTTCGGGAGTCGGTTATGCATGAGGAAGGATTAGCACCCTCATACGCCCAAAATTGGTACCGTATTGATTATTTTTGGGTCTTAAGTTGCAACATTTAAAAGCTTGAATAGAGTTTAAAATACGATCCTTGAATGCATGAGTTAAGTTTAGAAGAATTCGGGTTTGTTTGGAAATCCCGCTATTTCAAAGTGATCGAGGAAGAAAGTTACGTCCAGTGAGTTAGGACATGACATTCCAAGATCTAGAAATAACGAGCTTTCCTTTGTAAAACCTTTTTTTAATTTTTTTGCGAAAAGGATATTCAATTATCTCGATTTGTAGAAAGGTTGCACCTAGTAAGTTAAGGTGCAATATTTCAGAATCGAAGATAAGGAAACATTGCCTTGATTAAGGGTATTCGATTATCTCGATTTGAAGAAAAATTACACCTAGTGAGTTAAGTCATAAATTTTTGAAACTTGAAATAAAAGAATATTGCCTCGATTATTAAAACTTTTATGAAAAACAATTTTGAAAACAAGCATGCGGGTTAAATATGAATAAACAGTTAATAATGGATATTAAATAACACGAAGTAAGATAAATAATAAGATAAAATGGAAAAAAATCAAAAAATGCAAAATACGACTGCATAATAGTTAAAATAAATGCAAATATTGATGATGAAGAAAAAAAACGCGATCGGGTTTGAAAATAAGACTTTTCGGATACCCGGGAACAAAATGGTAATTTTGGGAAAATTCAGGGTTTAAAAATGGAATTTTTGGACATTCGAGAGTAAAAGGGTAATTTTGAGAGTTTCGAAGTCGAAAAGGGAGATTTTGGAGGTTAAGGGTAAAAATGGATTTTTTGGAAGTTTTGGCGTCAAAAATATGTTTTTTGGAAGTTCAGGGTAAAAATGGAATTTTTGAAAGTTTTAGGGTCAAAAATGGGAATTTTGGAAGTTCGGGGGTAAAAATGGAATTTTTAGAATTTTTGGGGTTAAAAATGGAATTTTTGGAAGTTTAGGGGTAAAATAGAATTTTTGAAAGTTTCGAGGTTAAAAATGGAATTTTTGGAAGTTCGAGGGTAAAAATGGAATTTTTGGAAGGTTTAGGGACCTTCAGGGCAATAAAACCAAAAACAGGTGGCACGTGGCAGCCTCTCAAGCATTCTGAAGTCAGAGGACTAGTTTTAAATCCATGAAAAATTTTTGGGTCAATTTTGTAATTAAATAAAACTCGATTTAAGGATTAAATTAAAACAAATTAACAATAAGAGGAACCATTTGCATAAATAAGCCAAAATCATGACATGTGGCAGCTCCTGGTGCTTTTAAAAGGTCAAGGGATTAAATTGAAAAACTATGAAAATCAAAGGGCCAATTTAAAATTAATTAGAAGTGCAAAAAGGACCTGATTGAAAATTTTAGAAAAAGCAGAAGGATCGAACGCATAAATAACCCTTCCTTTAAAAACACGCGTATCCTAGGTTAGATCGAGTCGGATTCCGGGTCGGCCATGGGTTATTAGCTGAAATGGTGTCGTTTTGAGCATTCTGAAGCCATGCCAAAACGGCACCGTTTTGGACGGCTATAAATAGATCATTTCTCAAAAAAATTTTTTTTTTACCCCTTTTAAAAAAAAAACTAAAACCTTCTTAAAAACCTCTCAAACATTCCCATGGCCGGCCACACTCCTGTCGGTCAGCCCGGTCGCTGTCCGTCGTGTGGGGCCGCCACGCGGCATCGTCTGCGACCGTGCATCGTCGTCGCGCCTGGTCACGCATGCTGCCTATCCTTCCCATGCGCCACGTGCCACCGTCGAATGTAAAAGCCTTTCTTTCTTTTCCTTTTTTTTAAAAAAAAAATTCTTAAAAAACTCCCTTTTTTGTCTTTCTAACTTTTTAACTTTTTTATTTATTTATTATTATTAATAATATTATTATTATTATCAAAACATTTATTATTATTAATGAATATTAAGAAAAACTTTATTTATTATTAATGATATCATTAATATTATTATTATTATTATTATTATTATTATTATTATTAAAACAGTTATTAATATTATTAAGAATTATTGAAACGTTTTGAAAATAAAAAGGAATAAATGACAATAGTGGGTATTGAATGCATGCATTGAAAATAAGTGTGGTTTTAAATAAAAACTTTATTCATAAATGGTGATGAACATTTATTGAAAATACCTAGATGCCTTAATATCTAAGTGCTATGAATCTGATTTGCCCCTTTGCTTCTGTGGTTTTATGCCCTATCTGTTTGAATACCTCTGCTTGCTAACCTTTTTCTTATTTGGATTTGTAAACACTTTGGGAATCTGTTTGTTGTTTGTTGTATGGATTTCTCAAAAGGGTTCGTAACCCATTACAAATTTTGAAACTAGTTTTTATAACCAGTGTTTCAATCATGGTTATTTGTTGTTTTGCAATTAAGTGTACATCTAATCTCTCTTTTTTTCTTGCAGGTTCGACTATGGCAGCCTGTGACAATGGCGGTAGCAATGGCAGAAGCAAGTTGGGGCTGAAGAAGGAAGCTGCTTGGGCTGACGTGGCGTGTTCTGATAGGCTGAAACACAGGCAGCAGCACTATAAGTTGAAGTTTAGGGTTTCTGATTTGGTTTTAGTGTCTTGGTTTGGGTCCGTCTGGATCTTTTGTAATTGGGCTCGGGTTTTTGGGTATGTAATTTGGACATTTATGTTTGAACTTTTTTAATTTTAAAATTAAATTTAAATTTAAGATTAATTTAAATTTAAAATAAATCTAAATTAAAAATTAAAAAGGGGCTCGGTCAAAATTGGGCTCCAACAGTTATAATTTAGATTAAAATTTTATATAAATCTTTTAATACTATACCATAATTAATTTAATTGTTGCACAAATACATTTTTATAAAAAATTCATTTTTAACCCAAATAATAAATATATCATAATTGAATATAAATTTAAAAATTATAATTTAATAGAATACAGAAAGTTATTATTCGAATTGGATTCAAATTCCAAAGTTTATGGTGTGAAAATGAAAGGGATATTATTGAATAATCATGATACACGCTTTGTGCCTTTGGACTAGAATCGGGGGTACCAAATATTAATACTCCAAACGCATATAATTCATGCGGTGAACAATTTTGATTTCATTTCCTGTATATTATAATCATTTTCCATATTCATTGCATGGTTGAAATTAAAAAAATGTGTAAAAGAATTTTAAAAATATAAAAAGAATTTAAAAAAATTATAAATTATTGGAGTTTATTTAAAAAATACATTTTTATTTTTGAAATTATAAAAATATAAAATTACTTAGGACCCCACAAAAGAAAGTATGTGATTTCTTATTATATTTTTATTAAAAAATACTTTTATTTTTGAAGTTATAAAAATATTCAATAAAGCTCAAATTAGGTAACAATAAAAATTACTAATTTGGTTTACAAATTTCAAGTTTAGGTACTAATTAGATATAAAATTTAGATGTTAAATAAGTACAAATTACTAAGTTTAGGTATCTTAATATATGTTAAATTTTTTGTTTTAATTTGAAATTTAAGATTTAGGCTTAATTTAGCATTGTTTCTCAAAAGCACTGTAGTAGGCTTAATTTGATCGGGCTCGTTCCAAAACCAAACCAATAAATCAAGTTTAAATTTAAATTTAAATTGTTCATTTACAAAATTCATGGCCCAAACTCAATTACATGTCCAATTACCCTAAGCCCAATTAACCTAGCTCAATACATTTGAAAAAAAGAAAAAACCCTAATGGTAATAACTTGCTACTTGCCGACTCCATCCTTGGCAACTCAGCTGCCGCCACGTTAACACCACCAACAGCTCACCAGTCAAGTTGCCACCACCGCCACTGCAAGTCTGCACCTGCGAAGAAGAAGGGACAGCAATTTAGTTGCAAAAAACAAAAGAGAATCATTGTAATGAAGGCTTTAAAAAGCCGATTCAAAACATATTGTAGAGGTTACTTTCTAGTTTTTGAAATCAATACACATACACAAGATATTTTGAAATCAATACACATATACAGAGTGCATTCGAAATACAAACACAAAAAACCCGAAGCAATTAATATCAGAATTGAAGGTAGATTACAAAGCATTCAGATATCAGTCAAGGTGTACAATTTTTAATAGGTATTTATTTATTGTTTATTTACTACTCAAATTTCGAAATGTTTATATTCTAAATATATATTAATATATTCAGTTATTATATTATTATCATTTATTATTTTCATTTATTTCGAAAACGTTTTAAATAATAAAAAAAAACGAAAGTCAATCCCGTACCTGAATCGTCCCCGCCACCAAGGTTGGAGCCCTACACTCTTCCGTGCCCACGAAAAGGAAAACCCCAATATTCAGACATTAAAAAATATATTAGAAAAAAATAGAATATGAAAATAACGACAGATTTCAAAAGAGGAAATAGAAAAATCATCAAAATCTTGTTGTTTTTCGAAATTCTGGAAACGTTCATTTAGATTTAGGTTTATTATTTTCAAAAATGTATAAAAAAGAAAAAGCTAAATAACAAAGGAAAAAATCAAAACAAGTTTTAAAAAGGGGATGGATTCGAAAATAAAAACAGATTTGAAAATCGAAACAAAGGAACTCAAACGTGTTTGAAATTTTTTTAGGAATCTAGGTTTGATCTAGATAGATTCGAGCCTTAATTCATGTTTTAAAAAAAGGGAAATAAAAGGAAGATTTTTTTTTACTTGGGCCGCCGTGGACGGTGATGCGTGTGACGGAGGACGGCGGAGCCCTAGGGCGGATGAGGGATTAGAGAAAGAGGGAATGAAGAGAAAACACAATTTTTTTTTAAAATGAAAGGGGGAAAGTGATTTTTTTCAGCAAATTTGGGCTTTTTTACCTTTTGGTGCGACGTCGTTTTGAGGGAGGTTCGGTACCAAACGACACTATTTCGGTGCTCCACACCTGATCCGCATCGGACCCGAATAGGGTACGCGTATTTTTATAAAATGGTCTATTTATTCGGACGACCCTTCCGCATTTTTTTGTTTTTATAATTTCGTCCTTTTAACATTTTTAATTTATTTTAAATTTACCCAACAATTTTAAATGTTTTGCAATTTAATCTTTTGACTTCTATGAGCTTGAAAAACTGCCATGTATCCCAATTTTTGGGTTTATTACGCATAAAGCCCCCGTTTTGTTCCAAAATTATATTTTGACCCTTAAACTTTTCTAAAATTACATTTTGACCCCCAAACTTCTCCAAAATCACATTTTGACCCTTAAACTTTTCCAAAATTACATTTTAACACTTAAACTTTTCCAAAATCACATTTTAACCCCTAAACTTCTCCAAAATTACATTTTAACCCTTAAACTTTCTTATAATCACATTTTAACCCAATTTTTTTTCCAAAATTACATTTTAACTCCTAAACTTTTCCAAAATTACATTTTGACCCTTAAACTTCTCTAAAATCACATTTTAACCTCTAAACCTCTCTTCAAAATCATATTTTAACCCAAACTTTCCTAAAATAACATTATTAGCCTTAAACTTTTCCAAAATTACGTTTTAACCTCGAATTCTCCGAAACTTCATTTTCGACCTCGTTTTTTTTTCCTTTTTATTCTATTTTTGTACATAAAATTTAATTTTTTTCTTCGTTGTTTTAATTAATCCTTTTTTTGATTTCGTTTCACGTTTTTTCATACTTCGTATATTATTAATCTTATGCTTAATTTTTGCATTTACTTATCTACTTAATTATTATTTAATTTTTCCATTATCTGCACATTCATTTTTAATTTACACACTCATCTTTAAATTAAATTTGCTTTTTGATTTTCTTTAAAAATACGAATATTTTAAAATCGAGGCAATATTCATTTATTTCAGATTTTGAAAAATTGTGCCTTAACATACTAGGCGCGATTTTTTCTTCAAATCGGAATAATCGAATATCCTTTTCAAGGTTTGAAATTGGCAATGAAGGAATGCTCGTTATTTTCGGATCTCAAAACATTATGTCCTAACTCACTAGACGTGACTTTCTTCCTCGATCATTTCGAAATAACGAGACTTCCTCACGAAATTTGATTTTCCTTCTTAAACGTGTACATCAAATAAATCATGCATTTAAGGATCGTATTTTAAATTTTACTCGAATTTTCAAATTTTTAACAAATCATATCAACGTGGTACCAATTTTGGGCATGTGAGGGTGCTAATCTTTCTTCACACGTAACCGACTCCCGGACCCATCTTTTAGATTTCGAATACCAAAATGTTTTTCAAAATAGATTTTAAACGTTTTGTGATGATCCAATCACACCGGATAAAAGATTGGTGGCGACTCCCAATTTTCGATTTCAAAAATATTTTCGAGATTGTTTTTTCTTTTCGAAAAAAAGAAAAAGAGGTTTCAGCAGCTTGGCGACTCCGCTGGAGACTTTAAAAATAAAAGAGAGTCAAGCTAAAAGCCAATTATATTACCGAGTCTTTTTGTTAAAATTTTTAAACACTCGATTTTGTTTAATAAACGATCCTTTGCATTTTGTGTGATGCTATATTATGTCGATACTTGCTAGTATAAGTTTGCATTCATATGCATTTGTTATTGTCCCTTTAAGTAAAAGTAGTAAACTACTCCTTCGTAAGATTTTCACATCCGTACAGGATAATGAATCGCTTTCGGGATTACATCCGTACCTATGTTTTCGTGAAGTTTTCACTTTCGTGCAAACATGTGGAAAATGTGTCCCCCTAAACCAAACTCATCCGTATGAGCCTACAATGGGTGAGGATCGAGGAATCTGCTAGTTTAGGTACCCCTACTCTAGAACATAAACTGCATATAGGGAGCTTTAAGTGCCCACCATAGGATGAAATTACACTAAACTGTTAGCAATCTCTCTAGCCTAGGTTCTTTGTTTTTATATCTGTATTTTATTATCATACTAACTTGTGTTCTCCTTTGTTTTTATGCGTTTGCATTACATCCCCATATCAAGAAATGTATAGTTCTAAGTTCAATCACTAAATAGAAAGTTGGTCATAAGAAAACGAGTTCCTTGATAAAATAGAAGATAATATAGTCGAGCGTGCATGACAAAGAAAGAAAAGAAAACAAAAAACTGATGATTTGTCAAATAAGCAAGACGGAAATGTAGATCACGCAACCAACCAAGTTTTGGTCCAAGTAGGAGAAGTGACCAATCAATCAACCATTCAATCTGATATTTTGGACCAAAAGTCAGAGATGAACTAGGACGAATTTGAATGACTTCTAGCAAAGATTAAAGTTCTTGAATACTACATCACGACCATATACATGTCTGCTTTATGTAAAGAGATTTTTTTTCTAGTAAAGTTTTCTAATAGAATTGAACTATAAGTCAATACATTTCTTATGCATGCATTCATAAGCATTGTATCTATTAACATGCATTAAATTCCAAAAAAAATATACCTAATTAGTTAAACCTGAAATAGTTATATCGAAACCATTGAGAACCCTCATCGTTATAACACTCGTAAAAAAACCAAAGTCATAGAGCAAAGGCTAGAGCAAATCCAAAAAGAGATGTAGGAACAAATGCAAGAACAGTTACAGGAACAAATGACAATGAATGTATAGGGAGATGAAAGATCAGTTCATGAAAGTCCAGAGAAATTTGATGAATGAATTGGCCCAAATGAGGCAAAAGGGGCCGACAAGGGAAAAGGTCCTGCAATAAACCCAACCGAGGAAGATGAAGATCCTATTAATCCCTCAAGTTTTGCACCCCCTAGTAACCAAGCTCCACGAGAGGCGATTGTTACTACAAGGGCACAACAACATGCTAGTGGTACATCAAGGCTAGTTAATTATCTAGTAGGTTCGAGATCTAACCCTGAATAAAATGCCGTAAATGCTGGTGTTTCTGACTTCGATGATATTGCAAGAATAGATCTCCCTAAAGAAATGGAGGAAAATACAAAGTGTTGGAAGAGAAAATCCAAGCAATGCAAGGATCTGAAAACTTTTATGGGATGAATGCCAAGGAGTTGAGCTTGGTCTCAAACATAGTGCTCCCACCCAAATTCAAAGCCCTAGAATTTGAAAAATATAATGGGACGAGTTGCCCAGAGGCTCACATCACCATGTTCTGTAGAAAAATGACGGGATACATCCACAATGACAAATTACTTATCCAATGTTTCCAAGACAGCTTGGTAAGTTCTGCTGCTAGATGTTACAATCAACTTAGTCGTTCAAAAATTAGTTCATGGAAAGACCTGTCATAGGCTTTTACGAAGAAGTACGGTCATGTTACCGACATAACCCCGATAGGATCACATTACAGAATAAAGAAAAAGTCCAATGAAAGCTTCAAGCAATACGCCCAAAGATGGAGGGATATGGCAACTCATGTGCAACCACCTCTATTGGAAAAAGAAACGACAATATTGTTTGTCAATACTTTGAAAGCTCCGTTCATAAACCATATGTTGGGGAGTACCACTAAAAGCTTTTTTGGCATGATTTTGTCTGGAGAAATGATCGAAAACGCGATCAAAAGTGGGAAGATAAATGCTGGGGAAAGCGCCAAAAGGCCCGCTTTCAAGAAAATAGAGGCCGAAATAAATAATGCAAGCATATATAGGCCAAACCACGTGAGACCGATTATGACGACACCATCAAATGCACCAATGACCAACAACCGAAATCCTCCAAGGTCAGGATTAAGCTTAAAGCCTAATACTGAAAGAACTTTGTTCACACCCATTCTGGTGACATACAAAGAGCTTTACCAGAAGCTATATGATTAACATGCGGTGGCTCCATATTACATGGATCTAGTACTGCCCCCATTCCCGAAATGGTATGATGCAAATGCTCGATGCGAGTATCATGATGGGATAGTAGGACATTCCATCGAGAATTGCTTTACCTTTAAAAATCTAGTGGAGAGAATGATCAAGAGGAGAGTTATAAGATTTGATGAGTCATCTAGACCCAATGTGGCAGGAAACCCTTTGCCTAACCATACTAATCAGGGAATGAATGTGATCAATGAAGATTTGAGCATCAACGTCATCGGAGAAGAAAGTGGAGAAGGACGCTCAATAGAAATTCACCCAAATGCTCCAGGAAGCATTCTAAACAACTAGACTGAGGAAGAGCTCCTTGTAACCTTTAGGATTTATCTAGAGTAATACTCAATGAACATCTGTTGCTCTAAGCCCGAGAGTAATAGAGATCCTTTGTAAAGGGCATTTAGCTATTATCCATTGCTTTAAATGAAAATGCATCTTCTATCTTACATGGCAAATCTTTTGCTAATTATTCTTTCATTATCCAATTCAACAAACCATTCGTACATATCCAATATACAAAATTAATCATTCTTTCATACATACATTTTTACTCATAATCATACAATATAATCATTCTTTCGTAAATTTATTTTGCTATATGAACATCTCTTTTTTTAACTCCTTTGATAGGTCCTTGAATATCAATAATATAAGTGACCTTAATGCTAACTTAAAGCCTCGTTTCGAGCAAGATATGTGTTTAGAAGAACTTCAGGACTTTGAAAATGATCAAGATTGTAATTTTTCTCCTGGTCTGTTAAGGGTGATGGAGTAAGAAGAAAAACAAATCTTGCCTCATTCGAAACTTGTGGAAGTTATAAGCCTAGGGAACAAAAATAAAAAAAGAGAAAAGTGAAAATTGGGATAATCATCTCCATAGAAACCAGAAAGATCTTATCAAGTTGCTTCAAGAGTTTCAAGATGTCTTCGCATGGTCCTACCAAGACATGTTTGGCCTGAGTACTGACATTGTGGTACACAGACTCCCAATAAAGGAAGAATACAAGCATGTTTAGCAAAAACTTCGAAGGATGAGACCATATGTATTTTTAAAGATAAAAGAAGAGGTCAGAAAACAATTCAACGCTGAGTTTCTCTTAGTAGTTAAATACTCAGAATAGGTAGCCAACATAGTCCCTGTTCCTAAAAAAGATAGGAAAGTGTGTATGTGTATGGATTATCGGGATTTAAATAAAGCTAACCCAAAGGATAATTTTACATTGCCTCACATCGACACCTTAGTAGATAATACAGCAGGTCACTCCGTATTTTCATTTATGGACGGTTTCTCTGGGTATAACTAGATAAGGATGGATCTTGAAGATATGAAGAAAACCACGTTTGTCACAATGTAGGGAACATTCTTCTATAAGGTGACTTTTGGACTAAAAAATGCGGGGGCAACCTATCAAAGAGTTATGGTGACTTTGTTTCATGACATGATGCACAAAGAAATTGAAGTTTATGTCGATGACATGATTGCAAAATCTTGAATAGAGGAAGAACATGTAAAGATCTTAAGAAAGTTGTTTGTGAGGCTAAGAAATTATCAATTAAAGTTAAACCCAGCCAAGTGCACTTTCGGAGCCACTTCAGGCAAGCTGTTAGGCTTTGTGGTCAGCAAAAGGGGGATTGAAATTGATCCAAATAAAGTCAAAGCCATATAGGAATTACCACCACCCAGTACGCGAAAAGAAGTTTGAGGGTTCTTAGGAGATTAAATTACATTGCTCGGTTCATCTCACAGTTGATTGAGAAATGTGATCCCATCTTCCGTTTGCTTAGGAAGCATAAACCATGTGTGTGGGATGATGAATGCTAGGAAACTTTTAATAAGGTCAAGAATTACTTATCCAATTCTCTCGTCTTGGTGCCTCTAATTCCTAATAAACCGTTAATCTTATACTTGACGGTCTTTGAAAATTCTATAGGATGCGTACTAGGCCAACACGATGAGTCTGAAAAGAAAGAAAGGGAGATATATTATCTTAGCAAGAAATTCACCGATTGTGAGACTCGATACTTGCCAATTGAAAAATTATGTTGCGCTCTAGTTTGGACCAGGCGAAGATTAAGACAATACATGTTGTACCACATAACTTGGTTAATCTCAAAACTAGATCCTCTGAAATATATGATGGAATTAGCCGTACTGAATGGAAGGTTGGCTGGGTGGCAAATCTTACTGTCTAAGTTAAACATAGTCTATGTTAATCAAAAGATAGTAAAAGGGAGTGCGATAGTAAACTTCCAAGCCAGTAGAGCTTTAGAAGACTATGAACCAATAAACTTGGATTTTCCAAACAAGGACTTAATGTATGTTGCAACCACTGAAAAAGGGAACCACAGTAGAACATCCTTGGAGATTGCATTTTGATGGAGCTTCAAGCGTCGCAGGTAATAGGGTTGGGACAGTCTTGGTATCACTAGAAGGAGACCATTATCCTTTCACCGGTAAACTCTATTTTGATTGCACAAATAACATGGCAGAATGCGAAGCATGTATCATGGGAATCCGCGTAACCATAGAATGGGGAATCCAAGTTTTAGAGATATATGGAGACTCCGCACTAGTAATATATCAACTCAAAAGAGAATGAGAAACGAGAGATTCTAAGCTAATTGATTATCAAAAATTGGTTCTCGGGTTAACTAAGAAGTTTGATGATGTCACATTCCATTATCTCGCATGAGAAGAAAATCAGATGGTCGATGCTCTTACCACTTTGGCCTCGATGATTAAGGTAAATAGACCAGAAGATATAAAGCCTATTCATATGGGCACTTATGAAGCTCCGACACATTGTTATGATATTGAAGAAGAAGAAGAAAGGGATGATCACCCATGATACCAAGATATTCTTCAGTATGTAAGAGATCGCAAGTACCCCGAGTAAGCTTTTGAAAATGAAAAGAGGACATTGAGAAGTTTTGCCAATGAATATGTCCTAGATGAGTAAATCTTGTATAAAAGGAGAAAAGATCAGGTGTTGCTAAGATGTATCGATGCAGTTGAAGCTAGAAGTATCTTAGAAGAAGTTCATGAAGGTATTTGTGGGACACCAATGGTTTCACAATGGCTAGACAGATAATGAGATTTGGGTATTACTAGTCCACCATGGAAGGCGATTGTATTAATTATGCTAAGAGGTGCCATAAATGTCAGATATATGGAGATAAGATTCGTGTACCCCCATCACACCTTCATGTCATGACTTCTCCTTGGCCATTTTCTATGTGGGGCATGGATGTCACTGGGTTAATTTCTCCAAAGGCTTCTAATGGTCATAGATTTATCTTCGTGGTTATCGACTACTTCACCAAATGGGTAGAGCAGCTTCTTACGTTAACGTCATGAAGTCTGCGGTTAGTAAGTTCTTGAAAAAGGAGATCATTTGTCGATATGGGATGCTAGAGAGGATCATATCTTACAATGCCTTGAATTTGAACAATAGCACGATAGCAAAAGTTTGCGAGCAATTCAAAATCAAGCATCACAATTCATCTTCCTATAACCCAAAAATGAATAGAGCTGTAGAGGCAGTTAATAAAATCATCAAAAAGATCGTTGCAAAAATGATCGAGACTTATAGAGACTAGCATGAAAAATTATCATTTGCCCTTTTTGCTTACAGAACCTTGATCAAAACTTCTACTGGGGCAACACCATTTTCATTAGCATATGGTTTGGAAGCAATCCTACCTATTGAGATTGAAATACCTTCTCTCCGAGTCTTGACAGAGTTGCAACTAGATGAGGTAGAATAGATTCAGGCCCAATATGATCAGTTGATTTAATCATAGAAAAGAGGTTAAGAGCTGTCTGCCATGGTCAGATGTACCAGAAAAGAATGATGCGAGCTTATGACAAAAAAGTTCACCCTAGAGAATTCCATGAGGGAGATCTAGTTTCGAAAAAGATACTTCTCATACATAAAGACTTTCGAGGGATGTTGATGCCTAATTGGGAAGGGCCTTATGTGGTAAAGAAAGCTTTCTTAGGAGGAGCTCTCATTCTAACAGAAATGGACGACAAGGATATGCAGAACCCCGTCAACTCAGATTCAGTGAAAAAAATACTTTGCCTAAAAAAAAGAATCAAGATGAAAACCCGCAAAAGGCATATTGAAACTAAAGGAATTTTGAGACCCAAAAAGGGCGGCTCGAATTCGAAGTGAAGATTGGGCGCGAAGTGATCATTTCTCTTAAATTTAACAAGACAGAGAAACTTTACAACATGAAGCATGGACAAAGAACTTCAGATTTTCCAGACACATATCGTGCACAAAATGATCCTCATCAAGTCAGATAAGAGAAGCTCATATTATGATATTTGAGGCATCTAATATTATTTCCTTCGACTATTTGTTTTACTTGACAATTGTTCTTTGGTCAATGTTTTTTCAATTCCTTTTAGCTTTGATTCTAATACAATCTCATTCATTCACAACCTTGCTCAAGCATTTTCATTCTAAGATAATGGGTTATGGGCTAATATCATAAGGAATACAAGGATCTTCGTGTATTATTCTAGAAATTTTCTAAATGATATAGAGACCTAAAATAGGATTACCCAGTTAAAGAACTAAACTTGAAACAAGTTGGTCAAACTAAGATAACTCTGCTAAGTCTTATCGTAAATTTAAAAGAAGACAAGGTGGTACGCTAATGATAGAACTGCAATGAGTGACAGACTATATCACTCCAGAGACGAAAACAGAAAAAAAATTAATAAAATTGAATCTGACATCAATCATGCATAATCATTTAGTTAGAGGCATGTAATTCATTCTAATCAAAGCATCATAACAACCTGGCCTACATAAAGGACCATGAAAGTATATTCTATAGGTTTGACAGGGAAGATTGAGGCTACAATGACAAATCTAATACCCTGGAGACATGAAGGGAAAAATTGAGGCCGCAACGGCAAACCCGGTACCTTAGAAGATGTGATGGGAGAGGTTGAGGTAGCAATGATGAACCCTTTACCATGAAGATTTGAAGGGAAGGATTGAGGCTGTGACGGCGAATCTAGTACCATGAAGATTTGAAGGGAAGGATTGAGGCCGCGACGGAAAATTCGATACCTTAAAAGATGTTATGGGAAAGATTGAGGCCGCGACGGCGAATTCGGTACCTTCGAAGATGTAATGGAAAAGGTTGAGGCCGCAACGGCAAACTCGGTACCATGAAGATTTGAAGGGAAGGATTAAGGCTGCGACAGTAAACCCGGTACCTTAAAAGATGTGATGGGAAAGGTTGAGGCCGCAACGACGAACCCGGTGCCATGAAGATACGAAAGGAAATGTTGAGGCCGCAACGGTGAACTCGGTACCATGAAGATTTAAAGGGAAGGATTGAGGCCGTAATGATGAATCCGGTACCTTAGAAGATGTGATGGGAAAGGTTTAGGCTACAACGATGAACCCGATACCATGAAGATATGAAAGGAAGGATTGAGGCCATAACGACGAATCCGGTACCTTAGAAGATGTGATGGGAAAGGTTGAGGCTGCAACGATGAACCCGATACCATGAGATATGAAGGGAAAGGTTGAGGCCGCAACGACAAACCTGGCACCTTAAAAGATGTAATAGGAAAGGTTGAGGCCGCAACAGCGAACCCGATACCATGAAGATACGAATGGAAAGGTTGAAGGCGCAACGGTGAACCCGGTACCTAAGAAAATGTGATAGGAAAGGTTAAGGCCGCAACGGTAAACCAGTACCACGAAGATATGAAGGGAAAGGTTGAGACCACAACGGTGAACCCGATACCTAAAAAGATGTGAAGGGAAAGGTTGAGGCCGTAACGGTGAACTCGATACCACAGAGATATGAAGGGAAAGGTTGAGGCTGCAACGGCAAACCTGGTACCTTAGAAGATGTGAAGGGGAAGGTTGAGGCCGCAACGAGTAATCTAACACCTTAGAAACCTGACGAGAAAGATTGAAGCCATAATGGCGAATCTTATACCCTAAAAGCCGAAGAGGAACATATTGAAGATGTAATGGTGAATCTTCTACCTTGAAGTGTCAGTAGATTAAATCAAAGACTACGATGACGAATCTCAATCTCCTTGAAGTTGCAAGTGAATTGAGTGAAACTACAGTAGCAAATTTTGTCTTTTTTGAAATTTCTTTAAGGCAAGATGGAATCACAATATCGAAAATGTAGAGAAGCGGATACAGTGAAGTTGAACGACCTATAAAATGAAGGGTGGGCTAGTTGAAGAAAGAGCGTCGAAGAGAAGAGACTTGGCAAAATTAGGACTCCTTTTGGTTTGCTCTGTTTCTGTTACACAGCAACGAGCACAGAGGGGCAGCTGTAGTAGGCCCAATTTGATCGGGCCCGTTCCAAAACCAAACCAGCAAATCAAATTATTTCTAATTTAAATTTAAATTGTTCATTTACAAAATCCATGACCCAAACCAAATTACATGTCCAATTACCCTAAGCCCAATTAACCTAGCTCAATACATTTGAAAAAAGAAAAAGAAAAAACCCTAATGGTAACAACTTGCTACTTGTCGCCTCCATCCTTGGCCACTCAACTGTCTTCACGTCAGCACCACTAGCCGCTCACCAGTCAAGTTGCCACCATCGCCACTGCAAGTCTGCACCTGTAAAGAAGAAGGGACAACACTTTAGTTGCAAAAAACAAAAGAGAATCATTGTAATGAAGGCTGTAAAAAGTCGATTCAAAACAGATTGTAGAGGTTACCTTCTAGTTTTCGAAATCAATACACATACACAAGATATTTCGAAATCAATACACAGATACAGAGTGCATTCGAAATACAAACACAAAAAGCCCGAAGCAATTAATATCAGAATTAAAGGCAGATTCCAAAGCATTCAGATATCAATCAATATATATAATTTTTAATAGGTATTTATTTATTGTTTATTTACTACTCAAATTTCGAAACTGTTTATATCCTAAATATATATTAATATATTCAGTTATTATATTATTATCATTTATTATTTTCATTTATTTCAAAACGTTTTAAATAATAATAAAAAATGAAAAGTCAGTCTCGTACCTGAATCGTCGCCGTCACCAAGGTCGGAGCCCCGTGCTCCTCCGCGCCTACAAAAAGGAAAACCCTAATATTTAGACATTAAAAAATATGTTAGAAAAAATGGAATATGTAAATAACGGTAGATTTCAAAAGGGGAAATAGAAAAATCATCAAAATCTTGTTGTTTTTCGAAAATCTGGAAACGTTCATTTAGATTTAAGTTTATTATTTTCAAAAATGTATAAAAAAAGAAAAAAGCTAAATACAGAAAAATAATAACAAAGGAAAAATAAAAACAAGTTTTAAAAAGGGGATAGATTCGAAAATAAAAACAGATCTGAAAATTAAAACAAAGGAACTCAAACGTTTTTGAAATTTTTTTAGGAATCTAAGCTTGATCTAGATAAATTCGAGCCTTGATTCATGTTTTAAAAAAAGGGGAAATAAAAGGAGGATTTTTTTTACCTGGGCCGCCGTGGACGGTGGCACGTGCGACGGAGGATGACAGAGCCTTAGGGCCAATGAAGGATCGGAGAAAGTTGAAATGGAGAGAAAACATACTTTTTTTTAGAATGGAAGGGGGAAAGTGTTTTTTTTCAGCAAATTTGGGTTTTTATACCCCCTTGGCGCGACGTCCTTTTGATGGGGGGTTCAATACCAAACGACACCATTTCGGTGCTCCACGCCTGACTCGTACCGGACCTGACCAGGGTCCGCGTGTTTTTATAAAATGGTTTATTTATTCGAACGACCCTTCCATATTTTTTTGTTTTTACAATTTTGTCCTTTTAACATTTTTAATTTATTTTAAATTTGCCAACAATTTTAAATATTTTACAATTTAATCCTTTAACTTCTTGGAGCTTGGGAAGCTACAACGTGTCTCAATTTTTGGGTTTATTATGCATAAAGCTCCCATTTTGTTCCAAAATTACATTTTAACACTAAATTTTTCAAAAATTACATTTTGACCTCTAAACTTCTTAAAAATCATATTTTAACCTCTAAACTTCCCAAAATCACATTTTGACCCATAAACTTTTCGAAAATTACATTTTGACCCCAAACTTCTCTAAAATTACATTTAACCCCAAACTTCTCCAAAATTACATTTTGACCCCTAAACTTCCCAAAATAACATTTTAACCCTAAAACTTTTCTAAAATTACATTTTAACCCTAAATTTTTGAAAAAAAATACATTTTGACCCCATCCTTCTCCAAAATCACATTTTGACCCCCAAACCTCTCCAAAATCACATTTTAACCTAAACTTTCCTAAAATTACATTGTTACCCTTAAACTTTTCCAAAATTATGTTTTAACCCCAAATTCTCTGAAACTTCATTTTCGACCCCATTTTTCCCTTTTTCTTCGATTTTTGTAAATAAAATTAAATTATTTTTCTTCTCCGTTTTAATTAATCCTTTTTTCTGATTTCATTTCATGTTTTTTTCGTACTTCATATATTATTAATCTTATGCTTAATTTTTGCATTTGCTTATCTACTTAATTTTTATTTAATTTTTTCCATTATCTGCACATTTATGTTTAATTTACGCACTTATCATTAAATTAAATTTGCTTTTTTGATTTTCTGTAAAAATACGAATATTTTAAAATCGAGGCAATATTCCTTTATTTCGGATTTTGAAAAATTGTCTTTTAACTTACTAGGTTCGATTTTTTCTTCAAATTGGAATAATCGAATACCCTTTTCAAGGTTTGAAATTGGCAACGAAGGAATGCTCGTTATTTTCGGATCTCGAAACGCTATGTCCTAACTCACTAGACGTGACTTTCTTCCTCGATCATTTCGAAATAACGAGACTTCCTCACGAAATTCAATTTTCCTTCTTAAACGTATACATCAAATAAATCATGCATTTAAGGATCGTATTTTAAATTTTACTTGAGTTTTCAAATTTTTAACAAATCAAGATCGGATAATAATCGACGTGGTACCAATTTTGGGCGTGTGAGGGTGCTAATCCTTCTTCACATGTAATCGACTCCCGGACCCATCTTCTGAATTTCGAAGACCAAAATGTTTTTCAAAATGGATTTTAAACCGTTTTGTGGTGATCCAATCACACCAGATAAAAGATAGGTGGCGACTCCCAATTTTCGATTTCAAAAATATTTTCAAGACCGTTTTTTATTTTCGAGAAAAAAAGACGTTTCGACAAGCACTTTTGAGCAAAAATTAATTTTTTTCTTCTGCTTTTGGTTAAAAAAGTGCTTTTGCAAAATATTTTTGTGTCCCAAAAATACTTTAAAAAGCTCAAAAGCTATTTGTGTAGTAATCTTTTTATCTCAAAAGTATTTTTTAAAAACAATGAGATTTCGATAATATAGTTAGATGTAATTATATTAATTTAAAAAACATTTACATTTTAATCGAATATCTAAAAGTTATTTTTATTTAAAAAAAGTAGGTTGAATAGTAGAAATTTTTTTAAAATTTGTGCTACGATTTTACCATGAAATGAGATAACTTATATACCACCTAATTTATTTTACCATGATATGGTGATACAATTGTAATTGACTCATGGATTATTCATCCCTCATCACCCGTTTTCTTTTGAATTTTCTCGGAAAATCTGAAAAGTTAAAAATAAAATCGGAAATTTTTTATATAATAAATTAGTTAGCCTTTTAACTTTATAAAAACAGTTATTTTAACTTTTTATTTATTTATTTTGTTGTTTTAATTAAATTTATGTTTTTTTGTCAAATCATCTCAAAATTATTGAAAAAAATAATGTTTTTTAATTTTGCTAATGTGGCATAAACGAGGGTTGCCTGTGGACGACACATTAATATTTTTAAAAATTCAAAAAAATATTTTTAAAAATTCAAAAAAAAACAATAAATGATGATATATCATCCATGCCAAGGACAAAGCTAGAAAATTTTTTAGGGGACAAAATTAAATTGTAATTTTTAGGATAGTAAAAATATAATTTTTAAAAGATTAAATCAAAATTTTATTATTTTTAGGGGGAGTTAAAGTGGAATTTTGCTTTTATTAATTTAAAATTTTAAAAATTTTAAAGAGCCTATATGAAAAAATTTTCATTTTAAGGGGACTGAGACCCTTGCCAACCCCTAGATTCGCCTTTGATCCATGTGACAATCCACATGTATGCCGATAATTTTTCCATTTATTTTAAAGTGATTTAACAAAAATAAATCAAGGAAAAAAACTTTTAAAAGTCTTCGAATTTGTCCACATATACCAACCCAGCAGAGTTGGTGTGAAAACGTGATTGCATAAAAAGGCAAACAAAGAATGTGATGCATTTAATTAATTAAGACCCAAGTGCTTACTTCAATTGCATGATGTCATTTCAATTACGATATATTCCCATTGCTACCATTAACTCTTTCTCTTTTTTTATATATTAAATACCCATAATAACATGAGTATGATTATCATGATTTCCACCAGTCTCTCTTTCCCTCTTAGGTTTTCAACTACGGCCATGGATCCTCCCAACTTTAACTATGAAAAGGTCCATTCATTTTCACTTTCTTTTTAACTCTTTACAGATTTTTTCTTACTCAAAGTCTTTTCAGGTGGAAACTCTTCGAAAGGAGTTGGAACATTTGCAGAAGGAGAACCAAATGCTTAGATTATTGCTTGAAGCAATGACCGAAAAGTACAATAAACTTCATCGAGTTTATCTTCAACAATCTAATTTGCAGTTGGATTCATTTGATGAAGTCTCGAATAAGGGATTGATTTTGCCTCGAGTTTTGACTCTACTGAAGGTTTCGCGTGTTTTCGTGAAAGCAGATCCTAAAGATAATAGTCTTGTAAGTCATAATCCACATTTTTTTCCTTCGAATTTCGATTTCTTTTTGAAAAGTGGATGCTAGACGAGATAAAATGGGTAGGAAAGATTTTTCTTTTGAATAGTTGGTATGAAATAGTTATGATAATTGCTTGCTCTATTTCCTCCACCTTACTATATATTTATAATTATTAAAACTGTAAACATGTAAAAACAAATACCTATTAGAAAAAAAAAAGGAAACACTTGTGTTTATATGCAATTTTTTTGAGAAAAAAATGTCTAAATATTTATTTGACTAGTAAAATATTGAAACGTTAAAAAAATTAATTAAAATAAATTTGAGGTAGTACAAGATAAGGAGAGCGATGATAGACGATGGTAGAATTAGGGGCGCTGACAAGGGTTTTGATTCCTCTAAAATGAAAAAAAATTCATTTAAGCTCTTTATAATGTATAAAATTTTAAATTAATAATGGTAAAATTATATTTTAACTCTCGAAATGACAAAAATTTGGTTAACTCCTTTAAACATTATATAGATATAGACTATTAAAGTAATGAAATTATATTTTTACTATTATAAAAATATACAATTTAATTTTGATATTCCAAAAAAAAATTCTGATTTCGTCACAGAAGATAAATGTATCTAACATTCATGAAAATGGTGATGCTTTTTAAGATTAACGAAGTAAGGTGAGTGATGAATCTAGCAACACAAATGTTACATGATCTAGTATGTATATACACCATACATGTTATTGATATACGGGTGTCACATAATATATGTAAACCGATCTTTACGTTACTATAATTATTAGTCAACCTGTTGAAGATTATATATATATTCTTTTAACTTTTATTGAAAATGAATTATTTAGATAGTTGAAGATGGATATCAATGGAGGAAATACGGTCAGAAAGTTACTAAAAATAACCCATCACCTCGTGCTTATTTCAAGTGCTCTGTGACTCCTGGATGTCCAGTCAAAAGGAAGGTATTTACATATTTATTCTCTTTATTTCCTTTATTCGAATATATTGGTTTCATAAAAAAAATTCATAATTTGCATCGTTAATATTATTATAAAAATATTTCCATCTTTTATATTTTTATATAATATTTCAAATAAAATAATTAAATATGAGATGAATAAATTTAAATAGAAATCTCTTGCCACTTCATCAATCATAATTTCTTAAGATAAATTTATAAATATTTTTGTATGATAAAATCTAAGAGATTCTTATGTTTGTAGGTTCAACGATGCGTGGAGGACAAATCTCTTCTAATGGTAACGTATGAAGGGCAGCATAACCATGATGTTAACCCTACACTAGGACAATCTTCGTCTTCCTCAACTACCTTTCCTTATGTTTTTGTTAATCCCTTCCGACCGACCATCACCAAAAATTATCTTGGGAATGTTATGCAAAATTACGGCGCAAGCAGTAACGTTGACGACGACTGCGACGGTGACAATAATGTGGGTTTAACCACTACAGTTTCTGGTTCCGTCAATACCAGAACAAGCTAAACCATCAATCTCATCAACATAAAAATGAAACTAAAATGCTGGGGTGGTTTTAATATGGGAAAAGAAGGGGAACCAATGAATTGATAAGGCATCATTTTTTAGTTGTCGTTGAATAAATTTTTACAATTTTTTGTATTTTATTTTAAGCGAATGATTTAAAATAGCGCAATTTTTCAATTTTTAAAAGTTATGTTGTAGTCATTAATATTATCAAATTGTTACATTTTAATCACTCGTCAATTAAACTTACATTAAGATAATGACGTGGTATATTAATTCAAAAGGTTAATAATTACTTTGGCTAACAAATAATTCTAAAATTTTAAAAATGTCTTATAAATAAATAATATTAAAATTGATTAAAAATTATAAAAGGACCCTCTTTCTCATTTCATCTTTGTTATCTCCAAAGATAAAAAAACCCTTTTTGATCCTCACTATCCTCTCTAGGTTCCCTTAAATTCCCCTCACTTTTTTTCTTTAATCAAACAAAACCCAACTTCAAGTTTCATTTATTTTGCAATTCTGAATTTGCTGATCACTTCAAATCAAAACTTATTGTAACATCCTACACTGAACCCAGAATGATCGAATGTAAAGCACCGGATCTATTACCAAAGCAATTCAAGACAAACACATGCAATCATACGAAATTTCTAGCTTAGAACCACATTAAATGAGATATCAATTTATATAAGTGCATTACAAGTGTCAATCAAACTCAAATAAGCCCACATACAATGTTCCATGGTGAAAGACAGTCAAACACAGAATCAAATTATGTAACTTGGTTCAAATGAGTAAAATATAGAGCTATTGTAACGATCCAGTTTCCGGAGTTATTTTATAGATTAATTGAATTTTGAGCAAGTAATTTAGTTGAAATTGTGTTTAATTAGGACCCAGACACTAAATTATAAAGTCCAATCGTTATAGACTTTTAATCAAGAAATGGTGTGAGGGACTTAAATTACAATTAACTTAAGGTTCAAAATAGAAATTATACCATGTTAAATTTCATGTAAGTGGATGGTATAACTATATAATAAATAATTTAATTAAACTAAAGTAAGGTTAATTATGCTAATTAACCATTTAAACTTTTATATACATGTTCAGTGGGAAGGGAGAAAATACAACTTCTCCACCTGGACCTAAAGAAAGAAGAAGAAGAAAACTCCATTGACGCACCTTTAAGCTTTCAATCCATAAATTGGTTAATGCAATTAAGTCATTTTCTAGTAATATTTATGTTTTTGAGGTCATGGGAGCTTTATTTCGCTAGCCCATGTACCGATTTGTAAAACTGTTAAACTTGTGAAAGATGCCATTATTGAGAATTGAAAGTTTTAGGTGTTAAATTGATAGATTTTAAGCTTAGGTGTGAAAAATGACTAAATTGTAAAGTTAATTGATAGTTTCGTACATAAGGGATCAAATTGAATAAAATATAAAATTGATAGTAGGAATAAGAATTAAGAGGTCCCTAATAAGTAATAGTGAAATTGAATTTTGGTTTGGAGCTTTAAATTGAAAGTTAGGTTAGTCTCGATTTTAAGGATTAAATTGAATACATTATGAAGTATGTATGACTTTGTAATTGACTATAATTTGAGCTAACATTTAATATTATGTATTTTTGAATTATAATTTGTAGCTAAAGGCGATGTGGGAACTTCAAGAGGGAAAGGAAAGACGAGATATGACGAGGAGTAACTCGAGTGTTCAATTTGTATTTTTATAATTCGAATTACTTGAATTTTTGCATATTTCTATTATTTTGCATGGTAGGATATTGAGGTAAGTTAAATATGATTGATCGAATCATATTGGTACGAATTTGACTAATTATCGAGATAGAGGACTAAATTGAATAATATTGAAAATAGTATAACTTGATGAAATTGTGAAATTGGTTGTGAATTGAGATGAATCATGTTATGTTAAATATAAATTGATGAATTGGTTGAAGAATTGGAAATATGAAAAGCAAGATTGAGCTATATCATGAATTGAATGATTTGTTACCCTATTAACTTTTCGGGCAAAGTCAGATATAGTTGACATGCCACATGATAGATTGAGTACGAGTTACTTTGACTACGTGTTGATGAGTGATGGGTGCAACTTTTACTTATGTTATACCAATGAGCGTTAGGTGCAATGTCTTTACTTCAGATTGTCCGATGAGGCACTAAGTGCCAAATTGGTGTGTTGGTTGGATTCGTGTATCCGTTCGAGTCCGAGTCAAGTTAATAGAGATTTAAAATATAAATTTCATAATGATATATGAAATTAATTGCTATTGTGAAAGATTATGTGAATTGGATTTATAAGCCCTGAAAAGTTTATATAGAATCGTGACAAATCAATTAATTCGATTCGAAAAATGGTATGATAATGTGGTATAAATGATACATTTAGCATGATGTTTTGCATTTGATATGAATGAAATATTTGTTGAATGTTATAATTGACTTAACTTGCATTTTTCTATTTGAATTATAGAAATATCACTGAGCTTTATAACTCAACATATGGTTTTGATTTTCCTGTGCAAGTTAGGTGTAAAGTGAGATCCTTAGCATCAACTTCAGCATCCAGTCAAGATCCCAGACTCAACGAAGTTTGCATAAACCTCTTTTGTCGGTTATAAGCCATGTACCTAGGTTGAGTGAAATTGGTATAAAAACTTAAGTGTAAATGCACCTATTGTCTAATGGTTAAGGTATGTGTTTTGGTTAAATGTATATATCTTGCAATGATGTTAAAGGTAGTTTACATTGGTATGAATCAAAGAAAATGCAAATGAACTTAGTAATAGGTATTTGTGTGAATGTTTTTAAATTATTTGCATTAAGAAAATTACTTGTCTGTGATAAGATATTATCCTAGTATTATATATCATATTGAATGGCAAGAATTGACAATACATAATTGCAAATAGCAGTTGATTAATGTTTGAATATGTCTTGAAACTTGGTTGGGAAAATTGCAGGATGTTAAACAAAGAGAAATTTTAGAAACAGCATGTGATGTCGTGACGTACGTATGTCGTCATGATGAGAAAGGCCTATTAGAAAAAACTTGGTTTGAAAATGGTTTTCATGCACAACGAAAAATTAAAATTTTGAAAACCGATTCGATTTGTGATATTTATATAAATAAACCTTAATCAAATACGTACATGTGTTTTTGGATAAGCGGATCCTTGATGTTTTCTCAAATTCAACCAAAACGATCTTCTTCGTTATCCTCGTACCATGAATTGCTATAAGTGTGGGCTCAAACCATTTTAATCAAAACATAAAACTAGAAAAGTTTTCCTTTTGGGATGAAAATGAAATTTCTCTCTTCTTTAATAGAAACCAGTAATATTATTATTTTGAAAAAATATATTTAAAAGTTGAAAATAAATTCTTTCTATTTTTCAACATAATAACAATCTCTCAAAAGTTGTGTTAATAACTCTACCGGTCCCATCTATTTATAGGAGGAGAAAGTAAAACCCTTGTAGAGTTTTAAAAGTTTATTTACACTAGAAGAATGATATCCTAGTTTATCTAGGACATAGGGGGTGGAAACCCTAGTTAATGATACTAGGGTTTTGTTGTCCCACCTCTTTACATAAGGGGTTTTGGGTCTCTCACACATTAAGACTAATTAGGATTTCTCGACCTTTTTGACCTAATACTTTGTAAAATGATCCAACCTAATTTAGTTTTTTATTTCCCAAAATAAATTTTAATATTTATATATTGAATTATTTTCTCATCCTAATTTTACCCTAGTAAAATTTTGACAATTTTACCATCGGTAAAATTTTGACGATTTTACTCTAGAAAAAATTTTGAGAAAATTCGTTCAATATGTCACGACTCAATATGTTCACTATGACCGAATGGTTTATTTTCATTTTCAAACTTCAAAACAGTCCAAAAACATAAACTTATTCTTCTATCATTTTTTAAGTAATCCTATATAGGATTGCAAATTTCCATTTCCATTTTTATTTCCATTTTTGGAAACCGACATTCATTTCCAAATGATTCCATTTCTCCATTTAGGAGAAAACCAAAATCATTTTCAAATGTTTCTCATCTCTCTTTTTCTATTCATTATGTTCATTTCTATTCAAACATGTAATTCATTTATGGTTTTAAGGAGCTAGCAATTCAAACTCGATCCGATCGAATTTTCTCAAAATAGGCTAGTTTATTTACTTGATCTAATCCAAACCAATCTTCAAGATATGTTCCTATAACATGTCCAAAGAGTTAACAAAATAACAAATCAATAATTTTCTTTATAAAAATTTCAACTCCAAATATGAAAAATTATAAAGCTAGGGAATATTAGACAACAATGGACACTACTTGTAAGTTGTAACACCCCTCACTTGACCCGATCATCGAACCTAGGCAAGTGGACGTTACAACAAACATTGTACATTTCTAAAACAATTTAAAATCCTTAAGCCCCTTTTTCTATATATATATATAATGTTCGGCAAAATTAACTTTTAAAAATATCTTGGATCAACTCGATTTAAAATGAGTTTTTAAAGTCTGAGGGACTTCTATTGCTACTTAAGTGGACAAGTACCGGTAAAACTCAAGATGGAAAAATTTTGAAAAGGCTACAGAATTCTACCGATTGAACTGGGAGTTCTACCTATACAAATCTTGATTCTATTGATACAACCTAGTCTTGTACCGATATTAGTGAGTAAAAAAGTTTTAGCCTAGGACTTCTACCGAAACCTTAGTATCAATTACTAAAACAAGTCAAATCAATAGCAAAAAACTAAAGATATACATCTCATACATCCATTAATATAAAACGTATCCACAATGCTTATAACACATATAGACAACATCCTAATTACATGTTACTTATAACCGGACTAAAGTAAACAATTAGTTACCGAATAGTGTGGCTTCCAAAAGTAATCCAACTGACAACTCGTATTCGACGATCTACAAGGAAAAAATACCAAACGAGGTAAGCTTCCTTAAAGCTTAGTAAGTTGGTAATAAACTTAAACTTTAACTTACCGAAAAGAATGTAACTTAAACATTTTACAAGATAACTTAGTATCCTAATCATGAGTTAAATAATTACCTATACACATCATGAGTCTCACACAGTTAGTGAGTTCATATATAAAACTGCCGGTAATGCAAGTTGTTAAGGATTTAGGGGGTTGTAGAAGATTTTTGTGGAGGGGTGGTTATGGGCTTTTTACAAAATTGTCCACGCCTTTTTACCATTTTTCCCTTCTATTACTAGTATAAATAGAGGACTAGTTTATTCATTTTTACACACTGAACAGAAAAACAATTCTCTCTAAAAACATTCCTCTCCTAAAATCTCTTTGTGTTTTCTTTATAAACTAGTCGTTTTTTGTTCCCTTATCACTTTAGAGAAAATTATGTCTAGGAGTTTGGGTTTTAAGTAAAATCGACTGTGACCTCTCCAAACTTTCCTGAGAATTGTTTCTACCATGATTTCTCAATAAGAGGAGCACCAATTTATCTATATTCGGGTGTATGAATATCGAAGGACTGTATTAACCTTGGAGGATGGCGTCCACTACACGATTACATCGATCAGGTCGAATTCGTTTCTATGGCAGTGAATTTACCACAACACAATAATTTTTTATTTCTTTTTTAAAATATTTATTTTCCCAACGAGTGCTAATAGATTTTTTTTGCAGTAGATTATATTTCTAACAATTTAGAGCTACTGTGGTTTACGAAATAAACCTAGTCGAAAATAGCACTAAGTGAATTGTAGACATAGGCGCCTCTAAACATTTCTACGCCAATAGAGAAATGTTCACCATATTTGAAAAGGCAACGGAAGGTGAGCAAGTCTACATGGGTAACTCAACCACGTCGGAAGTACTCGGTAAAGGAAAAATTTTACTCAAATTAACTTCTGGTAAATCTTTAGCATTGAATAATGTTCTGTATGCACCTGCCCTTCTTAGAAATTTCATTAGTGGTGGTCTACTAAATAAGACAGATATTAAACTAGTTTTTGAATCCAATAAACTTGTACTTTCTCGAAACTGGGATTATGTAGGGAAATGTTATTTATGTGGGGGCTTATTTGTGAGTGGGACTATGTTTAATAATAATAATAATAATAATAATAATAATAATAATAATAATAAAGTCATCACTTCTACTTATACTATTGAATCGTTTGATATGTGGCATCTAGATTAGGACATGTGAATATACATTCTTTGAAGAAACTTGTAAAAATGAATATGTTGTTGATAGTACTAGAAAGAACCATTGTTTTCTCTCTAGTTATTGGTTAAGTCATCCTTATCACATATTTTAGCACTTTTTGTTTAGTTTATTGCATTTTCTAACTCAATGAACCTTAGCCTAGTTGCCTTTAATTTTGTCATAATTTGGTACTAATGTCGGTGCATGAGTATTTTTCAAATTGCGTCCAAGATTGTCAACACATCTGATAGCTGTCCAGATAAGACCAGAAAAGCGTGAGCTATCTAGTTTGGTATAACCAACTAATACGATCATAAACAACTCAATTCTGATGAAAGGACACTTGTACAATTTGGCTCAATATAAATGCTTAATAGGAAAGAGAAAAAGGGGGTCTTTGGTGAATTTTCTTCTTCAAGCTAGCTTTTTAAGCTTGCGATTATGGAGGCTTAAAGCTCTCACGGGCGAACTGACGTGGGAAGGATGCAAAACAGCTCCTGATGAGGAGTCCTAAGTGCGACACAAGAAGGAAATCAAAAGATCAAGTTTAGTTCTTCTAGGAATAGTATTCTCCACTTGCTTCTTTTACATTTCTTTTCTAAAACACTGATGATTACTATTTATTTCATGTTTGTATGGAAGTACACATGATTTCTAGACTAAATTTTATTTCATTCAATCTTGCTTCTACTGTTTAATCTTTGGGTTTGAATTTTTTACCACAAAAGTGTTATTGCAGTCATTGTCACTAAAAGGTGTAGTGATAGTTTAAACTAACAAGCAAGACAACGGAAGTTGCTTGGGGATTAGATGAATTTGATCCACTTGTTCTTAATTGTGTTGCGTTGCCATCATAAAAAGGTGCGATTAATGTGCATGTTTAAGTCTTAGATCTAATAGAGAAGTCAAGTTAGGTAAAATATTCATTGCACTTTATTGCAGCGACAATCACCTATCCTGTAAAACCTCACATTTAGTATTCTGCTGAACATTCACGTTGGTGACCCTAGTTTATTATTATCACAGTTCCTTTTTATTTTCACATTATTGCTTCAACAACCACTCTCACAGTTTATCACATTTTACTTATTCATTACAGTGATATTAATAGACAAAAGAAAATCATCCTCGCGGGATCGATATCCGATAGATTCACATTTGTCTATTATACTTGCATCGACAGTGTACGCTTGCACATTATTGCTGTGATGTTAACATCCGATCAAGTTTTGGTGCCGTTGTCGGGGATGTCATTTGTTTGATGTTTATTTTTGTTTCTGCACTTTATTTTTATTATTTAATCTTTAGTTGTTACTAACTTGTTTTCTTTTTGTCATCAGTTTTACATTTTATTTTAGGTGTTTTATGACCCAAAGCAATTCGAAGCCTATTGCTGATGTTGATCCAGAGATTGAAAGAACTATTCGGAGGAGACTTCACGAACAAAAAAATATGGCTTTACTAAGAAACAATGCAGCCATACCCCCGATACCGCCACAAAATGCTGAAGACCCACCGCTGCCACAAGAAGATCAAATACAAAACAGGACTATACAAGATTTTGTCAAACCTGTTTTGGATGATTTGCAACCTGGAGTTGTTAGGCCAATAATCTAAGCTGGGAACTTCAAACTTAAGCTAGTAATGTTTCAAATGTTGAATTCTAATGGGAAATATGTTGGACTGCCACATGAAGATGCACGAGAGCATCTCAAATCATTCTTAGTTGATTTGTGCTTCCTTTAGTCGACAAGGTGTTCCTGATGATGTTTTGAAAATGCAGTTATTTCCTTATTCATTGCAAGGAAGAGCTCGTACTTGGTTCCTTGGGCTACTTGTAGGATCAATTACTTCGTGGAATGCACTCGTAACATAGTTTGTTTTGTGCTTTAATCCGCCAACAATGAATGCTCGTCTTCGAAATGATATTACAGCTTATCATCAGCTGGATGATGTGAATTTTCACATTACATGGAACACTATAAACCTTTGCTTCGATGTTTCCCAATGCATGACATTCAACAAGAAACACTAATTGATTCACAAAAAAGAAATCTTGTCGACGCATCAGCCAATAGTCATTTGCTGGATTGTACTTATGATGAAGTTGTTCGATTTCTTGAGAGAATTTCTCAAAATGATTATCAATATCCTATTTCTAGAGCTGCACAAGCAAAAGTTACTTCAGGAGTTATTGAATTGGACGCAATATCTGCACTTAGTGCTCAAGTTTCTTCTCTCGCGATTATGATAAAAAAATATGAAAGAGACTAGTAACGTTGCACCGATACGAGTCGCTCAACAAGTTGATGTTCCTACATTTTGTTGTGAGATTTGCGGTGACAACCATAGCTATGAACATTGTCCATAACATGCAGAGAATCCCTTCTATGTTAATAATATCCATAACAATTCTTATGTCAACTCTTATAATAATTTCGCGTGCAATCAACAGTCTTGAGGAACTCAGAATGTAATATCCATTACCGAATAACAACATTTAAGAACATTTCCCATTAAAATATAGATTTATTTCAAAGACTTTATAAAATTAACAAGTAAGAGGAGGTCACTATAATCATATAATACCAACAGTATGCATTACCTCGTTATACAGTTATTAGATGATGAAAAATAATCTTAATAATTAAATTCAAACTTGAAAGTACATGCATAACTCTTGTATGAAAAAAGGGTTCTACTGGTACTATATTTGATAAGTATCGGTAAAACTTATGTTGATTTGACATATGAAAACATAGCAGTGAACTACTTAAACTTTAATACTTCTATCGATTTAAAAGGATTCACCTACCAATATTATATTTTACTCTACCGATACTTCAAATGATAGTGAGCAAGACTTCTAGTCTGATAGTTTCTACCGATACGTGACTTCCGACTATCGATACTATTCCAACATACTACTGATACCTATGATACTTACTATCGAAATAGAAATGGTCAGTAACCAAAATTCTAAACCCCTGTACTTCTATCGATACTACAAAGAGATGTTCCGACACAACTCTAGTCAGTAACCAAAACGTCCCAAAGTCATAGATTACTATTGATACTATATAGGTTTTTTCGAAACAACCCTTTTAATACTCAAAATTCTAACTTAGATCTCCTAAACAACTATCCACATTCATCCACAAAGCATCACCAACTTCCTTTCTAACATGATCTAATATATATAATTATTAAAATGTATGCATGAACATTATGTTATAAGATATTAAGAGTAATCAATATATAACATTAGGTGCACATATCTTTCAAAACTTACCACATTGATTTCATAACTTATCTTTTATAGTTAAATCCTACATACAAAACATATTTACACTTTCCCACTTTCAAGTATATGCTAAAACTACCCAAAAGCCTTACCCCAAAAAGTCCTATGTACATGCCATTCTTAACCTTAATTAAACAAGTAGTAAAAGCTACCAAAAAGAGGTTGATAGTGTGATCTTCCAAGCTTTTCGATCTACAAAATTTATCCGATGACTTACACCACAACACAAGCAACAACTAGATAAGTATATGTTAAGACATTTACTGTTACAATTTGACATTTAAACACTTCCTTTGACAATACAAAGTATTATAACCATGTTTCTTATGTTACACCACAAAAACATTTTAAGAACCCATAACCTTATTTAAACATACATTATTCCCTTCCATTCAAAATTCAGTACATGATAACTCATTTTCTCATTTCATTTATACACGTTGACGATTTCTCATCTCTCATGTCTTACCACCTCTTACTGGTGACTTCTTCATCATTTGTAACATTTGCTATGTACTTGTTAAATATGTTTTTCATCGACGTATCACCTGCTAAACCTTAGTTTGGCTTGAATTAATACACCAACTTATAGCCTACTAAGCCAAAGCTTGAGTTTTGTCACCGGCATATAGCTTGCTAAGCCATAGCTTGAATTTCTTTTACACCGGCGTATAGCTTGCTAAGTCATAGCTTGAGTTGATTCAAACTTAACCGAATCTTACTTCATTTTACCATTCAAGGACCTCATTTTTATCCAAGAAATCTCACCATATAAGCTTAACAATTAACATATATATATATATATAACACTCAATAGAAATATAAGGGCAACCAATTAATTAAAATACTGTAAGTTTTGAACTTACCTCACAGAATGATGGCAACGCATGAAGTCCTCTATTCAACAACCTTTCTTTTTCCTCAATTATCGACGAATGCACTCGTCTCTTTCTATGCAAAATAATTTCAGAAGCCAATTTACCAAGCTTCAAAAATGGCTTTCCTTATCTCAAATTTCGGCACCCACATGAAGAAAGAAGATTGATTTTTATTTTCCTTTTTCTTCTTTTCTTTGACTTATTTTAAATGTTCTTTTAGTGAATTACATATTTAACCTCCCTTTACTCTTTTTAACTCATTATTCATAAACCCATCTTTGTCCACCCAAATTTGTATAGTTTAATTTCTTATTTACAACCTCACTTTGCTCCTTTATAACCAATAAGTCCCTCAAGCCAAATGCTTCTACTTCTCTTTTATTTAATTTAGTCCTTCCACTCAAATTTCTCACTTTAACAATGAAATTTCTTAAATAACTAATTCTTTCTTCTAAAAAAAATTTAACGTAAACGTTCTCACCATCTCCCTTTTCATAATTACTTACTTTACTACTAATTGGATTGTTACAAATCTCCCCACCTTTATGGATTTTCGTCCCTAAAAATCTTACTAAGAAATAGATTTTGATATTGTTTCCTCATGAGCTCCTCAGTTTCCCAGGTGGCTTCTTCCATGCCATGCCTTTGGCATACAACTTTTACTAACATTACTTTTTTGTTTCGAAGTTCCTTTACTTCGTGAGTAACAATCTTTACCGATTCTTCCTTGTATGACATGTCTGAGTGCAAATCAATTTCCCTTGGAGAAATCACATGAGTAGGATTTGAACGATATCTTTGAAGCATCGACACATGAATACATTGTGAATTTTCTCTAATTTTACCAGTAATGCCAATCTATATGCCATGAGACCTATCTTCTCGGTAACCTAATACGGTCCTATAAACCTCGGGTTGAGTTTTCCTTTTCGTCCAAATTGCAAAATCTTCTTCCATGGCGAGACTTTCAGAAACACTTTCTCACCAACCTGATACTTAATATCTCTCCTTTTTAAATCTGCGTAAGACTTTTGACGATCTGATGTAGCTTTTAAACAATCTTTAATAATTTTCACCTTATCCTCTGTCTCCCAAATAAGATCAGGACCATAAATCTTCCCTTCGCTTAACTCTGACCAATATAAAGGAGTTCTGCACTTTCGACCATACAAAGCTTCATACAGTGCCATCTTAATACTCGAGTGATAACTATTGTTGTAGGCAAATTCCACTAATGGCATGAATTTTTCCCAAGTACCCTCAAATTCGAGGATGCAACATCGAAGCATATCTTTTAATGCTTGAATTACTTGTTCTGATTGGCCATCTGTTTGTAGATGAAATTTCATGCTAAACTTTAACTTTTTCCCCATAGCATCGTGTAACTTATTTAAAAAACGTGAGGTAAATCTTGGATCACGATCTGAAACGATTGCTAGGGGTACTCCATGCAGTCTCACAATTTCGGAGATATAGATCTCTGCCAACTTTTCCAATGAGTAATCTATGCATACTAGTATAAAATGCGCTGTTTGGTTAATCAATCCACAATAACCTAGATTGCATCTATTTTCTTTGGCATTAATGGCAAACCTATCACGAAATCCATGATAACACGTTCCTATTTCCATTCTGGAATCATAAGCGGTTGCAGCAAACCAAAGGGAACCTAATGTTCAGCTTTTACTTGTTGGCATACCAAGCATCTTGCTACAAATTCAAAAACTTCAAGCTTCATTCCTAGTCACCAAAATCTTTGCTTTATATCATAATACATTTTCGTACTACCCGGGTGTAAAGAATACATGCTATTTTGAGCTTCTAATAAAATTTCTTGTTTTAATTGTAAATCCTCCAGCACACAAATTTGATTTTTAAAATATAGAATACCATCACATCCAACACTAAAATCGTTTATCTATCCTCATCCCATCATTTCTCTTTTAGCCATTAAATTTGGATATTTAAGTTGTAACTCTTTAAGTCTTAGTAAAAACAAGGGTTTAGCTTGGAGCTCAGCTAAAATAAACCCATCATCATTCAAACTGAGTCGTGTATTCATCAATCAAAGAGCAAAAAGAGACTTTCGACTTAAAGCATCCGCAACAACATTTGCTCTTCTTGGGTGATAGTTTAAAACCAAATTATAATCTTTTAATAGCTTTAGCCACCTCCTCTGTTACAGGTTCAAATCTTTTTTAGTCATTAAATACTTTAGACTTGGTTGATGAACACATGGCATTTTTCCCCGTATAGATAATGTCGCCATATTTTCAGCGCAAAAACTATTGCTGCAAGCTCGAGATCGTGCGTCGAATAATTTTTCTCATGTGTTTTAAGCAATCGTGATGCATATGCAATTACTCTTCCTTCTTGCATCAAAACACATCCCAACCCACTTAAGGAAGCATTACTGAACAAAACAAACTCTTTCCCTGACTTAGGTTGTGTCAAAATCAGTGCTTCAATTAACATCTTCTTAAATCTATCAAAACTTCACTGACAATCTTCGGACCACTCAAATCTTACTTCTTTCTATAGTAACCTCATCATTGGTAACACGATTATAGAGAAATTTTTAACGAATCGTCGATAATATCCGGCTAACCTCAGGAAGCTTCGTACCTCAGAAATATTTCGTGGCGGTTTCCAATCAAGAACATCAGAAATTTTACTAGGATCAACTTGTATGCCTTTCGCCAAAACTACATCATTGAGGAATCCAACTTCCTTAAGCCAAAATTCACATTTGTTGAATTTTGTATACAATTTCTTTTCTCGAAGGATTTGTAACACAGTCCTTAAATGCTGCTCATGCTCGGCCTCCGTTGCTGAATAAATTAGTATGTTATCAATAAATACCATAACAAATTTATCAAGGTGGGTTCGAAATCTTCGATTCATCATATCCATGAAGGTTGGGGATGTTAGTCAACCCGTAAGGCATAACTAAAAACTCGTAGTGACCATAACGAGTTCTAAATACTATTTTAGGCACATCCAGCTTTTTCACTTTCAATTGATAATAGCCAAATTTAAGATCGATCTTGGAAAATACCTTGGCACCCTTCAGCTGGTCAAACAAATCGTCAATATGAGGTAGAGGGTACTTATTCTTTATCGTGACTTTATTCAATCGTTGATAATCTATACATAGTCTCATCGATCCATCCTTCCTCTTTACAAATAATACCAGTCCTCCCCAAGGTGAACTACTCGGGCGAATAAATCCTTGATCTAACAACTCTTGCAACTATGCGTAACTCTTTCAACTCAACTAGAGTCATTCTATAGGGAGAAATAGATATTAAAGTTGTTCTCGGTACCAATTCAATAACGAATTCAAGTTCTAAATCTGGAGGTAAACCAGGTAGCTCCTCAAGAAATATATCTTGAAACTCCAGAACCACAAGCACTTGATCAACTTCCATTTTTGACCCTTTGGAATCCAAAATATATGCTAAATAAGCATTGCACCCCTTTTGAACCATTTTATGTACCTTCATAACAGAGACTATTCTTGTAGCAAGATTAAATTGTTCAGAAACAATTGTATCTATTTCACCATTTTGACTTCTCAAGTTGACCATTTTTCTTCGATAATTCACCATGGCATCATGAGCATCCAACTAGTCCATTCCCAAAATAACATCAAATTCATCGAAGGGAAGTAACATCAAATTCACAGAAAATTCTCTATTTTGAAACTTCAATGGATATTGCTTACATACTAGGTCAACTATAACACTATGACCTAAAGGGTTGGTTACCTTAATTGTATAATCAATTGATTTAATAAGCATTTTCTTATTAGATACTAATGTATTGCATGTATAAGAATGCGTTAACTCCGGATCAATTAAAGCATAAAATTAACATCAAATAAAGAGAATGTACCAACTATAACTTCTGGATCTAATGCCTCTTCTCGTGTACGAATGCCATATGTCCTAGCAAGGACTCGAGTTTTTGATCTAATCGGCATGTCTTTATTTCTTTCTCTAGCATTTCCAGCTGACATGGCATTTTTGGGTCGTCTCCCTCTAACTGAACTCGCAACTGACCTTTCGTTCTGCTATCTGGTAACTTCAGTTTGTTGAGGATAATCTTTCTTGAAGTGATCAGGTGAACCACAAACAATGCATGTCTTTTCATTTAGCCTGCAAGCTTCAGGGTGATATCGACCACATTGATTACATTCTGTCCTCCCGAAATTTCGTACTACCCGCACTAGAAATGCGGCCAAAGTTCTCACAAAATTCTATTTAAAATGATCTATTCTTTGAGGAACTTAAGTAGGGCTTTGGTAATCTTCGTTTACCGAATTCATAATGTCTCACCTCACCCTATGTTTTACTCGTGCATATTTCCTCCATCTTTTGAGCTCGATTTGTTAGGATAACCAATTCACGTATCTTTAATACCTTCACTAACATTCTTATTTCATTGTTAAGACCATCTTCAAAGTGAATACTCATTCTTAAGTACGATTTCTCTTGTACAATTGCTCAATTGTACAATTATTCTTTCGTATTCAGCCACAATCTGGTTGCCTTGCTTTAATTCTAAGAATTCTTTCTTTTTCTTTTCAAGATATCTTTTACTAACATACTTCTTCTTAAACTCAGACTTGAAGAACTCCTAGGCAACTTTCTTTTTTAGTGTAATTGTTGTCACAGTGGGCCACCACTGAAAAGTTTCTTCAGTTAAGAGAGCTACTAAACACCTCAAACTATCTTGCGATGAACATAAGGATTCCTCAAGTATCTTCTGAGTATGCTCCAACAAATATTCCGCCCTAGCTGGATCATCACTCACGTTTCCAATGAATTTTACAGCTCCAACACTTTCTTACCTTATCAAAGGTAATTCTCCTCTCATGAACTACACTTGAACCTGAAGGTTGTAAAGAACGAGGATTTTTAATCGTAGTGTGAGCTTGTAGATAAGCCTCGAACACATCTTTCATCCTATTCAAGAATGAAGGAGGAGCTTCTTCTCCGGGCTCCTTACTTTCAGTTGTATTTTGTCTACCTCTTGGTATATTAACTGGAGTGCTACATTGCATATCATCAAATATCGTCCGATTGAAATCGATGAACATCTTTTCAATCTATAAAAAAATCATTTCTCACTTAGAAATGATCAAATTATCATAGGTTAATTTGTGACATGTACTATTAGACTTTCCCGAGTTATACTCCCGTCCTAAAATCAAATAATCATGCTCTAATACCACTAAATATAAAATCCATAATTGAATAATAGCATTTAAGAACATTTCCTTTTAAAATATAGATTTATTTCTAAAAATTTATAAAATCAACATGTAAGATGAGGTCAATATAATCATATAATACCAACAGTATGCATTACCTCATTATACAATTATTAGATGATGAAAAATAATCTTAATAATTACATTCAAACTTGAAAGTACAAGCACAACTCTTGTATAAAAAGGGGTTCTACCAGTACTATATTTGATAAGTATAGGTAAAACTTATGCTGATTTGACATTGGAAAACATAGCAGTAAACTATCGAAACTTTAATACTTCTACCAATACAAAAGGATTCACCTACCGATACTATATTTTACTTTACCGATACTTCAAATGACATTAAGCAAGACTTCTAGTCTGATAGTTTCTACCGGTACGTGACTTCCTACTACCGATACTATTCCAACATACCATCGATACCTATAATACTTACTACCATAATAGAAATGGTCAGTAACCAAAATTCTAAAACCTTGCACTTCTACTGGTACTACACAGAGATATTCCAACACAACTCTAGTCAGTAACCAAAATGTTCCAAAGTTACAAATTACTACTGATACTATATAGGTTGTTTCGAAACAACCCTTTCAGTACTTAAAATTCTAACTTAGCTCTCCTAAACAACTATCCACATTCATCTATAAAGCATCACCAACTTCCTTTCTAACATGATCTAATATATATAATTTTTAAAATGTATGCATGAACATTATGTTATAAGATATTAAGAGCAATCAATATACAACATTAGGTGCACACATCTTTCAAACTTACCACATTGATTTCATAACTTATCTTTTATAGTTAAATCCTATAAACAAAACATACTTACAGTTTCCCACTTTCAAGTATATGCTAAAACTACCTAAAAGCATTACCCCAAAAAGTCCTATGTACATGCCATTCTTAACCTTAATTAAACAAGTAGTAAAAGCTAACCAAAAGAGGTTGATAGTGTGTTCTTCCAAGCTTTCCGATCAACAAAATATATCCGATGACCTACACCACAACACAAACAACAATTAGATAAGCATATGTTAAGACATTTACTGTTACAATTTGACATTTAAACACTTCCTTTGACAATATATAAGTATTATAACCATGTTTCTCATGTTACACCACAAAAACATTTCAAGAACCCATAACCTTATTTAGAAATACAATATTCCCTTCTATTCAAAATTCAGTAAATGATAATTCATTTTCTCATTTCATTTATACAAGCTGACGATTTCTCATCTCTCATATCTTACCACCTCTTACTGGTGACTTATTCATCATTCGTAACCTTTTCTATGTACTTGTTTGGCTTGAATTAATACACCGACTTATAGCCTACTAAGTAAAGCCTGAGTTTTGACACCGGCATATAGCCTGCTAAGCTGTAGCTAGAATTTCTATTACACCGACTTATAGCCTGCTAAGCTGTAGCTTGAGTTGATTTAAACATAACTGAATCTTACTTTGCTTTACCATTCAAGGACCAAGTTTTTATCCAAGAATTCTCACCATATAAGCTTAACAATTAACATATATATATAACACTCAATAGAAATATAAGGGCAACCAATTAATTAAAATACTGTATGTTTTGAACTTACCTCACAAAATGATGGCAACACATGAAGTCCTCTATTTAACAACCTTGCTTTTTCCTCGAATATAGATGGCTGGACTCGTCTCTTGCTATGCAAAATAATTTCACAAGTCAATTTACCAAGCTTCACAAATGGCTACTTTTTCCCTTTCCTTATCTCAAATTTTGGCACCCACATGAAGAAAGAAGACCAGTTTTTTTTTTCCTTTTTATTCTTTTCTTTGACTTATTTTAAATGTTCTTTTAGTGAAGTACATATTTAACCTCCCTTTACTCGTTTAACTCATTATTTCATAAACCCATCTTTTTCCACCCAAATTTGTATTGTTTAATTTGTTATTTACAACCTCACTTTGCTCCTTTATAATCAATAAGTTACTTAAAGCAAATGCTTCTACTTCTCTTTATTTAATTTAGTCATTTCACTCAAATTTCTCACTTTAACAATGAAATTACTTAAATAACTTATTCTTTCTTCTAAAAAAAATATAACATAAACGTTCCCACCATCTCCCTTTTCATAATTACTTACTTTACTACTAGTTGAGTTGTTACACAGAATATTGAAAAAAAATCCGTGACAATAATCTGCATACTCAAGGAAATTATAACCCAAGAAAAGGGAATTACAGTAAACAATAGCAAAATTATAATCAACATACTCAATGCATCCACAAAAAAAACCAAATGCAGCCACACCAGAATCAAATGAGCCACAATAATCTGCAATGCAGAATCAGAATGTTAATGGTCATCAGCAACAACAATTCACGCAAGCTTCCCCGTCTAATCCGTTTGTAGCACTTGAAGCTTTAATGCGGGAGTATATCACTCGCACATAAGCTATTGTCCAAGGGAATTCATCCTCTATCCAGGCGCTAAAGGCACAATTAGGACAACTTGCTTCGAATCTGAATACTCGACCACCAGGAACATTACCTAGTGACACGAAAAATCTCAATCCAAAAGGGAAAAACACTAAAAGGTTATCACTCTTAAGAGTGGTAAACAAACTGGCGAGCCGACTATCAACTCTACTGCAGCACCTCAAGACACTAATGAAGTGACCCATGGTGAGAAAGTTGAATCTGAAGAATTTATCAATGTACTAGACAAGGAAGTTCCACAAATTATCACTCATATGCCTAATGTCTAACCTTCAAAATTGTCGACGTAACCGAAGGTGTCAGCACAATCTGATGTATCTCCACCTTTGCTTTTTCCACAAAGATTCAAAGAAAATGAGCATGATAAACAGTATCAGCAGTTCCTGAACACACTGAAGCAACTTCATGTCAATATTCCTTTAGTGGACGCTCTTGTGCAAATTCCTAGTTATGGGAAATTTATGAAGGAGCTCTTGTCCAAGAAGAAGAAGCTCAGGGATATTAAAACTAATGCACTCACAAAAGGCTGTTGTGTTGTTTTGACAAATATTTTCCCAAAATGAAAGACCTTGGGAGCTTTACTATCCCATGTTCAATCGGCAACCATTATTTGTGCAAGGCTTTATGCGACTTGTGAGCTAGCATCAACCTCAAGTCGTTGTGTACTTTCAGAAAGTTAGGAATTGGTCACATGAAACCTACTGCAGTAACATTGCAATTAGCGGATTGATCCTTGGCTCAAGCTGAAGGACAAATCAAGGATATTTTAGTTCATATGGATAAATTCATTTTTTCGATTGATTTTATTATACTTGACTGCGAGGCAACCAAAGAGGTTCCCATAATCTTGGGACAACCATTTTAGCCACCGGATGCACTCTCATTAATGTGTACAAAGGAGAATTGACCATGCGACTTGATGATGACCATGTTACCTTCAGTATTTTCGAATCTATTCCATGCAAGGACAAAGAAGAATGCCACACTGTCGATGTGCTAGATGATTTAATTGAGAAAGAATTAAATGACCAAAGCATATTACTTTTTGAAGAATTGGCGGTGACATTTGATGATGAATTTTTAGCTTATTGTAACGGCATGGTTGAAGCTAATAACATCGAACTCAAGCACAGATGACAGATTGAATCTTTAGACTTAGCCAACAAAACGGTTCCAATTTTTAAGCCATCTATTGAAGAAGCTCCTACTGTGGAATTGAAGCCACTACCTGCTCATCTTAAATACATTTTTCTTGGCGACAATAGTACTCTCCCAACTATTGTCTCCACAACACTAAATGCAACTAAAGAAGAAAAATTAATCTATATTCTTAAGCAGTATAAACATACTATTTCTTGAAGTATTATTGATATTCGAGGCATTAGTCCATCTTTTTGCATGTATAAAATCAAGTTGGAAGACGAAAGCAAGCAATCAATTGAGTAACAAAGAAGATTGAACAAGAAGATAAAGGAAGTTGTTAAGAAGGAAATTATAAAGTGGCTTGACATGGGCATTATTTACCTTATTTTTTATAGCAATTGGGTAAGTTCAGTGCCATGCGTTTCTAAAAAGAGTGGAATCACTGTGATATGCAATGACAAAGACGAGTTAATTCCTACATACATTCCTACAGGATGACGAGCATGTATGAATTATCGTAAACTTAATCCCTTGTGGACCACTTCCCACTTCCCTTCATTGACTAGATGTTAGATAGGCTTGCTGGAAGAGCCTATTATTGCTTCTTAGATGGTTATTCTGGCTACAATCAAATCACTATTGCACCGGAGGATTAGGTGAAAACAAGTTTTACTTGTCCCTTTAGCACTTTTGCTTTTCACCTATGTCGTTTGGTCTTTATAACGCACTAGCCACATTTCAAAGGTGCATGGTGGTAATGTTCTCGGATCTGATCTAGGATTATTTAGAGGTCTTTATGGATGATTTCTCAGTCTATGGGAATAATTTTGATCAATGCGTTGACAATTTGGATAAAGTCTTAAAGCGATGTGAAGACACACATCTTGTGCTAAATTGTGAAAATGCCACTTCATGGAAACTTAAGGCATTGTGTTAGGCCATCGCATCTCTAGTCAAGGTATCGAAGTGGACAGAGCTAAGGTAAAAATTATTTGAGAAGTTACCTCCACTGATAAATATGAAGGGTATTTGTAGTTTTCTTGGGCACGCAGGGTTTTAACTATGATTTATTAGAGATTTTTCGAAAATTGCAAAACCTTTATGCTCATTGTGGAACATAATAAAAACTTTCTCTTTGACAATGCATGTTTGGATGCATTCATTAAAATAAAAAAACGCTAGTAAATGCACTCATTGTCGTTGCGTTAGATTGGTCTCAACCTTTTGAGGTTATTTGTGATGCAAGAGACTCTATTGTTGTTACTGTCTTAGGACAATGTAAGGGAAAATATTTAACGTCATCTATTATGCCAGCAAGACTCTTACAGAGGCTCAAATCAATTATACAACTATAGAGAAAGAATTGTTGGCTGTAGTCTTTGCTTTCGAAAAATTTCGTTCATTCCCCGTCGAAGCTAAGGTTACCATATTTACTGATCACTCAGCGTTGAGATATCTTTTTGTGAAGAAGGATGCAAAACCACGACTAATACATTGAATTCTCCTGTTGCAAGAGTTTGATATAGAGATCAAAGACCGCAAGGGTTCATAGAATCAAGTTGCAAACCATCTGTCTCATTTGGAAGTTGGTAATGAAGATGGAAACATACTTCAAATTGTCGATGCATTTTCAGATGAGAAGTTATTTGCTGTAGATGCAACCCCTTGGTATGCGGATTTGGTTAACTACATAGTATGTGGAAAAATACCCTTGGTAGGAGTCGTATTTATTCAAGGTATGCAATGACAATATCATTTAGCGATGTGTTCTGGAAGAAGAGATACTTCCAATCCTGACGCATTGTCACGATGCTCCTTATGGAGGACATTTCGGTGGCATGAGAACTGTTGCTAAGGTTCTTCAATCACGATTCTATTGGCCTTCACTATTTAAAGATGCTCAATGCGATAAATGTCAGCACACTGGTTCTATATCTCGACCCAATGAAATGTTACAGCAGTCAATTATAGAGGTTGAACTGTTTGATGTTTGGGGAATGGATTTTATGGGACCATTTCCAAGTTTATTTGGAAATATTTATATACTAGTAGTTGTTGACTACGTCTCAACGTGGGTTGAACCTGTTGCAATCCCAAAGGATTAGCAAAGATAGTCTTCAAATTTTTTTCACAAGCATAAACTCCCCCACTTTGGCATGCTAAGGGCATTGATCAGTGATAAGTGATCAGGGTACACACTCTCATTATAACCAAGTGGCAGTAGTATTGAAAAGATATGGAAGAATGACTACTACTTATCATCCACAAACTAATGGACAAGTTGAAGTATCCAATCGACAAATTAAGAACATTATTTAGAAGGTTGTGAACCCTTCAAGAAGAGATTGGTCCTCCAAACTTGGTGCTATTTTATGGGTATTGCGGACTACATACAAAACTCGATTAGGGATGTCATCGTATCAACTAGTTTTTGGGAAAGCATATCACTTGCCAATTAAACTGGAGCATAAGGCAATGTGGGCAGTTAAACAAGTAAACATGAATTATGAAGCTGTTGGAAAGAAAAGGCTGTTGGACATCACTAAATTAGAGGAAATTAGGCGAAATGCCTATGAAAATGCTGTCATTTTACAAGGAAAAGACCAAATGATGGCATGATAGAATCATTTTGCAGCCACAATTTACCATGGGTCAACAAGTTCTATTATACAATTCTGGGCTGAAATTACACCCAGGTAAATTACACTCACGTTGGTCTAGACCTTTTGAAGTTATCGAAGCATTTCCTCATGGCGTAGTCACAATTAAGGATTTACATGATGAGCACAAGTTTAAAGTGAATAGACAGCAACTGAAGCACTATTTTAGGCATAGTGATCAAAAACAGGAAGTGACCATTAAATTGGACAAATTTTTCTAATTTTTCTTGAAATTTTTATCATGTAATTTTATTATCTTAGGCATAGTGAATGGATAGTGACTGAAGCATTATCTTGGGCATAATAATTCGATTCTATTATCGATGCATTCGGCCTTCCTTGTCGACGCAATTTGTACATCTATACTGCAACTACTAACTCATAAAAAAAATCAGAGCATATTAGGGAGCAGATCCCACCTTTTCATCAACAGGCACCCAGCCGTTGGATTTGTCTGAACGAGTATAATTCCTATTGGACGCATTTATTCCCATCAGACTTTATGTCCTTTCCTCTATTATAGAAAAACACACCTTTCCATCTTTCTTCTTCACTCACTATAAACACTCTTCTTTGTGCCGACTATAGAAATCACAAAGAAACCTTTTTTTTTCACAATCATTCTTACAGCTCGCACCTTTACGCATTAAAACCTTCTCTATTACAAAATCATGGAAAGAACTCGAGGTGCAGTTAAGAAAGCAGCCAAATCTGTCACAAAATCTTTATCCTATGCAATAGCCATCCGTGAAATAAAGCCCCCTATGTCAAAAGATTCGGTGATATTCCTCACGAAAGCGACCAAAGATAATTTTCAGGAAAACATGCTGAAAAGAAATTGTCACCCAGAACAAAGCTTTCTCCTGTTGCGACAACAAGACCTAAGAAAATAAGTCTACAAGACCATCGCAAGGCTAAAATGGGAAACCTTTTGCACTCATCATGGCAACTACTCTTCGTCTTTGGTACGCAACTTCTATACTAACCTTACCGACCATGAGTCAAAGTTTTTTTTTGTTCGAGAAGGATTAATCCCTTGGGACGCTGAACACATCAATGAGCTGTACAATACCAAGGTGGATATGGATGAGCACGCTGCGTTCATTAAAGAAATCACTGATAACAAGACAAACCTCTTAGTAAAGGATCTTTGCGTTAAAGGAGCATTATGGACGGGTTCAAATCACAACAATTACACCATGCACAGACGCTTCTTAATGCTGCAAAGCAAAATCTAGTTTCATTTTGTAAACTACAGACTGAAGCCTTCTACGCACAATGCCATAATCAACCTTGACAGAATTTGTTTAAAACATTTCATTATCAAGGGAAGGAAAATCGATGTTGGAGCAATATTTCATCAGGAAATTGTTGAATGTGCTGCAAGGCAAACATGCATCTTGATTTCCCATCACTGGTGATGCAATTGTGCTAGCAAAAGAGAATCGTGCCCCGAGATGGAGAAAGAATCTTGGAGAATAAGGGCCCAATCAATGAAGCCTTGATTAAGATAATGACTTATGGTAAGGATACACCAAAAATGAAAGAGACAAAAGCAAGCAATAGAAAGGGCAAAGCAAAAGCAGAAAATAAAGTAGCAAACATGACTGCAGAGACATCCTTGTGGCGTAAAATGAAGGATGTCGAGAAGTTAGCCGATCCCATCAACATTAGGCAGATCAAGCTTGTCGCTACAATAGAAGACATGGATAGATCTCAAAATTTGTTCTACGCATATACCAGGACCTGGAACAGTTCTGTTGTAACCGTAATAAGGCAGCTTAGCAAATCCCCACTCCCAGAATTCCTAATATCTTCACCAATCATCAGAGAGTATGAGCCCTCATTAGAAGAGGCTGACTTAGGGGACAAAGACCAATCGGTGGCTTCCTTCCCCATGGTGCACATTTCTGATGATGAAAAGGAAGTGGAATCAAGGGATATCGAGGAATGCTTGCAAAAATTTAAGAGCCTATTCGAAGATGATTTCACTGATGGTCAAGAGGAGCATGCTGCTGAGGAGGAAATTCTTGCTGAAGAGGAAGACACCCATGTTGATGATGAGAAGGAGAAGGATGAAGAAAAAGAGGCTGAGAAAGAATCAACAGAAGAAACTGTCACTACACCCGAAGTTATGGGTGAAACGATTGAGGACTTTGAGCAAGATGGAGCGAGTCAGGCGGAAGTTACGGAGGAAACTAATGAAGAACATCACAATCCTTTGGTAATAGTGGTATACACTGAACCACTTGAGGTGATCCATCCGACACAAGACGCAGTTGATGATGCTGATGCATAGTCGGATATTGAGGAGCAATCTGAGGATCGGGCAAAGCCCAAAGAAAGAAAGAGAAAGTGCTCCAAGGACAAGAAGTGCAGAAAAGAAGAGAAGAAAATAAGGGAGAAAAAGCACCATGCAGCCACATCAACGGCTGCAAAAAACTAAGTTAATTTTATTTAAGTTTGTAGTAGTAGTATTCATGCATAGCATGTAGCTGTAATTTTTAGCTTGTTAGTAAACATGATCATTGCATTTCCATTGTTAATACATTGGGGACAATGCAGACTTTAAGTTTGAGGGAATGTATATGAGGTTTGGAAATGCAATTGCACCTACATTTTTTTTGAGTTTAATTAAACATGCAAGGTTATGAATGGTTAGCTTAAATGTGTTTGAAAATTTTTGTTACACTCAATGCTTAATTCTTGAATCATGTGAACTGTTAATGAATGAGTTGGATAAATCTGGCTGAATGTTGTATCTTCAATTCTTTGATGAATGATTTAGATTGTATTAGTAATGGATGACTAGTATTATTCTTTGAATCTTGAATGAATCTTCCCTTTACAGCTGCTTATATATGTATATATTTATAAATAAGAGACACTCCAATGTGGGTGTATTGTGAACTATTCAAGGGGGAACACTCCAATGCAAGTGTTAGAAAAATGAATATAACCAAAGGCTGCCGTTGCAAGACTGTGTGTCGGCGCAATTATGTACTCCTTGGGGGTTTGTTGCACTCCATCGTTACTTCTCTGGAACAAATGGTATATTAATGAAATTACATCCCTCAGTTACATAAATAAATAAAAAAAAGAGAAAAGAAAGGGGAAATGAAAAAGATATATGTATATATTATTGTACAATAAATGTTGTATTGGTGCTTGGAATTTAGGATTTGAGGCATGATGCTGGCTTCGATGAAGTTGCAGTCTTAGTTATTCATACTTATGAGTTATCGGCGCAATATTCTGTCATCTGAATGTGATTCATTCATTAGGATTCTAGATTAATCAAGTTGCTAGAATGATCTTTGCCTTGGTAAATTTTTTTGTAGCCTTACTAGTTTCTGTTTTACTTGAGGATAAGTAAAAACTTAAGTTTGGAGGTGTGAGAGTACTAGAAAGAACCATTATTTTCTCCTTACTTATTGGTTAACTTGTTCCCATTTAGTCATCCATAGAACATATTTTAGCACTTTTTAGTTTAGTTTATTGCATTTTCTAACTCAATGAACCATAGCCTAAACTTAATAAAAATTCAATTAATTATCATTAAATTATATATATTAAAACATACAATAAATTAGAATTCTGCAAGGACCTAATGACACAATACAAGCAGATAGAAAATTTGAAATATAAAATTTATGAAAGTTAAAAGTTAATGTTAAAAATTTATAGATAAAATCAATATTAAATTATAAATGGTAAAATTTATCTTTAAGAGTTTATACCATGCCAAAATTTCCTATCAAACAAAGACAATAATATTACCTACTCAACCACCTAATATCTAACCAATGTGCCTCATTGAAACCACAAATTCAACCTAATAAAAATAATTTCACATTTCACACCAAATAATAGCATTCCAATTCACATAATCAAACATAATGCATATTCCTATCTTACCATATTTCAAATGTCACAATGAGACTTTTATCAAATATCCAGAGAATAGTTCATCGAGACCTGTTCAGTACTAATCTTAATCACACATATATAAGTAACGTGTCTAATTTATACTACCAAATACTGCATCACTTAATATCATCAATCAAAATATACACAAAACATAACTAATATATATTCCTACCACATATATGAACATAGCATTTATATATTTCCAACCATATCACAAAATGACCATTAAATACTAAAGGAGCTTTAAAGACTTAAAAGACTTCCTAGGTACATGCCAAAGAAAAAAAATCAAAACAAAACATCACCACTACTCGAGTTCGGGATTGTCACTGGATGCTGAGTTGACAAGTGAACCAAATAGTACCTAACCTGCATACGGAAAATAAAATCGTACACTGAATAACTCGTTGATATTTCTATAATTCAAAATTTAAAGCAAAGATATAAATACATTTTCATGCTCAAACTAAAACTAAATAAAGCTATATTAATATCATTTCAATACACAAATTCATACAAACATTATTTTACTTTAAAAATATTACAAATACCATTACATGGCAACTCAACTTACACATATCCATTTTCCATTTGATTTCCAAGACATTTTTCTTTTCATATCACTCGATATTTTAATAACAATTTCATTTCAATAACATTTTTCATATCAACCAAATAGCTCAAATTTATCATTTATTTTCCCTATTAACATGACTCAGACTTGGACAGATATACGGATCCAACCAACACATTAGTTTGGCACCCAGTACCTCATTGGATAAATCCGAAGCAATTATTTGTGCCCAACGCTATAATTAGTTAACACCCAGTGTCTCATCGGTTGAACCAAAGTAAATTGGCACCCAGTGTCTCATCGACTCGTAGTCGAAGTAACCCTAAATTTATCCTATCTTATGGCATGCCATCTATATCCGACTTAGCCCGAATAGTTAATAGAGTTTCCATTTGAGGTATCTTTATCAACAATTATCTCAATTCATCCTTACTATAATCATAAACACATTCAAATAATATATGACTATAATAAATCATCACATATATACTCAATTTCACAATTATATAAATACACTATTCATACATTTCCATTTTTTAATCTAAATATACTAATCAAAATAACTAGTCCAAACCATTTCATTTCCATTATCAACTCACCTCGTATTCTTACCCTATATAAACAACTCAAAATGTAGCAAGTTACAAAGAATTCGGGTTATAGAAACACAAACCGTAAACTTCGAGCTATCCGTCGATGACTTTGTCTTTTCCTTTCTTTTTTGAGGAATCTGGATCGACTAGCTACGAAAATAAATAAACCATACACATAATCAATACACAAATAATTTCACATTTAATTACTAATTTATACAACTTTTACACTTTATTAAATTTATTCCCTAAAATCAAGATTAGCTTAACTTTCATACTATACCCTAAATTTTATTATTAATAACACACTAAGTCAAATTTAATTTCTTAATTCTCATTGTCACCCCTAAAGCTTTATCTACTCAACAAGGATAACATCCAAAATTTTGACAATATCGAAAAATAGGATATGGGTTAGCTAATTCGAGATATCAGGATTCCGAAAACATAAAAATTACAAAAAAAGAGACTAAATTGACTAATCAATTAAAGCTTGAAACCCTAACTCTTATGGTCGTTCGTCCTTCTCTCCCCCTTTCTCTGCTTATAATTGAAAGAAATGAAAAGAGAAAAATGATTTCTCTTTCTTTCCACTAACTAATATCATTTCATCATTCTATTTTTTTATTATTATAATACTATTATGTATCATATATAAACACTATATATAAATATATATTACTTTGACCGTCCTTTTCAATTAGGACAAAGGTATATTTACCTTTTAAGTCTCTCAGTTATAAATTATCTTATAATTAAATAATAATTCATACTTTTATATTAATGCGATTTAACCCTATACTTAAATTAATCACTAATTAGACGAAATTATTTATCTTAAATTCAATTCGCTATTAAAATAACTTCATAAATATTTATTAAAAATATTTATGAGTTTAGTTTACAGAAATAGGTCCCGAAACCACACTTTTTGACTACACTGACTTTTGGTTTGTTACAATTCTTTCCTCTTAGAGAAATTTCGTCCTTGAAATTTACCTGAAAAGAGGTGTGGATATCGAGATCTCATCATCTCTTTCGATTCCAAGTTGCTTCCTCCACACTATGGCTACACCACAGAACTTTCACGAGTGGAACATGTTTGTTTCTTAATTCTTTCACCTTGCGAGCTAAAATTTCGACTGGTTCTTCCTTGTAAGACAAGTCAGGTTGAATTTCAATCTCTTCCATCGAAATAATGTGTGACGGATCTGAACGATATTTCCTAAGAATTGAAACATGAAAAACATCATGCATTTTCTGTAATTCCATAGGTAAAGCCAATCGATACGCAACTGGTCCCACTCTTTCAATAATCTCATGAGATCTGATAAAACGAGGACTTAGCTTCCCTTTTCAGCCAAATCGAAGGACTTTCTTCAATAGTGAAACTTTTAGAAACACTCTGTCGCCAATAGCATACTCAATATCCCGACGCTTCAAATCTGCGTATGATTTTTGTCTATCAAAAGCTACTTCAATCTATCTTGGATTAACTTAACTGTATCCTCTGTTTCATGGATCAATTCAGGGCCAACCACTTTTCTTTCACACAATTCCAACCAGCTCACAGGTTTTCGACACCTATGACCGTATAAAGCTTCGTACGGAGCCATTTGAATGCTCGATTGAAAACTATTATTGTACACAAATCCAACCAAAGGTAAATAACATTCCCAACCTGATTCAAATCAATTACACACTCTTGAAGCATGTCTTCTAAAATATGAATAACACGTTCAGATTGCCCGTCTGTTTGCGGATGAAAAGCTGTGCTAAAGTTGAGTCTCGTAGCAAGAGGTTCATACAATTGTTTCAAGAATCTCGAAGTAAATCGAGGATCTCGATCGGAGATAATCGACATGGGTACACCGTACAATTTGACAATTTCTCGAATGTAGACCTCAGCTAGCTTCAGAAGTGACCAATTTGTCCTAATTGCAATGAAATGAGCCGATTTTGTAAGTCGATCAACTAGGTAATCCTGTTACAAAATTCATCGTTATGCGCTTCCATTTCCATTTAGGAATCAAAATAGGCTGAAGAAGTTCGATAGGAACCTGATGTTCCACTTTAGCTCGCTGACAAGTTAAGCATTTAGCCGCAAACTCAACTATTTCTCTTTTCATTCCGAGCCACCAATATAACTCTCGAAGGTCGCGAAACATTTTTGTTCCGTCAAGGTGCAAAGTAAAAGGGTCATCGTGACCTTCGTGAAGTATCAATTCTTTCAATTCAACAACATCCGGAACATAGATGATATTACGGAACCTTAAACAATTACAATCATCAATAATAAAGTTTTGCAAAAAGCCATTTTGAATCATTTTTCTTTTTCCCGTCAATTTGGCATCATCTAACTGCGCCGTTCTGATCTAGTCATACAACACTGGTTTGACTCTCAACTCTGCTAACAAACTACCATCATTATTGATAGTGAGTTGAGCAAACATCGTTTACAACTCAATTAATGGTTTTTTACTCAATGCGTCAACTACGATGTTAGCTTTACCGCGATGGTAATCGATAACACAATCGTAATCTTTCAAAAGTTCAACCCAGCATCGTTGTCTTAAATTTAACTCCTTTTGGGTTAGGAGGTATTTAAGACTTTTGTGATCAGTATAAATATGACACTTTGCACCATACAAATAATGTCTCTAGATCTTTAGAGAAAACACAACCGTGACGAGTTCTAAGTTGTGCATCGGATAATTGCGTTCATGCGTTTTTAATTGACGGGACGAATACGCAATTACTTTCCCCTCTTGCATAAGAACACAACCCAAGCCGCTAAAAGAGGCATCACTATACACAACAAAATCTTTTCCCGACTTCGACAAAGTTAAAATTATCGCTTCAGTCAACATTTGCTTCAATTTTTCAAAACTTTCTTGGCATTGATCGTTCCAAACGAACTGAATATTCTTTTGTAAAATTTTTGATATCGGCATAGCTATCTTCGAGAATCCATTTACAAATCTTCGGTAATAACCAGCTAAACCAAGAAAACTGTGAACTTCTGACACATTTCTCGGTGCTTTCCACTGAACAATGGCCTCGACCTTTTTTGGATCAACTCTAATTCCATCAGCCAAAATAATATGCCCTAAAAACCCAACTTCCGATAACCAAAATTCACACTTGCTAAGCTTCCCATATAATTGCTTTCTTGTAACAACTGTAGAACAATCCAGAGATGTTGCTCATGCTCCACTTTAGATTTTGAATAGATCAAAATGTCATCAATGAAAACTACCACAAATTGATCCAAATAGGGTTGAAAAATACGGTTCATGAGATCTATGAATGCCGCTGGAGCATTAGTTAAACCAAAAGGCATCACTAAAAATTTATAATGACCGTAACGTGTACGAAATGCAGTTTTTGGCACATCATTATCTTTGACATTCAATTGATAGTAACCAGATCTCAAATCAAACTTGGAAAAGACAGAAGCTCCTTTTAGTTGATCAAACAAATTATCAATACGAGGCAAAGGGTATCGATTCTTGATTGTTAACTTATTCAATTGTCTATAATCTATACAAAGCCGCATCGATCCATCTTTCTTTTTAATGAACAAAACTGGAGCTCCCCAAGGTGATATAAATAAAGCCACGATCTAGTAAATCTTGCAACTGCACTTTTAATTCCTTCAGTTCTGTCGATGCCAGGGAACATTGACATCGGGGTTGTATTAGGAAACACTTCAATTGCAAACTCGACGTCTCTATCAGGTGGTAATCTTGGTAATTCCTCATGAAACACATCAGGGAATTCACAAGCAATTCGAATCTTACTGATATGGCTATCGTCAGTATTTGAATTAATGACATAAGCCATATAAGCTTCACAACCTTGATTGAGAAGTTTATTAGCTCGAATTGTTGAAATGATACGAGTTGAACCACTTGTGCATATACCCAACACCTCAATCAAACTACAATCAAAACTCTTAATCAAAAACTTCTTTTACGACAATCTACAATCACTCCATGCTCCGTAAGTCAATCCATACCCAAAATTAAATTAAAATCACCGAATGACATAATCAACAAATCAACAGGAAATGTTATGTTCTGAATTTCTAACGGGCACCATCTACACACTTGATCAACTAACATAGATTGCCCTAATGGACTTGACACAACCATAGATACTCTAGACGTCTTGAATTTTAAGCCTCTCGATTTTACTAATTCAGAATTAATGTAAGAGTGTGAAGATCTCGGATCTATCAAGGCAAAAACAGGCTCAGAATATAACAAAACGATACCTACTACGACATCGGTAGCGTCACCCTCCTTATGAGCCCGTACAATGTATGCTCGAGCTAGAGCTCTGACCTCTAAGTGATGAGTAACAACATCACTCCCCTCTCTTGTACCACCTCTGGAAATAGAACCACCACGACTAATTCCACGACCCCTAGCCGTAGGTGCAGACTTCTGGATAGAAATAGGAGTAACATTATCATTTCTCGGGCACTTACGAGCGAAATGCTCTTGTGATCCTCATCAAAAACAAGCTCATGTCAATTTCCAACATTCACTTCGATGTTTATTCTCGCAATGCTCGCAAGTCGATATTTCAACATATGGGATGGACCTCACACACTACCCACAGACACAGTAGATTATCGGTCTCTATTTCTATCAGATCTGTCAAACTTAAAAGTCAATTTCCAATTACCACGATAATCTTTAGTTTGCTTCGATTGCGAATGCGAACTAATAGTTCCTGTTCATTTTCCAACAGTACGTGAAAATTCAATCTTCTTGTCGAGACCTAATGCTTGTTCTACCATTTTTTCCCGTTCAACTAAATCAGCAAACTCTGAAATTCGATATGATACCAACTGTATTCGAAGTTCATCGCGTAACCTACGTAAAAATCGTTTACAACTTTCAGCATCTGATGGCACAAATTCAACAGCATATTTACTGAGTCGCAAAAATTCTCGTTCATAATCAGCTACTGACATCTCACGTTGCTTCAACAGTAAAAACTCTTGTTTTCTGTCTCCGAGATCAACTCTCCAACGTATTTCTTCTGGAATTCCTTTTGAAAGAACTCCTAGCCAGCTCGTTTCGTAGGTACGTGACGTGTTACCGTCTGCCACCACGTATACGCTTCTCCTTGTAATAAAGAAACAGCAAAAATTACACATTCACGAGGAGTGCACTCTAGTTGTTGTAAAACTCATTTAGTCGATTCAATCCAAACTTCCGCTGTTGAGGGATCAACCCCTTTCAAACCCAAAAACTCAATCTCACCATATCTCTGTAATTCTTTGATCAGAGCCCAACGAACAATAGGCACAGGTACTACAGCAGGAGTAGCTCCCACCACTTATTGAAGAGCATCAGCTATAGCTCGAAGTAAGTTTGAATCGCTTTGACCCTCATTATCAGCTCTATCAACATTAACTTGCTGAGCACCTGCTGAATGAACGCTTGGTGTCACCAACTCAACTCTGTTCAAATTTTCAGTTGAATTATCACTAATATGAATCTCTTGATCAACTTCATTATTTGATTCTCTCGACATCTTTTAACTATAAAATAGAAACAATTATAATCAACATCCAAATCCCGACTCATTTATGACTCGACTATGGCATGTACCTCTAAACTCGATTTTGAGCTCGATTTAGTCCGAGAATCGACTAAACCTATAGCTTTGATACTAATAAATGTAACACTCCTTACCCGATCCGATCGCTAGATCCAAGTAATTAGATGCTACAACATCATATAACAAATCAACTAATACTAAACTTAATAAAAATTCAATTAATTATCATTAAATTATATATATTCAAACATACTATAAATTAGATTTCTGCAAGGACCTAATTACACAATACAAGCATATAGAAAATTTGAAATATAAAATTTATGAAAGTTAAAAGTCAAAATTAAAAATTTATAAATAACATCGATATTAAATTATAAATGGTAAAATTTATCTTTAAGAGTTTATATCATGCCAAAATTTCCTATCAAACAAAGACAATAATATTACCTACTCAACCACCTAATATCTAACCAATGTGCCTCACTGACACAACAAATTCAACCTAATAAAAATAATTTCACATTTCACACCAAATAATAGCATTCCAATTCACAGAATCAAACACAATGCATGTTCCTATCTTACCATATTTCAAATGTCACAACGAGACTTTTATCAAATATCCAGAGAATAGTTCATGGAGACCTGTTCAGTACTAATCTTAATGACACATATATAAGTAACGTGTCTAATATATACTACCAAATGCTGCATCACTTAATATCATCAATCAAAATATACACAAAACATATCTAATATATATTCCTACTACATATATGAACATAGCATTTATATATTTCCAACCACATCACAAAATGGCCATTAAATACAAAAGGAGCTTTAAAGACTTAAAAGACTTCCTAGGTACATGCCAAAAAAAATCAAAACAAAACATCACCACTACTCGAGTTTGGGATTGTCACTTGATACTGAGTTGACTAGTGAACCAAATAGTACCTAACCTGCATACAGAAAATAAAATTGTACATTGAATAACTCGTTGATATTTCTATAATTCAAAATTTAAAGCAAAGATATAAATACATTTTCATGCTCAAACCAAAACTAATATAGCTATATTAATACCATTTCAATACACAAATTCATACAAACATTATTTTACTTTAAAAATATTACAAATACCATTACATGGCAACTCAACTTACACATATCCATTTTCCATTTGATTTCCAAGATACTTTTCTTTTCATATCACTCGTTATTTTAATAACAATTTCATTTCAATAACATTTTCCATATCAACCAAATAGTTCAAATTTATCATTTATTTTCCCTATTAACATGACTCAGACTTGGACGGATATACGGATCCAACCAACACACCTGTTTGGCACCCAATGCCTCATCGTATAAATCCGAAGCAATTATTTATGCCCAACGCTATAATGAGTTGACACCCAGTGCCTCATCGACTCGTAGTCGAAGTAACCCTAAATTTATCCTATCCTATAGCATGCCATCTATATTCAACTTAGCCCAAATAGTTAATAGGGTTTCCATTTGAGGTATCTTTATCAACAATTATCTCAATTCATCCTTACTATAATCATAAACACATTCAAATAATATATGACTATAATAAATCATCACATATATACTCAATTTCACAATTATATAAATACACTATTCAAACATTTCCATTTTTTAATCTAAATATACTAATAAAAAAAACTAGTCCAAACCATTTCATTTCCATTATCAACTCACCTCGTATTCTTACCCTGCATAAACAACCCAAAATGTAGCGAGTGACAAAGAATTCGGATTATAGAAACACAAACCGTATACTTCGAGCTATTCGTCGATGACTTTGTCTTTTCCTTTCTTTTTTGAGGAATTTGGATCGACGTTAGCTACGAAAATAAATAAACCATACATATAATCAATACACAAATAATTTCTCATTTAATTACTAATTTATACAACTTTTACACTTTATTAAATTTAGTCCCTAAAATCGGGATTAGCTTAACTTTCATACTATACCCTAAATTTTATTATTAATAACACACTAAGCCAAATTTAATTTCTTAATTCTCATTGCTACCCCTAAAGCTTTATCTACTCAACAAGGGTAGCATCCAAAATTTTGACAATACCGAAAAATAGAATATGGGTTAGCTAATTTAAGATACCAAAATTCCAGAAACATAAAAATTACAAGAAAATAGACTAAATTGACTAACCAATTAACTTGAAACCCTAACTCCATTGGCCATTCGTCCTTCTCTCCCCCTTTCTCTGCTTCTAATTGAAAGAAATGAAAAGAGAAAAATGAATTTTCTTTCTTTCCACTAACTAATATCATTTCATCATTCTATTTTTTTTATTATAATACTATTATGTATCATTTATTAACACTATATATAAATATATATTACTTTGACCGTCCTTTTCAATTAGGACAAAGGTATATTTACCGTTTAAGTCCCTTAGTTATAAATTATCTTATAATTAAATAATAATTCATACTTTTATACTAATGCGATTTAACCCTATGCTTAAATTAATCACTAATTAGATGAAATTATTTATCTGAAATTTAATTCTCTATTAAAATAACTTTGTAAATATTTACTAAAAATATTTACGAGTCTAGTTTACGTAAACGGGTCTCGAAACCACACTTTTCGACTCCGTTGACTTTTGGGTCATTACAAACACAAAAAGGAAATCGAAAGATCAAGTCGAGTTCTTCTAGGAATAGTATTCTCCACTTGATTCTTTTACATTTCTTTTCTAAAACGTTGGTGATTACTGTTTATTTCGTGGAAGTACACATGATTTCTAGACTAAATGTTATTTTATTCAATCTTGCTTCTACTGTTTAATCTTTGGGTTTGAATGTTTTTACCACGAAAGTATTGTCGTAGTCATTGTTACTAGAAGGTGCAGCGATAGTTTAAACTACAACGAAAGTTGCTTGGGGATTAGAGGAATTTGTTCCACTTGTTCTTAACTGTGTTGCATTGCCATCATCGGAAGGTGTGGTTAAGGTGGGATCGATATCCGATAGATTCACATCTATCTACTATACTTGCATCGACAGTGTACACTTGCACATTATTGCTGTGACGTTCCTTAAATGGCCAAATGGTAGGAATGATGTGGAATTCTTTAGGTTTGTGATTAATTACTATTATATCCTTATTAGTTAGTGATTAATTAAAAATGGCTAAAACATAATGGACGAAAAAGTTGGGTTTTATTGGTTGGAAAGGTAAATTAATAGACCTAAAAGGTAATTATACCTTTAGTGATATGAGTAGACGGTTTACATAGTTAAAATATATGAAATTTCATTAAAATTGAAAGGATATAATGGTAATTTTGTAATTAAGTAAATTGTAAATAAATTATAAGTTAAATTGAAACATTATCTTCTTGATTCTTCCTTCAAGCAAACCGTGTAGCCATTTTTGGAGAAGATAAAGCTTACAGCCATGGAGTCTTTACATGTATAATATGTGTTTCATGCCCGATTTTAGTAATTTTTATGTTTTTGAGCTCGTTTTAGGTTGATCTAGCTAACTCAAGGACTAATTTGTAAAACTGTCAAATGTTATGGATTATGCCATTGATAAGTTTATTGTGTTCTTGAAGTTTAATGATGGATTATTAAGCTTGATTGTTAAATAAGACTATTTTGTAATTTAATTTTTAGTAATTTTAATGTTTAAAGACTAAAATGTTAATGTGATAAAATTGCAAGGACTTGAGGTGAAATAACAGCAAGTATGGGCTGTAGTGGAGTGCTAAACCATTCGCCTGAATTTAGTTTTAGTTAAAATTAGTTAAATTGCAAGTTTCAGCAGGTATGAATCTTTACTTTAACTATGTCTTTTACTTTTCATGTATTTCATTATTTATCTTCCCAATCAGAAAGACTGTTGAGTTATCTTCCTAGACGGTACAAACTCATGTACGCATCCTTATTTCATTACCATTATAATCCTATGCAGTTACAAGAAGTTGTAGAAACCGATGATGCAACTAGAAGAAGCGTAGCTAATCCAACAGTTCAAACATTTGGCTCAGATCAGTCGTTAAAAACAATGATGGAATTTTTTGTGTCTGATTTTTGCTAAAAGACCCTAAAATATTTTCTGCTCAAGTTCAGGATGCACGGTGTGAAGATTCCTAGAGCAGTTCTCCTGACGACTATCCTTCCTAACCTGCGAGCCTCTTTGTTGCGTTCTATTGGTGATAGCTTTCAAGTATTTTGATCTATGGAATTTTTTATCAAGCTGTTAAACTCGTTTGTTGGAGTGATTTAGAGTCCGTGAATTCAAAATCTGTTACTTGTTTTTAACAATTGAAAACACAAGTTTTTTGGTGATACCACTATTGTTTTCCCAAATATTTTTCTAGTAAAAATAGATATATTTATGATACTTGGATTCGGATAAGGATGGAATCATATGGTTTTTTTCGCCTACAGTGTTCTATTTTTTTGTTGTTTGTCTCCCACTATTTTTAAGATTTGTTCTCAGATATTAATCTTTTCTTAACATTTTTCCTTTTTGCTTTCTCTTCTCTATTTTAGGGTGTGGTGTGCTTAGTTGGATGGTTTTGGGGGATATTGGTTCGGATTTTTGTGCTTTGGTTTGGGCCTTTAGGGTAGTTGTCCTACGACTCAGGGTAGTGGGCCTATTTGTTGGGGTTCTTTTTGGGTCCTTCGCCTCGTGATAATGGTCCGGTTTTCATATTTTATTGTCTCCTCATTTTCCTTTTGTTTTCTAGCATTTCTTTCTCCTTTATTCTTTGGCCTCAATTCAAATTTTTTCTCATAACTTTTTAAATTTGTGTAACCGACGGCCGAAAAAAAAGGGGGTAGACACACTATTCTGTGATTTTCTTTGTCGTTTTTGTTTATGCAATTAACAATGAAATAGTAATGGAAGCAAGCATATCTCTTGTTTCTGCTTTTATCAAAATTCCCAATATGACATCAATATACTTGTAAGGTAAAATGGAAAAAGAAGTTTATTAAGATTCTAAACACTGATGATAGTTCATTATTATGATTTTAAAAACTAGACAAGGAAAGATTGGTACTGCCAACTATGCATGTGAGCGTCAATGGAAATTGTCCTCTGAAAGGAGTTAATTTCGCCTTACAAAATGAATTATTATATATTTTCAATACTAGCCGCCAAAACAGTACGTCTAGATATATGCATACATATATAATCGAGGGTTAAGAGACTAGAAGCATGACATAAACATTTAATTGTGTGGGGAACTGCTTTGTAGGATCTAATGAAGGGCATTAGTGGATGCAATTCGATAATAGTTGATCTGTCGGTTTCATACTTAGCAGATTAAACTATTTTTCACACTTGAAGAGCTTGAAATCAAGTATTTTCATTTTGTTTATTTAGGATTTAGCTTAGTTTTCTTTTATTAAATAAATTGTGTACAAAATGCAAAAAAGTACTTATTGTTGTCTTTGAGGTTGCTTGAGGCCTAAAGGTTAGCTAACGAACTTTTTGAGTGTGCAAAAAACATTTAGAAGACGAACAAATAGGAGGATGATCACTATGTCACGACACAGACTGATCTGTGTCGCAACAAAGGGACCAGAACTACGGAATGTCAAAACTTTCTCCTATGTCGCGACGTGGGCATGACATGTTGCGATAACGCTTGGAAAATTTACCTGAGGGAGCGGACTGTCTTCTATGTCGCGACACGGCTCCTGTGTTTAGCATCCTCGACCCTGGACACAGATTTCACACTAAATGAAGGCATGTTGGTCTTTACAATGTCACTTAAACATGAGGATTTTGAGGAAAAACGGTTGTCCTAAGCTATAAATAGGACCTTTAGTACTAGGGTTTTACACACCATTCATTAGATCTTTGTTTTTAGATTTGTTTTTCTGTTTGAAACGAGATTATAGAAACTCATATAAACGTTCGAGGAAATTTTCATGATAAATTGTTAATACAATTCTAGTTTCTTTTTCATTCTCTTCTTCAATTATATGTTTTCGTATATTGTTTTAATAATGATCAAAGAAATCATAAGGAACTAATTCCATTTTAGGGAATTAGGGAGTGAACGTATGAATAATTAATTATTGTTTTACATGGATTTTACCTTTCGGATCAGTTGTTTGGGAAAGGAAGAACATCAAACAAACACTAGGCCTGACAACCCTAAAAAGTCATTTAGTTGGGAATGAACCAAAAATTGGTATTTCCCATTCGTGAATACCTTTTCCCCAAATCGGTTTAGATTGTGACATCTAGCGATAAGTAATCTCTATCGACTTGCTATGCTGGAGGAAGATCGAGAGATCCAACTAGGATAGTGACTAGTTGATTGGAAAAAAATCCCCAAAACCTAACAATTGAAAAACTCATACAGAAACCATCTAATAACCCCGAATCCGTTTATAAGAATCTCTACAACTCAAACTCTTGCTTTTATCTTTATATTTTATTTTATCTTTTATTCTATGCTCTTTAAAGTCAACCTTTTGATTTCTCTTCGTATTATAAACTCTAAAATAAGTACTAATTAATTTTCTTCCTTGCAAGGATTTTATTTACTATCGCTTTACGCTTTCTTTGAGTACGATCTTTGAAATATTATCAAGTGTTCCATTGTAATACACTATATTTATAAAATGACCCGTATATTTGCGAAAAATTTAAATTTACGCCAAACGAGAATACGTTCGGAGGCGGTCAATAACCAACCTGACCTAACTTCTAAAAAAGCCCCAATAACTAATGCATTAAATCTTATTGTGTATTCCTTCAAACTAGGCTACAAAATTATTATTTTATTTTATTTTATAGAGAAGAACGAAGGCGATAAAAAATATTTAAATGAACATTAAGTATAAATGCATTTTGATAAAAAAAATAATTCAGTTACATTTTTAAACTAATTTTTAAATAATTTAATTATTAAAATTAAATTTAATTGTTAGTAAAATAAAAATATTATTAGAATAGCATTCAAATCTTAATAGTTTATATAAAATCTTTAAAAAACCTAAAAGTACAAAATAAAAATTAAAAACTTTTGTTACCGTTGGCACATGGGAGAAGCTGATTCTCTCACTCTCTCTTTCGATCTCTTTTTTTATTTTTTTCTCTCATCCATTTTTAGATTTGGGTAACCACGGGCTAAAAAAACCCACACACGCTACAGCAAGAAAAGAGTTTTCGTGAGAGGGAGAAATCCAAAGTTTCTTTTCTTCCATTTCTGTTTTTTGTGATATTGAAATCCCCTTTTTTATCGAAGAGTCATTTCAAGTATGAATCTCTAGTTCAACTTTGCCTTTGCCTTTGCCTTTTCTTCTCTTTTTTAGTTTTAAATCTATGCTTCTCTACCTGTATTTCACTGGGTTTTTTGGTTTTTTCAGCTTTAGAACAAGTTTGTCTTTGCCCTTTTCATCTCTGTTTTGGTTTTTAGATTTATGCTTCTTTAGTTGTATTTCAATGGGTTTATTTTATTATTTTTTCTTTTTAGATTTAGAAATCACTATTTTCTTCCATGTTTCAAATCTATGGATATCGATCTGTTTGGGCTTTTTGTTTGTTTATGGTGTCTACTTTCATGAGAGAGATAAACCGTATGTTTTTATCCGTTGTTTCTATTTTTTGTGAATTTTGTAACCACCGCTTCATCAAAGACTGATTTCAGGTATGAAGCTTTACTTCAACATTTGTCTTTCTGGTTTTTCATTTGTTTTGGGTGTGGTCCATTCGGTTGTATGGGTTTGGGGGTTGTTGGGTGGGGTTTTTCGTCTTTGGTTTGGGCCTTGGGTTTTGCTTATTTTAGGGCTTCGAATAATATACCTGTTTTTAGGGTGTAGAGTTTAAAAGTTTAATGTTTGGGTTTGTTCCTTCGGGTACTGAAGTTAGGAGTTTGGATTTAAGGCTTGGGGTCAAGGGTTTGAGGTTTCAGGGGTTATGGTTTTAGAACAGTATAGCTACAATTGGAGTTATTAAATATAAGTAGTGCAATTCTGTTTTGTTATTTATTGTTATTTGTAGAAATTAGCAACTTCACTTGGCTGACTTATTTCCCGTGGCACATCTATTGGGTTAATGATTCATCAGCTTTCACACTTGTTAATGTGCTCCCCTTATGGCTTGCTAAAATTCATTGTTTACTCACCCGTCTTTGTAAATAATAATCCTCTTCCATTGGGTGCCTGATATTTCTGTGGGTTCTTTTTTTATTTATATAAATTAGGATAGGGCATTATGTGACAAGGCTAAGGAGATACTGGTGGACGAAAGCAATGTTCAGGTGTGACTTATCATCCATTGTCTCTGTTGCCACTCTCTTTTTTAAGTTTTTCCCCCAAGATAACATCTCTTTATTGATTATTTATGTTTTTTTAGACTATATTTTTTTGGTGCATATATTTTTAATTTTCTCAAGTATATGATTATTCTGTGATCTGAGCTGCTAAAGATTTGTTTTTAGTGGTGGTAATGTGTAATAGTTTATTTTTTAGTGGTGTCGAAAACAGTGATTTTGGGGTTACAAATTTGACAAGTGAGTCTGTAAATATTATTACTTAATATTTACGAGTCAAATGTAATATTAAAATAAATTTTGAATTTACAATTTATGCAATTTGAATGGGTAATTTTATTTATGTGATAAATCTTTAAAATCAAGTGGTTTTAGAAATTGAGGTATCGAGATCTCGTTTCTATAAATCGGGATTGTAAATATTTTTATTAAATAATTATGGAATGATTATATTGGTGTGTTAAAGTTTGGTTAAAGGAATTTTAATGTTTAAATAATTAATTGAGTGAAAAAGGACTAAATTATAAAAGATACAAAAGTTGAAGTCTATATGTTAAAGGAGTCAAATGAACTAAATGGTATGAAAGAGTTAAATAATGGATTTGCATGTCAATATTTCCAAAAGTAAAACTTAGTGGAGGTTGGTGGGATTGATAATTATGTAAAATAATTGTTATAAGGTTAAATTAATAATTAATTAATTGAAAATTTAACAAATAAGTGATAAAATAAAAAACAAGTTAACATCTTTTCTTTCTTTTTACTTATTTTGGAGGACCTTGTAACCCCTTTTATCTAGTTCAGGAGATATGATTGGATTCAGAATGTTATATACGTAATTGTTCCCACACGCAAATTTGAAAGATCACAATTATTCACATACAATCATATAATATATAGTCTATAATAATAAAATAATTAAATTTCAAAAGTAAATACCAAAATCTCTAAAACAAAATCTGGCTTACAACCCAAATAAATAATAACTAAAAAAATATAATAAAAACCCACAAGTAAAGTAATAAGATAAAATAAAATAAGTTCATAATTATGCCTCCGGGTATCAAGTCTCCTATATCTCAAGTATCTGTAAGGGAAACTGTAAGGAAGTGAGCTATAACGCCCAGTGTGTCCCTAAAGTACATACAACTTAGTATATTATCACAACAGTTTATAACGTGAAATGTAACCACAAATCATGATACAATTACAAGTGTCGAAACCATCCTTTTTTTTTTTTAAAAGCAAAACGACATATTTCGAAAATTATTTTTAAAATCGAAAAATGATGGAAGTCGCCACCAATCCTTTGTTCGGTGTGATTGGATCACCATAAAACGTTTTAAAAAACCGTTTTGAGAACATGTAGGTCTTCGAAATCCAGAAAAATAGGTTCGGGAGTCGGTTATGCATGAGGAAGGATTAGCACCCTCATACGCCCAAAATTGGTATCGTATTGATTATTTTCGGGTCTTAATTTGTAACATTTAAAAGTTCAAATAAAGCTTAAAATACGAACCTTGAATGCATGAGTTAAGTTTAAAAGAAATCGAATTTGTTTGGAAATCCCGCTATTTCAAAGTGATCGAGGAAGAAAAACTACGTCCAGTGAGTTAGGACACGACATTTCAAGCTCTAGAAATAATGAGCTTTCCTTTGTAAAACTTCATTTTTTTTAAAATTTTTACGAAGAGGATATTTGATTATCTTGATTTGTAGAAAGGTTGCACTTAGTAAGTTAAGGCGCAATATTTCAAAATCGAAGATAAGGAAACATTGCCTCGATTAAGGGTATTCGATTATTTCGATTTGAAGAAAAATTGCGCCTAGTGAGTTAAGGCACAAATTTTTGAAACTTGAAATAAAAGAATATTGCCTCGATTTTTAAAGCTTTTATAAAAAAAACAACTTTGAAAACAAGCATGCGAGTTAAATATGAATAAGCAATTAATAATAGATATTAAATAACGCAAAGCAAGATAAATCAGAAGATAAAATGACGAAAAACACAAAAATGCAGAATACAAATACATAATGGTTAAAATAAACACAAAAATTGATAGTAAAAAGGGCGCGATCGGGTTCAAAAATGAGACTTTTCGGATACACGCGGAGGGGGGGCAAAATGGTAATTTTGGGAAAATTCGAGGTTAAAAATGAAAATTTTAAACATTAAGGGGTAAAAGGGTAATTTTGAGAGTTTCGAGGTAAATCATCCTTTTCTTTCCTTTTTTTTTGTGTGTTCTTTTTAAAACAAAGATCGAGTTTAGATCCAATGAGATCAAACCTCGATCTTTTCCTTTTTAACAGTTTTTAGGAAATCTCTTTTTGCGATTCTGTTACTTACTATATCAGAGAGTTTTAACATGTTTCTCTTGTTTTCTTGCAGATTCGTAAAGGCATGGGTGATATCTGGTGATGGTTTCGACGGACCTCCGGCGACGGGGCAACATGAGGGTTCTTCTGTCCTTTCAATTTCCCTTTTTATTATTAAAACGTTATTTATGATTATTAAAAATATTTATTATTATTAATATTATTAAAAACATTTATTATTAATAGTCATTAAGAAAACGGTTCGTTTGTTATTAATGTCATTAACGTTACTATTATTATTATTATTATTATTATTAATATACTTATGAGCATTGAATACTATGAATATTAGCAAACAATAATAAAGACTTAATGAATGATATACATTAACCTATACCGAATATAGACGGTTACCTTTGACGCACACGGGATAATAAATGAGCAATAAGTATATATACTTTTAGAAATTAATACCTGGCTAACACCGAACCTAAAATTGCTTCGTATTTTGTTCACCGTTTTGATATTGATTGCCTTGTGTTTTCTGATTTTCGCAAGCTAACTAAAAAAAAAATCCCTTTTCCAAATTGTTTGAATATGGTTTTATAACCAAATTTACAATGATGATTATTTATTTTTTTGCAATTAAATGTACATCTAATCCCTTTGTTTTGTAGATTCGGCGATGGCAGTGGCGGTTGAAGCAGCTGATGGCAGTACAAGTTGCTGGTGGTGCAACTTGGCGATGACGTGACGGCCTCTGGTTGGCTGAGGAGGTGGTAGCAGCCTCTGTTGTAGCTGATTAGGTTTAGGGTATTTGGGCTGATTTTAGGCCATTGGGTCGTTTGTAATTGGGCCATTTGTAATTGGGCCGTTTGTAATTGGGTCATTCGTATTTGGACTTTGTTTTGGACTTTTTAATTGGACTTTCTAAATTTAATTTTATAATAAATTTAAATTTCAAATAAATTTAAATTTAAAATAAACTTAAATTTAAATAAATTCAATTTTCAATAGGTCCAGACAAATTTGGGCTTCAACAACTGCCCCTCTGTGCTTGTTGTTGTGTAACAGGAACGTAGCAAAGACTCAAAAGGATGCCCAATTTGTCCGGTCTCATCTCTTTGACCTTTTTTCTCCAACTGGTCCACCTTCATTCCATTGTCCGTTTGATTCTACCGCATCTACCTCTGTATCTTATTCATCACGGCTCCATCTCGCCCTAAAGTGATCATCAAATGACAAAATTTGCTCCTGTAATTTTGCCCTATTCCTTTTCAGGGAAGATTGGAATTCGTCACCATAGTCTTTGACCCTGGTTTCATTAACTTGGCTTTCTTCTCAATATCTCATCTGGGGGCTAACCATTTTATTACTTCGACCTGCTTCCCAGTATCTCACCAAGATATTGAGGTTTGAAGATTTGCTCATATCGAGCGCGGGTTTGTTTTGGTCTTCTCAGTATCTCATCAAGAAGATGATTGCATCGTTTGTTTCAATACGCTTCTCTGTATCTCATCAGGAAGATGAATTTGGTCCACTTCTTAGTATTTCATCAAGAAGCTAATCATTTTATTACTTCAACCTGCCTCTCAATCAAGAAGCTGGGGTTCGAAGATTTCACTCATTTTGAGCCTCGTTTGAGACTTCTTCTCAGTGCCTCATCAGGAAGATGATCACATCGCTGTTTGTTTCAATTCACTCCTCTGTATCTCATCGAGAAGACGAATTTGGTTCACTTCTCAGTATCTCATCAGGAAGCTAACCTTTTATCGCTTCGACCTGCTTCTCAATGTCTCATCAGGAAGCTGGGGTTCGAAGATTTTGTGCACTTTGAGCCTTGTTTGGTTCTTCTTCTCAGTATCTCATCAGGAAGATGACCGCGTTGTTTATTTCAACTCACTTCTCTGTATCTCATCAGGAAGGCAAATTTGGTTGACTCTTCAGTATCTCCTCAAGAAGCTAACCTTTATTGCTTCGACCTGCTTCTCGATGTCTCATCAAAGAGCTGGGGTTCGAAAATTTTGCTCACTTTGAGCCTCGTTTGGGTCTTCTTCTCAGTGTCTCACCAAGAAGATGACCGCATTGTTTGTTTCAACTCGCTTCTCTGTATCCCATCAGGAAGGCGAATTTGGTTGACACTTCAGTATCTCATAAGGAAGCTAACCTTTATTGCTTCGACCTCCTTCTCGATGTCTCATCAAAGAGCTGGGGTTCGAAGGTTTTGCTTGCTTTGTGGGTGGTTGCAATCTACCCCGTGATCGGGGCAAAGTTTTGGATTTCTGTATTTCTTCTTTTCCTCAGTGGTCTTAATGATTCATCTCTCCATGTAACGGGGGTGTGCCTGTGAAACATGCTTCTATAGGCCTAAATTAGGAAGTCATGATCAAATGCTTTTAACTTATATGAATGTGTATGATGAATGTCAAATTTATTTATTATTAATTAAGGGCGACATGATTTGTCACCCGTCCAAATTCTGTCTTTGATGTGTTGCTCTGTCTTTTCTAGGTTGTTCTGGCACTGCTTGTTTTTAAGCTTGTCTTCCAGTTGATGGTCTTGTTTCTTGCTTCTTGTAATTTCTGAAAACTCCAGAATAATACTTGTAACTTTTTGTATGATTTATTAGCTCATTACCCGTTATTTAGATGCAAAATGCTTGACAAAATTGAGCAAGAGACAGTCGTATTTCAAAAATTTAAAGGAAACAAAATTAAGAAAAGGATCAAAGGAAACAATCCTTAGTTTGAAAGTTGTCGAGTATACAATGAAGAATAATTGGTTGCCCCAGATATCGCAAAATGAGCTACTCTGCGCCAACTTGCTTGAGAATCACCCCTAATTTCTGATGTGTGCCTAGAAGATCTAGAGTGCCTTGTTGATATTTCAAGTTGTAACCTTCCTCTTTCTCGTTGACCCGTTTTTTGGACCTGAGCCGCCCTTTGCGGGTTTTCAACTCAAAGTTCCCTTGGTTCCCGGACGCCCTTTTCGAGTTTTCATCCTAACCTTTTTTTTTTAAAACGCCCTTTGCGGGTTTTCATCTCAATTCCCTTTTTGTTTCTAGGGGAAGTATTTTTATACCGAGTTTGAATTGACGGGGTTGTACATCTCATTGTCGTCCATCTCTGTTAAGATGAGAGCTCCTCCTGAGAAAGCCTTTTTTACCACGTAAGGCCCTTCCCAATTGGGCATCCATTTCCCACGAAAATATTTGTGTATGAAAAGTATCTTTTTCAAAACTAGATCTCCCTCATAGAATTCCCTGGGACGAACTTTTTTGTCGTAAACTCGCATCATTCTTTTCTAGTACATCTGGCCATGGCGAATGGCTTTTAATCTTTTTTCCTCGATTAAATTCAACTGGTCATATCGAGCTTGGACCCATTCAACCTTGTCAAGCTGAAGTTCTGTTAAGACTCGAAGGGAGGGTATTTCAACCTCAATAGGCATGACTGCTGCCATACCGTATGCCAACGAGAATGGTGTTGCCCCAGTAGAAGTTCTGATTGATGTTCTGTAGGCAAAGAGCGCAAATGGTAATTTTTCGTGCCAGTCCTTGTAGGTCTCAGTCATTTTGGCCACAATCTTCTTGATATTCTTATTAGCTGCCCCCACAGCTCTATTTATTTTTGGGCGATAGGGAGAAGAATTATGATGCTTAATTTTGAACTGTTCACAAACTTCTACTATCGTGATGTTCAAATTGAGGGCATTATCGAATATGATCCTTTCGGGCATCACATATCGACAAATAATTTCATTTTTTAGGAACTTGCTAACCACAGACTTGGTAACATTCGCATATGAGGTTGTCTCTACCCATTTAATGAAGTAGTCAATCACCACAAAGATGAATTTATGGCCATTGGAAGCTTTTGGATAAATTGGCCCAATGACATCCATGCCCCACATAGAAAAAGCCCAGGAAGAGATCATGAGATGAAGATGTGATAGTGGTACATGGATCTTGTCTCCATAGATCTGGCATTTATGGCACTTCTTGGAATAATTGATGCAATCGCCCTCCATACTAACCCAGTAATACACAAACCTCATTATTTGTCGGCCATCGTGAAACCGTTAGCGTGTGTCCCGCAAATGCCTTCGTGAACTTCTTCTAAGATCTTTTTAGCTTCAATTGTATCGACACATCTTAGCAACACTTAATCTTTTCTCCTTTTGTACAAGATTTCCCCATCTAGGACATATTCACTGGCTAGTCTTCGCAACGTCTTTTCATTTTCTGAGGTTTGCTCAGGATACTTTCGATCTTTCACAAACTGAAGAACATTCTGGTACCATGAGTGATCATTTCTTCCTTCTCCCTCCTCTGTCTCAATATCGCAACAATGAGCAGGAGCTTCATAGAAACTGATCTGAATGAGCTTTATATTTTCCACCCCACTCACCTTAATCATTGATGCTAAAGTGGCAAGAGCATCGGCCATCTGGTTTTCTTCTCATGAGAGATAATGGAATGTGACGTCATCGAATTCGATGATCAACTCGAGGACCAATTTACGATAATTCATTAACTTGGAATCCCTTGTTTCCAATTCTCCTTTTAGTTGATAGATTACCAGTGCAGAGTCTCCATAAATCTCCAAAATTTTGATTCCCCGTTCTATGGCCGCACGGATTACCAATATACATGCTTTGTATTCAGCCATATTATTTGTGCAATCAAAATCAAGCTTGCTGGTGAAAGGGTAATGATCTCCCTCTGGTGATACCAAAACTGCCCCGACCCCATTACCTGTGGTGTTTGAAGCTCCATCGAAATTCATCCTCCAAGGTCATTCTTTCGTGATTGTGCCTTGAGTAGTCGCAACATACATTAAATCCTCATTCGGGAAATCGAAGTCCATAGGGTCATAGTCTTCTAAAGCCCTACTTGCCAAGAAGTCTGCTATCGCACTTCCTTTTATTGTTTTTTGATTGACATAGACTATGTCAAATTCTGAGCGCAAGATTTGCCATCGAGCTAATCTCTCATTCAATGTTGCTGACTCCATCAAATACTTCAGAGGATCCAATTTCGAAATCAACCAAGTGGTGTGATATAGCACGTATTGTCTTAATCTACGTGTAGACCAGACTAGTGCACAACATAATTTCTCAATTAGTGAATATCATGTCTCGCAATCAGTGAATTTCTTAATGAGATAATATATCGCCCTTTCTTTCTTTTTGGATTCATCATGTTGGCCTAGTACGCATACCATGGAATTTTTAAAGATCGTTAAGTACATGATCAATGGCTTATTAGGAATCGGGGGTACCAAGATGGGAGCTTTGGATAAATAGTCTTTGACCTTATTAAAGGTTTCCTGACATTCATCATCCCATACACCGGGTTGTACTTTCTAAGTAGGCGGAAGATAGGATCGTATTTCTCAGTTAACTGTGAGATGACCCGAGCAATGTAATTTAGTCTTCTTAAGAACCCTCGAACTTCTTTTTACGTGCTGGGTGATGGTAATTCCTGTATAGCTTTGACTTTATCCGGGTCAATTTCAATTCCTCTTTTGCTGACCACAAAACCTAACAATTTTCCTGATATGGCCCCGAAAGTACATTTTGCTGGATTCAACTTTAGTTGATATTTCCTTAGCCTTCCAAATAACTTTCTCAGGATTCTTACATGTTCCTCCCCCGTTTGAGATTTCGCAATCATGTCATCGACGTAAACTTCAATCTCTTTATGCATCATGTCATGGAACAGGGTCATCATGGCCCTCTGATAAGTTGGACCTACATTTTTATGTCCGAAGGGCATCACTTTGTAACAAAATGTTTCCCATAGCGTGACAAAAGTGGTTTTGGTCATATCCTCAAGGTTCATCCTTATCTGATTATACCCAGAGAACCATCCATGAAGGAAAACAGAGAATGTCCTACCGTGTTGTGGACTAGAGTGTCGATGTGAGGTAAAGGAAAATTATCCTTTGGGCTAGCTTTATTTAAATCTCGATAGTCCACACACATACGCACCTTTCCATCTTTTTTGGGAACGGGGACTATATTAGCTACCCATTCAAAGTATTTAACCACTTGGAGGAAACCGGCGTCAAATTGTTTCCTGACTTCTTTTATTTTTAACAACACATCCGGTCTCATCCTTCGGAGTTTTTGCTGCACAGACCTGCTTTCTTCCTTTATAGGGAGTTTATGCACCACAATGTCAGTACTTAAGTCGGGCATATCTTGGTAAGACCATGCAAAGATATCTTGGAACTCTTGAAGCAACTCAATAAGATTCCTTCCGATTTTTACGGAGATACTTGCCCCGATTTTCACCTCTTTCTCTTTATCTTCGTGCCTCAGATTAATAACTTCCACTGGGTCAGAATGAGGCAGGATCTGTTTTTCTTCCTGTTCCATCATTCTTAACAGATCCGAAGGTAAATCACAATCTTGATTATCTTCAAGGTCCTGAAGTTCTTCCAAACACGTATCTTGCTTGAAGTGGGGTTCTAAGTTAGCGTCAGGATTGCTCATATTATTGATATCAGAGGATCTGCCAAAGGATGAAAGGAAGGTCCAAAGAGCGAAATAAATTTACGAAAGAATGACTGTGGTATATGTACGAGTATGTATGTATTTAATCTTGTTTATTAAGCTGAATTTAAGGAATGAAAGAATAGTTATGGAAAGAGTATAAAATGGAAAGTGCACTTCATTCAAAATAACTGAATAATGAACATGGGCCCGTTTATAATAAAATCCATATTGCTTTCGAGCCTAAAGCAGTAGGTGTTTTCGAGCATTACTCTGAGAGAATCTTAAAAATTACAGGGAGTTCCTCCACAATCCAATTATTCAAGGTGTTTCTTGGTGCACACGGATCAATTCTCGATGGATTCCCTTCATTTCCTTCATCTAATATAGCATTAATGCCTAGATCTTTTACGATGCCCTTTTTGGTTCCAATTGTCACTTGCTTCTTTTCCTGCTGGTTGATCACCTCTCCTAAGACGAAAGTCTCATAGATGTGTGCGAAAATCATGGGTTCCCACGAGATGTCCTTTCCAACTAGTCTGGCCCTCCTTCTTTCTTGCATCTTCTCTAGCTCATTTCTCTTTTGTTTTGCATCTGGGTTGTACTCCAGGCCATAACGATCCCGTTTTTCTATTAGCATCGGCACATTAACTCTTCCTTGGAGATATTTTCCCAATCCTCTCCTAGGTCTCGCTCCTTTTTCGCCCGTTAATTTCAAACCCATCCTGGTGGTCGATGATATTGTAAGCACATGTATTTTCCTTCCTTCCGAAATGAAGGTTGCATTGACAAACTCTAGTGAGTGGACGAGCATTCCACAGCCTCCTCGTATATTCCCACGTAGGGTGAATCGCTTGTTATGGACGCGATTATTTCCTCCTTAGCATTAATCATGATTAGCAACCTTCATTTATTAGCTTCACTTTCTGGTGCAAAGAGGAAGGTACTGCCCCAGCTGAATGGATTCATGGTCTTCCCAGTAGACAGTTATAAGTGGGCCTAATATCCATTACTAAAAAATCCACTTCATACGTATTTGGGCCAATTTGAAGGAGTATTTCAATCTTTCCCATTACCTTCCTTTCTGTCTCGTCAAATGCTCTTACCATGTTATTACACCCTTTTATGTGAGAGTTATCGATTGGCAATCTTTGCAGTGTAGCTAGTGGTAGCACATTCAGGGCTGAACCATTATCTATGAGTACTCCAGGTAGCGTATACCCTTTACAACGGGTAGTAATGTGTAGATCCTTGGTGGACCCTATTCCTCCTGTTGGTATTTCATCATCGCTGAAAAAAATGAAGTTATTGACCAATCGATCTAGTTTGCTGACAGAGATGTCATTTGCTACATATGTTTCGTTAGCACCTTTATTAGTACACTTCGATGGGCTTCCGAGCTCAAAAGCAATGAAAAGATTGATATACGAGCAAGCTGTTTGTGTAGTTGCTCTACTACATTATATTCACTATGTCTTAAGAACTTTAAAAACTCCTTTGCTTCATTCTCGGATACAAGCTCGGTGATGGGTGCTTTCGGCTTGCTAGTCATTTCCTCAGGTTCACATTCTAGCTTTCCCTTTATCGAATTCTTTTTATTTATTCACAGGGTCATAATTCTTACCGCTTCGGGTAACAAGGTTAACGTCCTTCTTGGGTTCCCCCTCCTTTGGCACGCTCACGTTGCAATTGTAACTTCATTGGACCTCTTACTATCTTTGTAAGGAAACGTCGCGAGCTTTTGTATAATAATGCGAGGAGTTATTTGTTCTCTCGTCGTGCCACGAATAATCACCTTGGGACGATTGCTTCCGTAAGTCTTAGCTGTGCCGTCCTCAGAGGCGCAAACATCATTAGCTTCCACTCCCTCTTCAAAGAATTCCAGCTCTCGATTGTTCATCATTATCTGGACCACGGCTTTGAACTCGACGCAACTTTAAATTTTATGCCCTTTGACGGCGTGAAACTCGCAGTGGTCATCATTCCTGATTATCATATTCATCTTGTCGCTCAAGATTATCCCTTCTTTAACCAACTCCTACCATACCCACCGAAGTGAAAACTTGATTTCTTCAGTATTTCTCTTAATTTTTCAGGCTCCTTCCTCCAACAAGGCATTCACCCCTTACTCTGGGTGATTAGGCAGAGAATTTCCAGCTATATTGGGTTTTGCTGGCTCTTCTAAATTTACGATCCCGTGCTCAATGAGTCCTTCGACTCGTCTTTTAAAGGCGAGGCAGTTTACAATCGAGTGCTCTTCTGTCCCTGCATGGTATTCACAATTGGCTTTTGCATCATACCAAACCAGAAATGGGGGTTTGTATGGTTTTACATGTTGAGAAGCTACCTCATGCGCGTGGTATAATATCTTATAGAGCTCCCCATATGACATTGGAAGGGGAGTATATTGAATTCTTCCCCTATTCGGCCTAGTTCCTGTGTCTTGTCGCGGGGCATTTTGATAATTGCCCATTGGAGTTTTGGGCCGACTTGTCACGAAGGGTCTGATGTAACCAGGTCTATATATGCTTGCATTGTTAACCTCGTTATCCCTTCTTCTAAGGGTAGGCCTTTTAGGGCTTTCTCCGATCTCAATTTTACCGGCTTTAATCGTATTTTCAATCATTTCCCCTGACATGACCATATCGGAGAAACTTTTGGTAGCGTTTCCTAATATATTTTTTAAGTAAGGTGCCCTGAGTGTATTGACAAATAACATTGTCGTCTCCTTTTCTATTACGATGGCTGTACTTGTGTTGCCACCTCGCACCACCTCTGCGCATATGTTCTAAAGCTCTCATTTGACTTCTTTTCCATATTCTGCGGTGTAAGCGGATCAGGAGCTATTTCTATTACATGGCCGTATTGTTTTAAGAATGCTTGTGCCAATTCTTTCCACAAGTGGATTTTTGATCGGCTCAACTGATTGTACCATCTGACTACTGACCCGCCCAGGCTGTCTTGAAAATAATGAATTAACAGTTGGTCGTTATTTACATACCCCGCCATTTTTCTACAGAACATGGTTAGGTGAGCTTCAGGGCAGCTCGTCCCACTATATTTTTCAAATTTCGGAGCTTTGAATTTGGGCGGGGGCACTAGATCCGAAACCAAACTTAGTTCTTTGGCATCTACCCCATAGGCAATTTTAACCACTTGCATTGCGTCAATTTTCTCTTCTAAACGCGTGTATTTTTCTTCTATTTGTTTGGGAAGATCTTTTATCATTTCGTCAAAGTCTGGGACGCCCAGATTTACGGGATTATCCTCTGGATTTGACCCTGATCCAGTTGGATAATTAGCCGATCGTGACGTGCCCGTGGCTGGTTGTTGTGCCCTTACAGTAATGGTGGGATCCCGTGTCGGCATCTCCTGCGGGGCTGGGTTATGGAGGGGAGTAAACCCTAAGGGGACCATCGGGTCCTCTTCTTCCTCAATGGTTGGGCTTTTTCCTTTGTCAGCCATGCTTTGTTTTACTTGCGCTAATTCGTTCATCAGGCTTTTCTGTACTTTCATGAAATGATTCTTCATTTCTCTGCACATCATGCTCATTTGCTCTTGGATACACTCTTGCATCTGATATTGTAACTCCTTTTGAATTTGTTCAAGTCTTTGCTCCATGGCTTTAGTTTTCTTTCGAGTATTATAACGGTGAGTTTTCAATGGTTACTGATGTAGCTCTGGATTGTAAATTTAAATAAGTTAAGATTGTTATGCAGAAGTATGCGAAAATGTGTCTTGAATATGATGCATATATGCAAGAGAAAGGTATTGACTTATAATTCATTTTCCATTTAGAAAACTTCATTTGGATAACAAGTTCCTTAACATAAAGCAAATTACATAAACGGTTTCACTTTGATGCTCAGAGCCTTGACTTTCTTAAGGAGTTTTGATAGCTTCTGTCCTCGATCAGTCTTTGTCTCGTATTGTATGCTTAACTCTTCTACTTCAACTGCTAGGGTCTGCACATGGTCAGCTACTCTACGGATTTGATTTAAAGCTTCACCCATAACATAATCCCTTTCTCTGACTTCCTTTTGAGTTTGTTGAAGATACCAATCATTTGTTTCCAACGTCCTTTCCAGAATCTCAGTTCGTATTTCACTATTCTGCAAAGAGGCCTCTAATTCTTCCACCCTCTCATTTAATCTCTCGATCTCAGCTCGGCTTGCCTTTAACTACATTACTGAATTTCAGCTACGATGCCTATACGAGGATTCCTCCAATTCTCCTACTCGAGCTTTAAATTCAACTACTTCGGCTTGGCTTTCCAGAAAGCTGCTCTTCATAGCATTTTCCTAGAGTTGGGCATCTTGGAATTTGTTTTTCCAGTGACTTGTTTTATTTTTCTCTTCGCGGACTTCCTGCTACCAATGCTTTGACATCTTACCCAAACCGACGGTTCTCATTGACAATCGAAGTTTTTTATAGTCCTTTTTTAGGCTGCTCAGATCTTCTTCAGCCTTATTCTTCCCTTTGCTTAATTTTTTCGCCTCTAGCTTCTGAACATCAACATCTAGCCCTAAGAGCACAATCTCTTCCAGTTTTTCTATCACTTTCCCCATCTCAACATTTTTCTTTTCAAAATCCTGTTTAATTATCTCTAATTCAGTCGGAACTACCTGCAAGTGTTCTTCAATTGGGCGAACAATCTCTGGGTTCGGCACGGGAATGTTATCGTTGACCCTTCTATTTCTCCACCAATCATATTCTGCAGTCATCATGGGATTGGCGCCGAATACTTTCATTTTTCGAACCTGATTCCATGCATTTGAGATTTCCCTAATCCTTTTCTTGTTGTTTTCTCCCCGTTACACGAATTCACACTGAGATATCCCCTAAGTTGCGAGTATGAACTGTCTTGCTCTGTATTATCTTGAAACCAGCAAAGGTGCATATCCGGTTGCGCCCCATATTCCTGCTAATGGGACCCAGTCAAGATCTCCGCACCGATACAATATTTCATCAGGAACGAACCATGGTGCTCGCCACTCTATGTCTTCGTCTTTGAGGCTTTAAAGTATGGCCATCCACTTTTCTTCTGAGAAGTTTTCTTGTCTCTGCGTGGCCACGAACTCTTTCAAAGGGAAGTAATCTTTAGACAAGTACTGATAGGAGACTTTTTCTGTTTTCCAAAAGTGACTGTGAAACCATACCATCAATAGCGATGCGCAAGCAATAAATCGACCTTCGCCCTCCTTTCTACATGTACTTAGGGATCTGAAAGTTTAAGCTAGTATAACCGGGACAGGTGTCACTCTTTTACTTAATCTATCGAACAAATCTATCACCGTGTTTTCTATATGCCCCAAGGCCTTTGGAAAAATGACCAACCCGTAGATACTTAGGCTAAAATATCGATCTTCTTCGCATCTGGATGAGCCAATATCAAATCTCGTAGGCTTTTCCACGTGATGCACTTGTTATCACCTTTGACCTTAACTCGAGCTGCAACCCACTGTTCGCTCATGCCTGTGATGTTTATTAATCTTTTAACCATGGTTAGGTGATTTGGAGCTCTAGAGTAGGCCTTATCAACTGACATCTTCGAACAACGGAGCAAAGTGGTGTATTTTTCTATCATCGGTGTCATTTCTATATTCCCGAAGGTGAAGCAATTGTAGGCCGAGTTCTAATACTGTGTTAAGGCTCTAAAGAGGGATTTGCCCACCTTAACTTCGCTCAAGTATGACAAATCTCCGTATTCTTGGTAAAAGGTTTGCTTCATGTTATTGTCCCAGCTGTCCCAGATCTCCTTCAATTTGAGCACATTGTTTTGACCCGTGCTGATCCTGGTGTAATCCCAAAGCTCAGACACATATCCTTCCACTAAGCTGTCTCCTTTTTGGCGTTGAGTCTCCTCCGACCACATGCGCACGACCATATTATCCTCCACTTTATCAAAGTACTTGTATTCCATGATTAATTCCCTTATCGGTAACTTAACTTTTGAGTCTATACCTTCTCTATGTATGATGATGAAATGCGATGCAGAAAGAGAAAATAAACCAGTTAGCGAAATACAACAATATCAATATACAAGTAAAGCATAGAACCTAAGAGTCTAATTTGGAAGGTTGCTAAATAGTTTAACACAACTCCTTTTAAAGCAAGTTTCTACGTCTCATTACATGTGGTTTTAGGTTCTAAAGTAGAGGTACCTAACCCAGCAGATTCCTCGGGTCTCACCCATTACAGGCTCACACAGACGAGTTCGATTTAGGGGGACGCATTTCCCACATGCTTACACGAAAGTGAAAACTTCACGAAAACAAGGGTACTTTGTAATCCCGAAAGCAATCCACTATCCTGCACGAAGGTGAAGACCTCTCGAAAGAGTAGTTTCAGGCTTCCACTTAAAAGGGTAATATCAAATGCACATGTATGCAAATTTACACTAGCAATATCACATGATATAATGTCACAAAGGATGTCGAGGATTGCCTATTAAACAAAACTGAAGCTTTAAAAGTTTCCAAAGAAGACCTAAAAAAATCAATTTCGGCTTGACTCTCGTTTATTTTAAAAGTCCCCAGAGGAGTCGTCAGTTGTCGAAACCATCCTTTTTTTTTTCAAAGCAAAACGACGTATTTCAAAAATTATTTTTAAAATCGAAAAATGATGGGAGTCACCACCAATCCTTTGTTCGGTGTGATTGGATCACCATAAAACGTTTTTAAAAACCGTTTTGAGAACATGTAAGTCTTCGAAATCCAAAAAAATAAGTTCGGGAGTCGGTTACGCATGAGGAAGGATTAGCACCCTCATACGCCCAAAATTGGTATCGTATTGATTATTTTCAGGTCTTAATTTGTAACATTTAAAAGTTCAAATAAAGCTTAAAATACGATCCTTGAATGCATGAGTTAAGTTTATAAGAAATCGAGTTTGTTTGGAAATCTCGCTATTTCAAAGTGATCGAGGAAGAAAAGTTACGCCCAGTGAGTTAGGACACGACATTTCAAGATCCAGAAATAATAAGCTTTCCTTTGTAAAACTTCATTTTTTTTAAAAATTTTTACGAAGAGGATATTTGATTATCTTGATTTGTAAAAAAGATGCACCTAGTAAGTTAAGGTTTAATATTTCAAAATCGAAGATAAGGAAACATTGCCTCGATTAAGGGTATTCGATTGTTTCGATTTGAAGAAAAATTACCCCTAATCAGTTAAGGCACAAATTTTCGAAACTCGAAATAAAAGAATATTGCCTCAATTTTTAAAGCTTTTATAAAAAAAATAATTTTGAAAACAAGTATGCGAGTTAAATATGAATAAGCAGTTAATTATAAATACTAAATAACGCGAAACAAGATAAATCAGAAGATAAAATGACAAAAAACACAAATATGCAGAATACAAATACATAATGGTTAAAATAAACACAAAAGTTGATAGTAAAAAGACGTGATAAGGTTCGAAAATGAGACTTTTCGGATACCCGAAAGGGGGCAAAATGGTAATTTTGGATTCTCGAGGGCGAAATGGTAATTTTGCGAAAATTCGAGGTTAAAAAAGGAAATTTTAAACATTAAGGGGTAAAAGGGTAATTTTGAGAGTTTCGAGGTCGAAAATGGAGTTTTTGAACATTCGAGGGTAAAATGGTAGTTTTTGAAAGTTTCAGTGTCAAAAATGAAATTTTGGAAGTTCAGGGGTAAAAATGGAATTTTTGGAAATTTCATGGTCAAAAATGGGATTTTTGGAAGTTCGGAGGTAAAATTTGAATTTTTGGAAGTTTCGAGGTCAAAAATGGGATTTTTGGAAGTTCGGGGGTAAAAATGGAAATTTTGGAAGTTTCGGGGTCAAAATGGGATTTTTGGAAGTTCGAGGGGAAAAACGGAATCTTTGTAAGCTTCGGGGTCAAAAATTGGATTTTTGGAAGTTCGAGAATAAAAATGAAATTTTTGGAAGCTTCGGGGTCAAAAATAAGATTTTTGGAAGTTCGGGGGAAAAATGGAAATTTTGGACAGTTTAAGGACCCTCGAGGTAATAAACCAAAAACAGATGACACGTGGCAGCCCCTCAGGCATCCTGAAGCCAGAGGACCATTTGGAAAACCATGGAAAATTTCTGAGGCAATTTTGTAATTAAAGCGAACCTGATTTAAGGATCAAATTAAAACAAATTAGACAAACGGGCCATTTGCATAAATAAGCCAAAATCATGACACGTGGCAGCTCTTGGTGCTTTTAAAAGGTCGTGGGGCTAAATTGAAAAACCGTGAAAATCATTGGTCTAATTTAAAATTAATTAAAAGTGTAAAAAGGACCTGATTAAAAACATTAGAAAAAGCGAGAGGACCGAACACATAAATAAACCCCTCCTTCGAAAACACGCGGATCCTAGGTTGGGTCGAGTCGGATATGGGTAATAGCTCGAAACGGCACCGCCCCTTTTCTGAGAAAAAAAACATTTCTTTCAGCTTTTTCAATAAAAACGAAAAAAACCCTTCAAAAAACCTCTCGTCCCACCTCGACCGGCCATGCTCCGACGACCTCCGACGACCTTCAAAAAACCTCTCGTCCCTTCAAAAAACCCTTCAAAAAAATCCTTCAATTTTAACATGTTTCCCTTGTTTTCTTACATTTTCGTAAAGGCATGGGGGATATCTGGAGATGGTTTCGATGAACCTCCGACGACGGTGTAACGAGGGGGTTCTTCTATCCTTTCAATTTCCCTATTTATTATTAAAACGCTATTTATTATTATTAAAAATATTTATTATTATTAATATTATTAAAAACATTTATTATTAATAGTCATTAAAAAAACGGTTCGTTTGTTATTAATATCATTAACGTTACTATTATTATTATTATTATTATTATTATTATTATACTTATGAGCATTGAATACTATGAATATTAGCAAACAATAATAAAGACTTAATGAATGATATACATTAACCTATACCGCATATAGATGGTTACCTTTGATGCACACGGGATAATAAATGAGCAATAAGTATATATACTTTTAAAAATTAATACCTGGCTAACACCGAACCTGAAATTGGTTGGTATTTTGTTCACCGTTTTGATATTGATTGCCTTGTGCTTCCTGATTTTCGTAAGCTAACTATTCTATATTGATCTTTTTCAGGGAAAAAAAAAATCCCTTTTCAAAATTGTTTGAATATGGTTTTATAACCAGATTTACAATGATGATTATTTGTTTTTTTTTTGCAATTAAATGTACATCTAATCCCTGTCTTTACAGGTTCGACAATGGCAGTGGTGGTTAAAGCAACTGATGGCAATGCAAGTTGCTGGTGGTGCAACTTGGCGATGACGTTGCAGCATCTGGTTGGCTGAGGGGGAGGTGGTAGCAGCATCTGTTGTAGCTGATTAGGTTTAGGGTATTTGGGTTGACTTTGGTCTATTGGGTCGTTTGTAATTGGGCCATTTGTATTTGGGCCATTTGTAATTGGTCCGTTTGTAGTTGGGCCATTTGTATTTGGACTTTGTTTTCGACTTTTTAATTGGACTTTCTAAATTTAATTTTATAATAAATTTAAATTTCAAATAAATTTAAATTTCAAATAAACTTAAATTTAAATAAATTCAATTTCCAATAGATCTAGACAAATTTGGGCTTCAACAACAAGCACAATGCAATGCACCCATACTCCAACACACCAACACAGTGAAATGGTTCCTCAGAACCCTTTCCCAACCAATCGTTACCAATCGCAGTATGATTTTAGTATCAATCGTTTAAAGGAATGATAACACTTCTTCCACCGTACAATCTCACCCCATGAACACACAATGGTATGATTACATAATTATCACAATTAGTTTCAATCTCAATCTCATTGTATTTCTCATATATCACAATTCACAGTAGAATAATCTCAATAACTATTCAGCCACATGCTCGATATATATATGCATGACATTATCAACATACATTACAAAGCTCAATCTCAATCTCAATCATACTATCATTTCATCACAACACAATCATCTCAATATCAACATACCTCAACACAACATGAAATCACATATAAAACATCTCATACAACAGGCTACGTTACAGTTAGAAACACACCTCCAAAAAGCAAAAACTCCAACGAAGAGGAGGACATCCACCACGCACAGATTGAGTACTTTGTGTAATAAGATTAGATCCTACAAACACAACTAATATTAATACTATCCTAGACACCTCTTAAACCCCAAACTTAACTAAAAAAACTTAAAAGTAGCTCACATTAGATTTCCTTAAATTACATATGTAAATAACTCTAACTATAAAATTAAAGATAAAAATTCAAAACGAGGCTTTCGAGTTTGAATTTGACAAAACGGACAACGGAATCGACTCGGGATATTGAAAAACGGTGAGGTAAGGTTTCTCAAAAAAAGTCAATGTCAAAGTCAATGGTCAACGATCAACGGTTAATGATCGGTCAACGGTCGGTCAATGATCAACAGTCAATCAACGGGTCGATTTGTTCTGATTGACTTGGTTCAATTCATTTAGGGGTTGGGTTTGGTTTAATTAGGTTTTGATTTGGGCTACAAGGTTTTATTAAGTTTGGGCAATGATTAGGCCACCGGACTTGGGTTGTTTGATGACCCAACTACACCCATAATGTAATAAGGAAAACTTAGGGTTTGTTCCCCCCCGAACGGCATCGACAACATCCCACCACCATATACAACGTCCGACCACCTCGATTCAACAATCGTCCACACTCAAATCCAAGCCACAACATGGTTTCACTACTTACCAACTCCAAAACGACGGTAGAAACTGTGGTGCACAAAGGAACAAAAGAACCCGAAGGTGCACTTTGAATCTCTCACGAATGGCGACGATAAGGAAAAAATTTATGGTTTTACTTGCATAAGGACGTGCAACACAATGGAGAAGGAGGTATGGGGCACGTACGATAAAGGGGTGGTCGTCGAAGCCTTATCGGATAAAACAAAAGAAAGGAAGGAGAGGATTTTAGGAATTTTTGGCAGAGGTGAAAAAAATAAAAGGGAGAAGAGTTAAAGATGCTTAAATACCCCCAAAATAGGGATATTTTCGAAAACGCCCCAACAACTTTACACTTTACACAAAAAAAGTCCCAAACTTCCAATTTAGCCCCGAAATTTCTTCTAGATTTCAATTAAGCCATTAATATTATTAAAAATTATGAAAAGGGACCTAAATTTAAAAAAAACCCACTTAGATCCTTTTAAAAAAATTAGAGTGTTACAACTCTCCCCCTTAAAAGAAATTTCAACCTCGAAATTTACCTAGACCAAAAAGATAAGGATACTGGCCCTTGATGACGACTTTGGGCTCCCAAGTAGCCTCATAACCATGATTGCTCCACAAGAGTTTAACCATCTTAATGGTCTTCCTCCTAAGAACCTTATCCTCTTGAGCAATAATTTCAAACGGTTCTTCCTCAAAATTCAAGTCAAAACGAACCTCTACCTCTTCTATAAGCACAATATGAGATGGGTCCGAATGATAACACCTCACTATAGAGACATAAAAAACATTATGAATCCGCTAAAGCTCAGGCGGTAACTCAAGCTGATAGGGCACTGGTCTCACTCGACGAAGTACCTAATAAGGATCGATAAAACGAGGACTCAACTTGCCTTTCTATCCAAATCTAAGCCCCTTCGTCCACGGAGATACATTTAAGAAAACCTCAACACACACACTAAACTCAATGTTTCGACGCTTTAAATCGACATAAGACTTTTGCTTATCAAAAGCAGCCATAAGCCTCTCAAGAATCGATCTAACAGTCTCCTCAAACTCGTGAACAATATCTAGTCCCAACAACTGATGCTCAGTCAACTCGATCCAACAGATAGAAGTGCGACACCTGTGCCCATACAAAGCCTCATAAGGAGTCATCTTAGTATTAGCTTGATAGCTGTTATTATAAGCAAACTCTGCCAGTGGTAAAAAGCCCTCCAAACTACCTTGATACTAAATCACGCAACCCCTCAACATGTCTTCTGAAACCTGAATCACATGCTCAGATTGACCATCAGTTTGCGAATTGTAAGCAGTTCTAAAGTTTAATCGAGTACTCAAAGCACGGGGCAAAGATTTCCAAAATCTCGAAGTAAACCTCAGATCTCGATAAAAAATGATACACAAAGGCACCCCATGAAGGCAAACTATCTGAGAAATGTTGAGTCGAGCTAACTTGCTTAAAGGATAGTCAACCCTAATTGGAATGAAGTGTACGGACTTAGTGAGTCGATCCACAATCAACCAAACTAAATCTTTCTTGGATGGAGTTAAGGGAAGACCACTCACAAAATCCATAGCTACATGCTTCCACTTCCATTGCGAAATCTCAATCGGTTGTAGTAAACCAGAATGACACTGATACTCCACCTTGACTTTCTGACAAGTCAAACACTTCAACACAAAATCAATCTCTTTAAACCCTTCCACCAGTACCTATCACGAAGGTTCTTATACATCTTATCTCTACCAAGATGCATGAAATAAGGGTTATCATGTGCCTCACCGAGAATAGTCTGTTTAATTCCAGATTCCCTTAAAACACAATATCAATCTCGAAAGTAAAGTATACAATTCTGATCCACGAAAAAATCCACAGATGTACCTTCTTCCACCTCTATCATACGATGCGCTAGAAATGAATCATTAGCCTACTCAGCCTTTATCTCCGAAAGTAATGTGGGAAGAACTCGAAGTTTAACTAAAACACTATCATTCTCAACCAAGCTCAACCTGGTAAATAAAGCCCTCAGTTCCGTCACAGCATTACGACTTAAGGCGTCAGCAACCACATTAGCCTTGCCAAGGTGATACTCAATCTCACAATCATAATCCTTAAGAAGTTCCAACCAATAACATTGCCTTAAGTTGTTTATGAGTGAGCAAATTCTTTAAGCTCTTATGATCAATGAAGACGTAACACTTCTTCCAATAAAGATAGTGTCTCCAAATTTTAAGAACAAAGACTACCGCAGCAAGTTCAAGGTCATGGGTGGAATAATTAATCTCATGCGGTTTCAACTGACGAGAAGCATAAGCAACAACCTTTCCCTCTTGCATTAACACACATCTCAATCCCGTGTGAGAAGCATCACTGTAAACAGTATAAGCTTTCTCAGGGTCAGGATGGATCAAATTTGGTGCTTGAGTCAACACTGACTTCAACTTCTCGAAACTAGACTCATGATCCTCGGCCCAAACAAATGGAACATTCTTCCTTAGAGGCTTAGTCAAATGTACCGTAATAATCGAAAAACCCTCAACAAACCTCTGATAATAATTAGCTAAACCAAGAAACCACGAATCTCAAAAACATTCTTAGCTTACTTTCAGCGCATAATAGCCTCGATCTTTTTTAGATCCACACGAATACCCTCAACAGAAACTATATGTCCCAAAACATAACCTTAAAGAACCAAAATTCACACTTGTTGAACTTAGCATAAAGCTGTTTCTTCCTTAAGGTTTGCAAAACAATTCTAAGATGCTTGTCATGCTAAACCTCAGACTTAGAGTACACCATAATATCCTCTATAAACACCACCACAAACTGATCCAAGTAAGGTTGAAACCCCTTATTCATCATCTCTATGAAAGCAACAGGGGCATTAGTCATCACCAAAAACTCATGGTGACCATAACGAGTTCGAAAAGCTGTCTTGAGCACATCAGAATCTTTAACCTTAAGCTGATAATACCTAGATCTCAGAGCTATCTTAGAGAACACAGTAGCACCTCGAAACTAATCGAATAGGTCATCAATACGAGGCAAGGGGTATTTATTCTTAATCATCAGCTTATTCAGCTTTCAAATCAATGCACAACCGAAGTGTTCCATCTTTCTTCTTTACAAACAGAACTAGTGCTCCCCAAGGTGAAACACTAGGTTATATAAAACACCTATCTAACAACTCTTGCAACTGTATCTTTAATTCTTTAAGCTCTTTAGGGGCCATTAGATAAGGTATCATTGACACAGAAGTCGTATCGGGATAAACCTCAATGCCAAACTCTACCTCATCACGTTTAGGTGGAACCAGGTAACTCTTCCGAAAATACATCAAGGAAGTCCCTCACTACCCGAATCTTTTCAATCCCAGAGTTTGATTGCCTTGGATCCAATATGTAAGCCAAATAAGCTATAGACCCCTTTTTGATCATCTTTTCGGCTTTAAGGGCTGAGATCATATTAGATAGAAACCCTTTACGTTCACTAATTAAGGTTATCTCTCGATTATAAGGAGTTCCCAAAGTTGCCCTTTTCCTTTCACAATCCAAGTTAACCCGATGCTTAGAAAGTCAATCCATTCTCAGTATGAGATCAAACTCACTAAATGCTAACTCTAATAAATTGACAGGAAAGATTTTCCCTTGAATATCTAAGGAACAGTTATGGTATATCTTATTAACCTCCATAAAGATACCACAGGACTTTGAACAATAACAGCAAACTTAACATTTTCCATAGCAATCTTACGACTCCAAGACTCAGCACTCACCATATAGGAATGTGTCGAACCATTATCGAACAAAAAAAAATAAGGAATAGAGTGAATAGAAAAGGTATCTGCTATGACGTCAGACTCATCACGATCCTCATGCCTCCTAGTCGCATACACTAAACCAGGGTATCTCGCCCCAGATCTAAATGCTTCACCACTCTGAACCGGCCTACCTCGAGTAGCTAAACTTGAAACACCCACTCTAACCTGACCTCTACCTCTAGTAAGAGCCTGAACCAAAGCATGAGACTGACTCTGTACAAATGAACTAGTAGGAGGATGAGGATAATCTCTAAAGAAGTGCTCTTGTGAATCGCACTTAAACAAGACCCGATTTTTCTCCAACCTCCGCCCCCATGCCTTTTATTACAGTAAGAATAAAGATGCAAGGGACGAGGTCCAGCAGAACCACCAACACTACCAATAAGCGCTGCCAAAATCGCAGGCCTCACTCTCGGATAACTACGTTGAATTGCCTCCTCTCTAGGCCACTTAACAAAAAAACTCCCCAAAACGGGTTGAACTGGTATACTTGTTGGCCTCTTACTGCGCTCCCTGTCTTGAACCTTCTAAGCCTTACTACGAGCATCCAAACTCTACAGATCTCGCTCGACTAACCAAATCACTGAGTACTCTATCGTGATACATGTTAACACCAACCTGAAGTGAGAGTCGAAGTCCCTTCCTAAACCAATCGCATTTCTCTTTTTCATTAGTCCCCAACCCAGAGGCATAGCGAACCAACCTTAGGAACTTAATCTCATAGTCATTAATAGACATATACCCTTGTCTCAAGTTCATGAAAGCATCCCTACACTTATCGAGAAACTCCTCACCCACATAACGATCCTGAAAGGCCTCTCTAAAATAATCTCACATAATCTGACCAGCAGAAGTAGACTCTTCCACATTATCCCACCAATTTTAGGGCTAACCCTTCAACAAAGAAACAACAGGTTTAACCTTTTAACTAGGATAGTTCATCTCCACAAACAATCTCTAAAAATCCTTCAACCAATACTCAGCAATAGACGGATCCGTACCAGTCCTACCCTTAAATACCTTCATCCCAGCAGCTATAAAATCGGTCGAAATAGGCCTCTTTTGACCCTCAAACAGACCCCAAACAGATCCACGAAGTAATCTCAATAATTCTCGACTAATCGTAGCACTATCCAACTCTACCTTCTCGCTATCCCTAGTGTCCGGTATATCCTTAACAAGAGCTTCCTCAGCAGGAAAGTCTCCTTCAACTACTTGTTAACCCTTAGCACCTACGGGTAGCTTATCCTCATCAACATGAGGCAACTCATCCACATTCACCTCAAGCTCGAATACAGGAGTAGGGTTACTAACGACCTTAGTATTACGACCTCGACCTCGACTGCGACCAATCGTAAGTCTAGCACTCCTACGTGGTGCCAATTTTTTTAAAAACCAAGTCTGCAGAGCCTCACAGTCCGTGGGTTGAACTTGACTCTGATACCACTAAATGTAACCCCCACTACTCGATCCAAGAGATATGACCGAATCTAAAAGGTTACTTATGTAATTGTTGTCACTTACAATACGAAAGGTTATAATTATTCACATACAATTATTCACATATATGTAGTCTATTATAATAAAATAATTAATTTTCAAAAATAAATACCAAAATCCCCAAAATAAAATCTGACTTACAACCCAAATAGATAATAACTAACAAAATATAATAAAAACTCAAAAGTAAAATAATAAGATAAAATAAAATAAAAGTAGTCTAAAATTATGCCTCCGAGTACCAAGTCTCCTATGTCTCGAGTATCTGTAAAGGAAACTGTAAGGAAATGAGCTATAAAGCCAATGTGTCTCTAAAGTACATACAACCTAGTATATTATCACAACAGTTTATAGCGTGAAATGTAACCACAAATCATGATACAATCACAAGCACAATGCAATGCATCCATACTTCCAACACACCAACTCAGTGAAATGTTCCCCAGATCCCTTTCCTAACCAATCGTCACCAATCGCAGTGTGGTTTTAGTACCAATCGTTTAAAGGAATGATAACCACTTTTTTCATCGTATAATCTCACCCTACGAACACAATGGTATGATTACATAATTATCACAATTAGTCTCGGTCTCAATCTCATTGTATTTCTCATATATCATAATTCACAGTAGAATAATCTCAATAACTATTCAGCCACATGCTCGATATATATATGCATGACATTATTAACATACATTACACAGCTCAATCTCAATCATACCATCATTCTATCACAACACAATCATCTCAATATCAACATACCTCAACACAGCATGAAATCACATATAAAATAACATCTCATACAACATGCTACGTTACAGTTAGAAACACACTTCCAAAAAGTAAAAACTCTAACAATGAGGTCATCCATCACGCACAGATCGAGTACTCAGTTTAACAGGATTAGATCTTACAAACACAACTAATATTAATACTACCCTAGCCACTACTTAAACACCAAACTAAAAAAACTTATGAGTAGCTCTCGAAACTGGTGCAAGAGTAGGTTGTACAGGTGGAGGAAGAGGTAAATCGTCAGTGTCGGAGTCGTGATCCCCTAAAGATAAATACCTCACATTAGATTTCCCTAAATTACATCTCTAAATAACTCTAAGTACAAAATTAAAGATAAAAAGTCAAAACAAGACTTTTGAGTTTGAATTTGACAAAACAAACAGCGAAATCGAAATCAAGATGTCAAAAATAGTAGGGTAGGGTTTCTTGGAAAAAGTCAACGGTCAACGATCAACGATTAACGATTAACGAAATATCAATGGTCAACGATCGGTCAGCGTTCAACGGTCGATTAATGGGTCGGTTCGATCTGATTGACTTGGTTCAATTAGGTTTGGGTTTGGTTTAATTGGTTTGGGTTTTGGTTTGGGGTTTGGGTTATAAGGGTTTATTGAGTTTGGGAAATGATTGGGCCACCAAACTTGGGTTGTTTAATGAGCCAACTACACCCATAATGTAATAAGGAAAACTTAGGGTTTGTTCCTCTCCCAAACGGCACCGTCAACATCCCACCACCATATATGGCATCCGACCCCCGTGATTCAACAAGTTTCCACACCCAAATCCAAGCCACAACATGGTTTCACTACTTACCAACTCCAAAACAATGGTAGAAATGGTGGTGCACAAAGGAACAAAAGAATCTGAAGGTGCACTTTGAATCTCTCATGAACAGCAAAAGGGTGGTCGTCGAAGCCTTATCGAAAAAAACAAAAGAAAGGAAGGAGAGGATTTTAGAAATTTTCGGCAGAGGTGAAAAAAAAATAAAAGGGAGAAGAAGAGTTAAAGATGCTTAAATACCCCAAAAATAGGGATATTTACTTAGAGGTCCCTAAAAAGTATTAGGGTTTTCGAAACGTCACAACAACTTTACACTTTACACAAAAAAGTCCCAAACTTCCAATTTGGCCCTGAAGTTTCTTCCAGAGTTCAATTAAGCCCTTAATATCATTAGAAATTACGAAAAGGGCCCTCAAATTTAAAAAAAAATTCCCACTTAGATCCTTTTAAAATAATTAGAGCATTATAGATCCTCCATGGAAGCATAGCTTGGGAGAAGTTTGGTTTTCATTCTTGCTTGGATGTGAGTATTTTTTTATCCTATTTTCTTTATGATTTTTATGTTTTTGTTATCGATTTAGCTTAATTTAGTTAATTTGAGGGTTAATTTGTAAAACTTTTAAATGTTATAAAATGTTCCGTGGATGAGTTTAATATGTTTTTGAAGTTTTAATATAGATTGTTAAACTTGGTTGTTAAGGGGTTTTTGATGATTTTAAAGTTTAAGGACTTATTTATGAAAATGGTACAAGTTAAGGAAAATATTGTAAAATTTATATAAATACGGGTTGTTAAGGATGGATAGAAAAATTGGCTAGCGTGATTTAGTATTAAAAATAGTGAAATTACAAGTTTAAGACTTACAGATTAAATTGCATAAAATGTAATATTCAAGGGTAATTTCATAAATTCACATTAATAAAGGTTATAAGTTAAATTGATCATTTTAAATGCTGGATTAGATTAAATTTAATAATAAAATATTTATTTATATCAAGAAACAACTCGAACGAACACAAATCGCGAAAAGTCAAAGCAACGGAATAGTTGTCAGACCGTGTTCGAAGTTTTCGTGAATTTAAGGTAAGTTCGTATAAGGATTAAATTTTTATTATGTGTTATATAGTATGTCATGTAAATAATTATGATGTTATGAATGAATTAGATTAATGATTATTTAATATTTTGATTATGTGAATGACATGATGCTTTGATTTCGATGGATTATCATTTATTATTCATTTATTATCATTTAGATGGACATGTGAATTTAATAAATGGTTTTATGAGATATTATGTTCAAAATGGGAATTTCATGGAAAATTATTGAAAATGCTAATGTGAAAGTGAAGGTCACGAACAAGGTTATGGAAAGAGACTCGTTTGAGCCTAGAGAATACTTAGGATATAAATGACATGTCATTAGGGAGTATATGTATTGGGTATTGGTCCTAGAGGTCCTACCGATGGTTGAGAGCAGCATGTGTTATGGATTCTCTATAGCTCGTGTGAGCAGCATCGTGTAGCTACCATCCCTAGCCACAGCTCATGTGAGCACTATTGAAAAGGAAAAGGAAAGGTTACATTTACATGAAAACGTATTTCGAGTATTTGATGTTATTCAAAAAGGTTCAACAGGTAAGAAAAGGTCAATGGAAAGGTATGTATAAAGACTTAATGTTTATATGATATGGAAAGATGAATAAGCATATATGAAATGTAAATGGGTGATAAATTATCATGTGATGGATGAATTATGCATGAAATCTATTTCTTAATATATGTTATGCTTTATGAATGTTCTATTTACTTATTATTTATTACCATATGATTAAAATGGGAAGTGTGTGTAAAAGATATACATGGATGATGGATTATGAATAAATCCTAAATGCTTATCTTGTATAATCCATGAGTTAATTGAGATTTATATGTAATGTTATATTCGCTAACCTTGTGAGGTGATGTGTTTAGGAAAGAAAGTTCGGCATAAGACATGAGGAAAGTAGGTTTGGTTGTTTAATTTAATATGTTCAGTAAGTCTCTCTTATATGAATTGACTAAGCATTAAATGCTTATGTAATCTTTTCCTCTACCTTGTAGATTTTCGAAAAGCTCAGTCGATTGGAATCTTCTCGGAGTATCGTCACACTATCTATTCAGCATATTGGTATTTATGGGTACTTTGGTTAATGGTTATAAATGGCATGTGTTAGGGTTAAAAGGTTTATCAGATGAATTTGCTTGCCTTGAGTTGGATCAAGCTTAATTTGCTATTAATATAAATGTTGACATGTAGATAATAGGTGCAAGTATGGATGAATAAACCCTCATGCATAAACTATAGATATTAGATATCATATGGTATGATAGCATGCTTTGGAATGGTTATTTTGACATGGTTGACGTAAGTTTCATCTAGAACGTTGAAATGTTAAATGGCTCCTAACATGTATGGGTAGTTTGTCTTGTAAAGAATTATGTGAATTAAGCATTGTGAATGTGATGGTCTATTCATGTTTTTGTGTAAATTTGAATAAGCTTGTAGTACTTTAGCCTGTTACGGTCTACTTTAGCATGGTATGGGCTTTTTTTCACTTTTAAGAAACATATATAAGTATTTTGTTCAAGTTAAAAACATGTGGGTTTGAATGCATTGTTTGTACATAATGTGGTGCCTATGAAAGGGATATTGGTTGAATGAATTGATGAGTTGTTTAATATGTTAGAAGGTGTTTAAATGGTGACTTTGAGTCATGGAATCGCATGATAAATTGTGGACTATTGTTGGGCAAGTAATGGCTTTGATTTGGCTTGTGTTAAGGTTCATTGAGTGGACACATGGCCTAAACACGGGCTAGTTACATGATCGTGTACCACACATGGTCACCTCAATGACCATTTGAATTATTTAATTTAGGTGCAGTACTCACACGGTCTAGCACACGGCCTGGTACACAACCGCGTAACCTAACTTCGCACCTACAAACGGTTTCACACACAGCCAACGACACGGGCGTTTGTCCCTATTTTGAGTACCCACACAGGTAAACACATGGGTTGGGACACGCCCGTGTGCCCCTATTTCTCATATTTTTCAATTTTTACTTAAACTTTTTGAATGATTTTAAAATAGTCTCGATATAATTTTAAGTTATTTTAAGGTCTCCAAATCACGATTTAAGGTCTAAGGATATATGTTTGCCATAAGATACCTAGATGTGTGATTGTAATGAACTATTATTGTATTTTGATGTTAAATGTTTGTATTGTACGGTAATGGTCCGTAACCTTAATCCGACGACGGATGCGAGTTAAAGGTGTTACATAATATCTCTATTTCTTCCCATGATAAATAATAAGTTAAAAGACGTCAAAAGTTTTTGTTTAACAATTTATACTCTATTGAAAAAGGAAAAGGGAACAATAACTTTGGATTCTTTTATAGAAATTTTTGGCTTTCATAATTATTGTAACAAACCAAAATTTTCCTAAATTAAAACCCTAAATTAATTTAAGAACTAAATTGAAAACTATTATTTATTTAGGACCCATGTGCAAATTATCTTTTTTGTTTGGTTTTAAAACCCTATTTTTATTTTTGTTTTAATCTTCATCACCCTAATTCTTTTTCCCTTCAACCAAATTAAACTCTCCTCTCCTCATCTTTCTTTCGATTTTTTCTATTCAAGCACCGTTCTCTGATCTCTCAACGTCTGTGCGTCCCACCGTCACCACCAACGTGATCCTCGTCAACTCGCGAACAACACCCCTCCCTAGAATGCCCCATGTTGTTGACTGTACGTGACAAATAACGGTTGAACCATTTGATTCTTCCTCTCGTCGCCCTTCACTGATTGCTCCACTGTTCATTCTGCTGTTCTTAGCGTAGAGAAGTCGTCTTTTGTGTTGTGGCTACTTTGTTCCTCTACATTCTCTAACAAACGTGTTGTTTTGTCAGAATGCTTGTGGAGGTACTGTTGAGGATTGTAAACCCTATATTTGTTATGCTAGGTGAAGTGTGTGGTTGGACCAGTTGTTGCAATCCAAAACTAATGCCCAAATTTGTAACCCAAACCATGAACCTAATACCCATGAATATACCCTAAATCATGAAACCAAACCCATGACACGATTCGTGGACCCGACCCATTGATCGACCTGATTCGTTGGCCCGAACCTGACCTGAATCGTTGACCATTGACCTTTGACTTTTTTGAACCACTTTGACTTGACATTTTTCGACATCCTAGCTCCGAATTTATAGCCCGTTTCATCTAATTTGAACCCAAAAACCCCATTTTACTATTTGAAATTTATTGTACTTAATAACTTTTAAGAAGTTAAATATTGGGATTTGACTTGAATTATTTTGTGTAAGCAATCACGACACTGAGGCCAACGAGTTACCTTCTCCTCCTCCACCTGTGTAGAATGCCCAAGCACAAGCTTCGAGAGATGCACATGAGTATTTATTATTTGGATTAGTGTTGTATTTAGTAGGTGGCATAATGATAAATGTTAATGAAGAGTTTACTCTCGTAGGTTCTAATTCATCTGGACCTAGATTTAGATCTAAGTGTGAGAGGCATCCTTCACAATGTTAGAGCTACTGTCCGCTTGAGGTATCTTTCTTCATGTGCTACATTTTTTTTTGTGATGGTGTTCCACACCTTGTGTGATATTATTCTATGTTGTTTTATATGTGTGATTTTATTCTCTGTTGTGTTATCGCACGTTGATGTTCCATGCATACTATCAAACTGTGAACATTTGAGTATCACAATTAATGAACTGTGTATCCTGATTTAATATCATGAGACTGTGTTGAGATTCAGATAAATGTGAAATCATATGCTTGTGTGTTCATGGATTGGGTTTGTATGGTGGAAGACATTGTTATCACCCCTTCAAATGACTAATTCTATACCACACAACGATTGGTGATGATTGGTGAGGAGAGGTTCTGGGGAACTTTCTCCACAATGTTGGTGTACAGGTGATTGGGTGCATTACATTGTGCTTGTGATTCTATTGCATTTGAGTTGTGACATGATGTATTCCTTAGTTCTCATACAAATATTCTTAGAGTCAAGCGACTTGGTACTTGAAGGATCTCACAATTTTTACTTTTATTTCATCATTCAGACTTTTTCGATATCATATTATTTGGGTTTGTGATGTAAATTCAAACTTGGGATCTTGATATTTTGGATATACTTGTTGCTTGTATTTATAATTTAATCTAGATTATTTTAAACTATTACATTCAGATTTATAAACTTTTTGAGATTCTTTACGATAATGGAAGTTGTTTTGTTTTAATGTTTACTTTATTGCAAAATTATAATGTATTTATGGTTTAAGTGGTTACTTGAGGGTGAAATTACAACTACAACCTTCTGAATTAGGTCATATCTTCTACGTCGAGTAAAAAGGGTTATAGTTGATCGTGTCTCTTCTTGTCTTTTGAACTTGTTATATGGTCATGATGCATCTTTAACTTGTATGTATTTCATCTTTTGGTAAACATGCTAGTTCGCTATGCTTTGTTTGCAAAATAAAACCCTGTCAATTCCTTCCACGCTATGAACTTAATTTTTCAAAATCAAAATTGTTATGTTCTAACAATTAGGGTGGCCTATGTGAACCTTGAATTCTTGGTTAAGTTTCTATTTAAGCCTTGAAATTACTTTAATGATTCATGAATTGCCTATTACTCTACATCACATATATGGTTAGCTTATTATGATTTGAATATGTTTAGGTTTGGTGCAACACAGTGATATTCATGGGCAGTTTCATGATCTTGCAGAGCTTTTTCGAATTGGAGGGAAGGTAATTTTTCTGATTGAAGATGTTGTTTTGTGTTTCAAATGGTATGCCTACTATTGTGAACTATTTGTAATGAATGTAGTACTTTGTTCTTATCTGTTCTTCAATAATCATTTATAAATCAATAGCCCAAGTCATAGCTATCAACCATAGCCAATGATGTTTCAACTTTATAGATTTTTTTTCACTAATTTGTTGGATGTTGTTAGGTGGAACTTGGAACACTAATGCTTGTATGTAACATATTACGTTGGGAATCAGAATGACTTCTTTATTTTTTGAGTTTGAATTGACTTATTTGTTATTCATACAAGATTTTGGTGCAGTGATTTGTTTTTCTTAACTTCTTATTTAGATTATTTTGATATTGGTGTTTTTTTCTTTAAATATATTTTTTTTTGGAAAATATCATGGTCAGTGTCCAAATACAAATTACTTGTTCATGTGAGATTATTTTGATCATGGTTACTATTCAGTCGAAACCGTAACAGTAAGTACGTGATAATATCTTGTTTTTCATATATTTTACTTTTTTATATTATTTTTTTTATTGTACTCTTTTCTATTTGTGATAATTCCAAGCTAAAAGCCTTCATTGTTTTTGTTAATTAAATTGTAGTCTTTAGGGTTTATGATTTAAGGTTAGGGTTTAGGTTCGAGTTTAAGGTTTTAAGGTTTATGATTTTTAAGGTTTTAGGTTTTAAGTTTTAAGGGTTTAAGGCTCGAGTGGGTTTTAAGTTTAAGGTGTAGAGTTCACATGGGCTTACACATGAGTCGAGACACGGGTGTGTGGTCAGAGTCAGAGAGTTACATGGTTGAACACCTGGGCGTGTGGAAGGGCTACATGGTCGTGTGAGACAATGACACGACCATGTAACCCTTGTTGGTGGAAATTTTCAGTTTGCTTGAAAAGGTCTGATTTACTTCGATTTGGTCATTAATTGATTTTAAATTATTTTTAGGGTCTCGAAGGCCCTATTTGAAGCCCTTAAATGTATGAAGTGGTTTATTTTGAATTATGTAAGAATTTATGAAATTGACTTAGTTATTAATTGTTATTTTTTAAAATTTTTCTGAACTGTACGGGAATACTTTATAACCCTATTTTGACGACGAAAATGGGATATGAGTGTTATAATATAACTATTAAAAATAGAGGAAAGAATATTTCTCAATTACAGTATACAAAGATTATTGGAAGTCTTATGTTCTTGATGAACTACACTTGATTGGACATTGTTTTTGCGGTTAGCAGACTAAGTAGGTATACCCATAATCTGAAAAGTGAGCATTGAAATGCTCTAAAGCGTTTGCTTAAATAACTTAAAGTCGCTTTATCTTAGGAATTAGAATTTCCCGGTTACGCTACAGACCTTGAAGGCTATTGTGATGCAAACTAGGAAACTGATAATGATGAGATAAGATCTACAAGTGGGTATGTCTTTACTTTGATGGGGCAGCAATTTTGTGGAAGTCTGCTAAACAGACTTGTATTGCTCGTTACATGATGCAGTCGGAGTTTATAACTTTTGACTTAACTGGACAAGAGGCCGAGAGACTTAGGAATCTACTTGCAGAGATTCCTTTATGAGAAATATTAGTACCTCCCATATCTTTATTATGTGACTCGCAAGCCACAATTGGGGTTGTTAAGAGTCAAGCTTACAATGGTAAGAAGCGACAAATTCGGATAAGATATGAATCTATAAAATATTTAATAAAAATGAACTACTTGCCTTGAAGTATGAAAGGAACGTTGTTGATCCATTAACCAAAGGGTTAAGTAAGAAAATGGTTCTTGATTTGTCGAGGTGATGGGTCTTAAGCCCAGTGGTTGAGGAATTCATGGTGGATACCCAACTTAGTTTCTAAGTTCAATGTGGTCAAACAAAACATGGAAAGACTCATAGTGTACATTTTATCTATCCCTATGGCGAATGATGTACATGTATAAGGATGAGTTTTTATTTTTAATGAATTCATAGCCCAAATTTTGGGTGGTCCTATTGAGACAGACTTGATGAATACACCGACTTGAGAGGTTGAGTTTATTACTCTTAATGAGTTCATATCCCAAATTTTGGGTGGTCCTATTGAGACGAACTTGATGAATTCACCAAACTTCAATTTAAGAGGATGATCGTGATAAAAGCTCTTAATGATTTCATAGTCCTGATACGGGTGGTTTATATTGAGATATACTTTATGAAATCACCTACGTAAGTGTGAAAGACTAGCATCCCGAGGAACGTTGGCTAAAAGTTATTGATTTACCGTTGAACTTCATATTGGATCCAAGATTAGTTTTGTGTCATGAGTTAACTTTGATCTTAACAAGCTCAAGATTCATTCACTTGTTAAAGAGAAGAACCACTTATTTCACTATGTACTAGTTCAAATCCACAAGATACTAGTGCTTAAGCAACTAATTTCACCGTTGCTCTTCTCACTTTTTAACTAAATTTCTCATGTTTACAAAAAAAAATCCAATCTACTTTGCATTAGTGGGGGATTGTTAATAATGCAAGTTGTTAAGGATTTAGGGGGTTGTTGAAGATTTTGTAGAGGGGTGGTTATGGGATTTTACAAAATTACCCATGCCTTTTTACCATTTTTCCCTTTTATTACTAGTATAAATAGAGGACTAATTTCTTCATTTTTACACACTGAGCAGAAAAAAAATTCTCTAAAAACATTTCTTTCCTACACTCTCTATGTGTTTTCTTTATAAACTAATCATTTTTTGTTCCCTAATCACTTTAGAGAAAATTTTGTTTAGGAGTTTGGGTTTCAAACGAGACCAACTGTGACCTCTCCAACTTTCTTGAGAATTGTTCCTACTGTGATTTCTCGAGAAGAGCAACACCAATTTATTTCCATCTTTCATATTCGAGTGTACGAATATCTAAGGATTATGTTAACCTTAGGGGACGATGTCCACTACACAATTACACCGATCAAGGCGAATTCATTTCTAAGGTAGTGGATTTACCATGACACGGTAATTTTTTATTTCACATTTAATTATTTATTTTTCCCAATCAGTGCTAAAAGATTTATTTTGCAGTAGATTATATTTCCAACAAAAACATGTAACTTTATCATGACATCAAACATATACCTAAAAACACATTTGGTAAATAACATATTCATGCAACATTTAACATCTTTATTTCAATATTTTTTTTTCAAATGTCCCTTTTTCCCATATATATATATTCTTATAAATAATTCTTGTAAACTCTACAAATATCAATTTCATATAATTATTTCATAAAAATATTTCGTATAACAATTTTATCTAACATTACATTTTACCATTTAATACATAGAATTTCATTAAATCTCTTACTTACATTCCCTTTTCGATATAACACAACCTAACAAGGTTAATAAATACTAAAAAGAAGCTAAAAGTGCTCTCTCTAGTGCTTTTAGAGAAACAGTGTATTATATGGTTAAGTTGGAAACGAGTGTTGACTTGGGTGTAACGACGAGTGATGATGAGTTTTCGCTGCTTGAAGAGGAAATTCTGCAACTTTCGGTCAAAAGTTCGATTGTTCAACCCAAAGGAGTTGGCTCTTTGATTTGCTCGATTTGGACCAAGAAATCTTATCATACTAGTAGCTTTGGTGCCCAAATTAAGAGCATTTAGAAGACCAAATGTAAGTTTGAGATTGAAGCTATTGGCCCAAATTTGTTTTTAATCTCTTTTGAAGATAATGACGATTTGGAATTTGTCTTGGAAGGGTGCCCCTAGTTTTTCTAAAAACAATTGATTGTTTTTGATAAATTGATGCAACTTATGAATAGAAATGACATTAGTTTGGTTTTTCCCCATTTTGTCTTAAGATCGAGTCTTTTTTTATCGTAATGTGACAAAAAGAACATGATGCATGTTGTGGATTCTACTTTTGGGGGTGTGATCTGATAAAAAACAAAAGGAGAGTTTCGTCATTTAAAACCTGATTGGAAGTGTGTCAACCATTAAGGAGGGGTATCTTTATTTCCTCAGAATTTCAAGGGATTTGACTATTAATTTGCCTTTTGAAATTATGGGATCACAATTTATGGAGGAAGAATTGAATAGCAAGGAATTTGTTGACTTGCTAAGATAGGGGAATGATGCTAATATGGTTGGTCCCACAAAATCCGTGGATTTTATAGCTGTTTCTAAAAAGAACAGTTGTTAGAAAAGGAAAGGCAGATTGGTGGAGATGACATTAGTATGGGTGATTTGGGTGTCTGAAAAAGGAAAGATTCTGATTGTGTGTTTCTAGATGTATTTTGTGGGAACGAGTCGAAGAATATGTGTTCGAAATTTGGGGAGGTGAAGGTTTTTGCGTTCCCAGATTCTTCCATTTATTTTGTGGAGTATGTTTCATCTCTAAATAATTTTTAAGCGACGGTTAACAGATAGTCAGCTGACCTGGAATAATGAAGCTATTGAGTAAGAATGTCTATGGGTTGGGGAAATCATGAGCATGCAAAAGGCTTCGATATAGCCTGAAATCTAAACATCCTCACCTTGTCTTCTTAATGAAGACAAAATTGGATTGTTATCGTATCGAAAAAGTTCGAAGAAATGGTGGTTTTTGAATGGCATCAATGTTTCGATAAATGGCTCTCGGTGGGGGCTCAGTTTAGTGTGGAATGGTAACGATCTTGTTAGTATTCAAAGTTTTTCCAAACATCATATCGATGCGGTGGTTAATGATAGTAAGACTAACCGACAATGACATTTTACAAGCTTTTATGGATATCCGGATTCTAGGGACAGAGACAAAGCGTGGGATCTCATTCAACTTCATCATGGGAATTATTATTTACCTTGGATTATATGTGGGGATTTTAACGAGATCTTGTACTCACATGAGAAAATTGGTGGACTACCGAGAGATAACCATCGAATAGAAGGTTTTGTAAGGTGTTGGCTGACTGCGGTTTGGTTGATGGTGGTTATTTGGGTTCCTGTTTCACTTGGGAATGGGGAAACCTCCCTGAGACTAATATTCGTGAGAGATTGATAGGGGATGATGAATTCTTAATGGCTAACCCTTTTCCCAAGCTATGGCATTAAGCATTTACTAAATTCATTTTCAAACCATTGTCCCATTTTGGTCAAAACATCTAACAAAAGCTCAAAGGCTGCGTTTTCCCATTTTTGCTTTGAAGCTTGGTCGATGTTAGAGTCAAGCTGCTGGGATGTTATTCGTAATGCTTGGACAAGTGATAAGGGTGATGTTTTGAGCAAACTTTGTACTACCAAAGAAGCCCTTATAAGTTGGTCAAAGGGTGTGCGTAAGAAATGAGGGGAGTTATCATGTCATCTACAAGGTCGTTTGACTGATCTGATTGGAGGGACAACGTGATGATGAGAATATGGTTAATCTATTGGATGTCAAGTTGAAATTAAACTAGGAAATGGAGAAACAAGAGACGTATTGGGAGTAGAGGGATCGTGCTAACTGACTACGCATGGGTGATAGAAATACGATATTTTTTCATAAATTTACGACTCATAGACGTAATACAAATTTTATTTGGGGTCTTGAGGATGATTTAAGAGCGATTACCACTGATGAGAAAAAATGGCTATATTGCAGATTCCTATCTTTTTAAACTGTTCACAACAAAAGGTGTAAGGAATATGGATAATGTGCTTTCAAGGTTGAGACAGTGTATCACGGAGGATATAAATCGAACTTTCCAGGTTCCTTTTTGGAAAGAAGAAATTCTTGTATCTTTGAAAAGTATGGATCCAACTAAAGTAATGGAGAATGATGGTTTATCGACCATATTTTTTCAGCGGTATTAGGATATTATAGGTGATGATGTCAGCTCTTATTGTTTCCAAATTCTTAATAATGGTATGTCTTTAGAAGCTTGTAATTTTACAAATATTATTCTCATACCAAAAATGCCAAAACCAACAAATTTGTCAAATTTCAAACTTATTAGTCTTTGCACAGTTTTTTATAAGATCATTTCAAAATTTGTTACGAATCATTTTCGTATGGTTTTGGATTCTTGTATTAGCGAGACTCAAAGTGCCTTTGTCCCGAGAAGACTTATTTCTAATAATATCTTACTCGCTTATCAGATTTTACATTCGTTTAAGGGGAAATGGATGGGTAAGAAAGGCAAGATGGCATTGAAACTGGACATGAGTAAGCCCTATGACCGGTGGACTGGCCTTTTCTCAAGAAAATGGTGTTGACAATGGTTTTGAAAGAACTTGGGTATACTTTATCACTAAGTGTTTATCGATTGTTTCCTACTCTGTGGTTTTGAATGGAAAACATGGTTCAACTTTTCGAGCATTAAGAGGATTAAGGCAAGAGGACCCTCTAAACCCTTACCTCTTCCTAATTTGCAGTGAGGGTTTATCTTCCTTGATCAGAAAAGTTATAGATCAGAACTTCGCGATTGGAACAAAAATTTCTAAGGCTGATCCTAATTTTTATTCTTGATTTAGTTTATATTCTTGATTCAGTAATGAGTTCGCTTGAAAATCAATTTTTTCGTAATGAATTAATCTTTCTTTTTCATCTGAATCCCATTTTGTTAAATCTTTATTTTGAGCCAGATAGTGTTGATTGACTCTATTTCGCCATTGTCCTGATACTAATTTAAGTCATCTATTCGAAAATAAATCGTATTGATAACGACTCCTTAACCAGTTTTTCCATTCATTCAGTCCAGAATGCCAAACTATTTTCTGTCTTAACCCATAATGATGTCTTAATCTGGAATGAGATACTCTCTGTTCTTCAAAATAATCTTTTATTTCATTTTTTAGAAAAAGAGATATTCCATGATATTGAAGGATAGGTTTGAATTTATAAAAACTAATAACTTGGTTTTTTGATAATTTGTAAAATAAATATGCTTGTGAGAGGGACTCATTTGCTGTTCGTAGATGACAGTATCCTATTCGAAGATGCTACTATGTATTGTGCCCGTGTGCTTAAAGGATTTTTGACATAATATGAAACAATTTTGGGACAGTGTGTTAATTTCACCAAGTCCACGGTGTTTTATAATTCTAATACGAGTGTTCAAGAGAAAGAAGTTGTTGTTCATCTTTTAAGAGTTCACGTTTCAATAAATGCGGGGAAGTATTTGGCTCTCCCAAATTTTTTTGGGGAAAAATAAGCACTTGGTGTTCCAGCGGTTGAAAGATAAACTTCATCAAAAGATTAATTCGTGGAGCTCTCGTTTCCTTTCATAGGGAGGTAAGGAGATTTTTATAAAATTAGTGTTGCAAGCCATCCCAACCTATATGATGGCTTGCTTTTTGTTACCAAAGTCTCTTTATGTTGAGCTTGAAGGGATCAGTGCTAAGTTTTGGTGGGTAAAGGGTTCGAATAAAAAGGGTGTGCACTAGTGTACAAGTGGATGAAACTATGTTTTCCTAAGGTGGTTGACGGTTTGAATTTTAAAAGTCTTGCTCATTTTAATGTCTTTACTTGCCATGCAAGGTTGGCGATTATTGAATTTTCTTGATTCTTTACTCGTGTGATCTTTAAAGTATAAGTACTCCATGATACTAATTTTATGGGAACACAATTGGCTAACTCACCATCACTTACCTAGAGAAGCATCTAGGCTTCTAGGTGTCTGTTGGAAGATGGGTAATGTTTACGTGTGGGAGATGGAGCCAATATCCCAATTACAAGTCCTTTTTGGATTTTGGGCACTATTCATGGCACGATACAGATCAATGATAGTAATCTATAGTCTATGAAAGCTAAGGATCTTATTGACAATTCCAAGCATGTATGGGATGAGAGCAAAATAAGACATACCTTTGATGAGGTTACTGCAAACCAAATTCTTGGGATTCTTTTATCTAGATTTTCGCATGCTGATTCTTTGGTGTGGATTAGAGAGGCCTTGGGGGAGTTTACAGTCCGTAGTGCTTACAGATTGCTACTAGAAAATGCCACTACAAAGTATGGTCTACAACCAAATACAATCCAAACTAATTTCTACAAAAAACTTTGGTCCCTAATGCTATCTGCTAAGCTAAAAATCGCCTTTTGGAGATTTATAAGGAATTTTATTCCAAATTTTTGCAATCTACACATCAAGAAAATCTCTGAATCTAATCTCTGCCCTCGTTGTTCTAGTAAGGTCGAAACAACGACTCATGCTCTTCGAGATTGTCCTATTTCATATGACATTTGGAAGTACATGAATCATATATGGTCTGTTACTGATCTACAGAATAGTTTTTTGGATTAGGTTACCTTATTTTTTGAGCAGCACTCAGTGTTTGAATGTCGGGCCTTTGTTACCACTATGTGGATGATTTGGTATGAGCGTAATAGATGGGTCCATGAAGGAAAGAAACGGTCTGGGTTAGATGTTGCAAGTTTTGTAAAACTATATCTCAAAGAATATAAGAAACAACAAAATAAATTTTTACCTGCTTGTGTGCGACAACAGTCCTGTTGAGAGCCACCTCCAATCCCTTTTGTCAAAATAAATTTCGACGTTGCTTTCAGAGCGGAAGAGTGTAGATTTGGTTAGGGTTTGGTACTTAGAGACTTCGAAGGTCAAGTCTTGGGTTCGAGGGTGGTGATTAATAATAATATCCCTTCCTCTTTTGTGACGGAAGCTATGGCTTGTGTTTAGAGTTTACAATGGGGAAAGGAGTTAAGGTTTGAGAATATTATCATTGAGGGAGATTCTCTTTCTATAATCAGGAAGATTCGGAGCAAGAATGATGATAGATCTCTTATTTGTGCCTATATCAGTGATTGTAAACAAATGGGTAAGGAATTTCATACTTGTATCTTTCGTTATGTTTCTCGTTCAGCAAATGGGGCTGCGCATCGTCTGGCCACGGAGAGTCTCAAAGGGGGCTTTCATGGAAACACGAGTGATGGTAATTTTTATTTTTGTTGAAGATCTAGTTTTGTGAGCCTTTGGCTTCGATGAATCAACTGAGTTTTGTTTTTCTAATACCTTGGGATTGAATGGTTTTTCGTTGGTAATGGACATTTTTGGGGACTCTAAAAGGTTTTCTTTCCTTTGACAGTTGTTAAGGTGTCACTGTGTTTTCCCAAGGTTTTCTTTCGCTTTACAGGGTTATCATTATTGAACACAGCTAGTGGGACGTTTGATAGTCTCGAGAGCACTTCCTCTTTTTCTTTCTGGTGCATACTTTATTTAATGTTTCTGTGCTTTTAGTGTGTTATCTTTCTGTTGGTTTCTTTTAAGTGGATTTTATTTATTTTGTGGGTTACGTTGGTGGGCTCTGTTTTGTTTTTGGGTTTTGACCCAATAGCTTTGTAATTTTTGTCTTTGTTTTTTTTATCTCTTTTGACTTTGGGTGGGCTTTTGTAATTGTAAGCTTTATTTTCATTAATAAAATGGCTCCACCATTATAAAAAAAAATATTAAAAAGAAATATATAATTCCAACGACTAATTGGACATGAAATAATAACACAAGGAGAACATATTTCATCTGTCATATGTTTGATAAACATAGTTTCCCATTTCAAATACTTATACCAACATCTTCCAATTCATATGCCTTGACCATATCACATTTCATAAATATACATATTTGTTTAAGCTTTAATCACTCGTTGAATCAAATAAAATAATATCAAAACTTTGAAGATTAGTCATATAACCATTTAATTCCCTAAACATACCATAACATCGCGAGATAACGTATTATAGATATATGAAACATATAATCACATCAGAGCTTTAATAATCATTATTAAACTATATTAGTCAAAACATTAATATCATATGCATACTATGGTATAAGTCTCACCCAAAGCATGTTACCCAAATAGCAAATGGTTGAAGGATGCCATGGTGTCTTTCAACCACGAACTTATTTATTCTCGACTCGATGCTATAGTGTCTTTCAACTATGGTATTATTTATTTTCACTATAGTATCATAGTGTCTTTCAACTATGGTCTTAATCATTTACTTCAAGCCAACAAATTTGATTCATATATACAAATAGATATTAAATAACCGAAACAACAACTATTTGATTTAACTAACTTATGAACTTACCTCGATTAAAATTGTTGCAACAAAACCAGCGACTAGTCCGAAACTTTAACTTTTTTTCGATTTAGATCTGATTGATTCGTTTCTTGATCAAAATAATAATTCTCGTCAATTTAATCATTTCAAATAGTTTAAAAATAATTAATTCTAGCTTACAACCCATCTTAATGTAAATTTACAAAATCACCCTAACATCTTAACTTTTATGCAATTGAGTCCCTAAATCGAAACTCACAATTTAACCACAATCTAAGAAATAAAAAGCTGGCTAAATTTTCAATTGGTTCATTATAACCCAAAAATTCCACCATTTCATATTATTCTCATTTAATTTTACTATTTCCTCAAATAGGTCCTTAAACACAAAATCATCAAAAATCATTTAATAAAATACTTACAATTAACCATTATACTCAAGGATCTAACAACTAAGCTCACAAGGACCCTTAAATCATTCATGATAAGTCCCTAAACTTTTAACAGTTTCACAAATTAACCTCCAAATTAGTTCAATCAACTAAAACGATCTCAAAAATATAAAAGTATTTAAAAACGGGTAACAAAATGACTTACAAGCACACCAACGAGCTTGACCGAAGCTTTCGTTTTCTCCAACAATGATTTTCGGTTCAAAACCATGAAAAAATGAAGAAGATGATGAAAGTACTTTTGTTTTTTTCATTTTTTAATATTTTAACATTAAAATATTATACTTTAACTTAAAAATCCTACCAAACCTTCTACTCACATTAACTATGGCATATTTTTCATTTAGAACCCTTCAATTAATCCATGAACACATTTAGTCCATATAAACTCATAAGAATTAATTGCAACTTTTACAATTTATCCCTTTTTAGTCAATTAACAATCAAATCACTAAAATTTTCGAATTGCACTTCAAGATACTTATATAATAACTTCATAAATATTTAATAAAAATATTTACAGGTTCGGTTTACAGAAACTATGTCTCGAAATCTCATTTTTCAAAATCACTTGAACTAAACTATTCATCCATATAACATAAATATATCAAATTAATATTTATTATTATACTATATTTGACTCGTAAATATTAACTAATAATATTTACAGATTCATTCGTTAAAGATTTAATCCCAAAACTATTATTTCTGACATCACTGAAAAATAAATTGTTATACTGCTCGTGACATTACACTGGTTGTGTTCTCTATTGCAGTGGAAAAATATTTTTGGGTTAAATGTGCTTTTTCACTACTGAAGCAATGAAGAACACTTGGCTGTTACAATCAGAAGTGGGTCAAAAAGTGATTCTCCATACAAACGCAAAAATTGAGATTTAGGTGCTTTTGGTCTTTAGGTTTGAAGGTGAAAATTATCAAGATACTCTTATTTATATTAACAATTTAAAAGGTATATAAAAATTAAATTAATTTATATATCAAGTACTATTATATTAAATTATTTAAATAATTTATGAATCATTATATTAAATTATTTAAATTTTATTTATAATAATAAATTATATATCATCAATTATAGAAATAATTTATATTAATTACTTAAAATATATTGAAAATTTGTATTTCTCGTATAATTATATTAAATTATTTAAATATTATATAGCTTAGTTAATTGTTTTCTTTTTACTATTATGTCTAAAAAAATATTTTAATTTTTAACCGTAATTTTTTAACGGTAATAAAAAATTAAAAATTAATAAACATATCTTTTCACATCGCTTTTCTACCATGCTTTTTGAAAAACAATTTTTTAAAAAGAAAGCCACTTTTAAAAAAGAATTTTCAACTCCAATAGCAATGGAGAAGTTAAGGCCTTTTCAAAACAGCATAAACGCATGTCCTATTTCAAATTTACAAAGGGTAAATTATAAAAATAGTCACTATTATTTATCTTAGATTATATTTTAATTATTTATATTTAAAATGTTACGTTTTAATCACTTACATTATTATTTTGTTACGAAATGATCACTTTGCTGTTAAGCTCCGTTACCTTCTTAATGACAATCCTACATGGCAATTCAAATAAATTTTAAATGCCAACTTAGATGTCCAACTGGGATGAGAATAAATTTTTAATTAAATAAATTTAATTAAATTTTTTTTTAATTACAACTGAAAAAGAAAAACTCAATCGAAAATTCAAGTTGACATTTAAAACTCATTTTGACTGCCACGTAAGATTGTCATTAGGGAGATAATGAAGCTTAACGGCAGAGTGATCACTTTGTAACAAAACGATAATATAAGGGACTAAAACGTAATATTTCAAACATCAATGATTAAAATATAATATAAGGCAAACAAAAATAACTATTTTTATAATTTACCCATTTACAAACTACCACTAACAATGAAAAAGTTCACAGCAAACGCGTGCATATTTGAGAATAACGCCCATACACTTAAGATTGTCGGTCCATAAATATTGAAAGAATATAATTTTTTTTTGTTACTATTAAGGTTTAATATAATATTTGGTACATAAACTTGATATTTTTTCTTAATTTAATACCTAAACTTTTTTTTGGTTCAATATGATACTTAAACTTGACACTTTTTGCTAATTTGATACCTAAACTTGACACTTTTTTTAACTTAGTACTTAAACTTTTTTAGGTCCAGTTTGGTGCCTAAACTTGACTCTTTTTCTTAATTTGGTACCTCATTTTTTTTAATATTAATTTGTTAAGCATAGTTCAATACCTATTTTTAACATGAATTTTCTCTAAATCTGACTATTTTTGTAGCATAACAAAAAAATTCAACACCATTATTGTTTTGCATAATTTTTATAATATTTAATTAATTTAGGTACCAAATTGAATCTAAAAAAAAAAAGCTTAGGTACCAAATTGAGTCCATAAAAAGTTTAGGTACCAAATTAAAAAAAAATGTTAAGTTTAAGTACCAATTATCGTCTTTAAGTGATAATTTTGGATTTTTTGTCCCAAGCTAATCTTTAGTTTAATTTGTTGTTTATTTCAATGTCATTGTAAAAGGATAAAACCAAATTTAGGAATATAGATTTTACATTATTGTTTTTTAGGCTTAATTTACGATCTTTTGAAGTATTTATATTTTTTATTTTAGTATTTAACTTTTTTTAGTTCAATTTCGTACATAAAGCATATTCTATCATATGTTTTGGTCCAATTTTTAATATTATTTAAAAAATAGGTGACCAATAAAAATACATCACATGACATTCTTAATAAAAACATTTTTAAAAAATTATAATATAACATGTATTATAAAAAATTATATATAATTAAAATTTTTAAAAATGGAAATTAGTAAGTCCATATAGTTCATCATGCTCTTCTACTTATTTTTCTGCAATTTATCTCCTACTTATTCTTCATTTACAAATGTAAAACTAAAAGGTTAAAATTTACAAATTTTGACCAAATTCTCATTATGTACAAAGACAAATGTAGAAATTTTTTATCATTATACAAAGACAAACTCAGAAAATTTATATCAATATGCAATGAAAAAATTACAAAATTCATATTAATATGAACAAAGGAGAATAAAGACAAACTCAAAAAATAAAGTACATCACGAGCGAATCCATGGGCTGGTAGGGCTCATTCTCTCTAAAATATAAATTTTTTCATTTAGATCTTTAAAATTTTTTAAAATTTTAAATTAATAAAAGTAAAATTACACTTTGATCCTTTAAAAATGATAAAATTTTTATTTAATCCTTTAAAAATTATATTTTTACTATCGTAAAAATTATAATTTAACTTCAACCTCTTAAAAAAAAAATTTCGCTTCACCACTAATCAACATGATGAAACAGGAATAACCCGTACACTTGGCATCAATCCTAACTTATTAATACAATTCTTAACTGGTGTTTAGTAATGTTTTTTTAAAAGCCTTTTTTTTATATGAAAAGTACTTTTGAAATAAAATGAATACTAAATAAATTTTTTTATTAAAATATTTTATTTTTTAAAAATATTTTTGATTTGAAAAAAAAAAGAGAAACTAAAATTTTTAAATTTTATTTTTCAAAAAGTACTTTTGGTGCTAAATTATTTTTTAACCCTTAAACAACATGTACTTTCTCTTCTTCTTTTTTCTCTCGTGCTTAATTATAAATGTGTTAAAATCATTAATTAAAGGTTTAAGGGAATAAAAGTCTTCAAACGTTTTTAACAAAAAAAAAACAATTAAGCCCTGCTATTTTTTGCACTCAATTGAGTGCTTGAACTTTCAAAACGCATCAAAAATACCATCAAACATTAAATAAAAAAAAAGCAATTAAACCGTTGATTTTTTTGCACTCAATTGGATACTTGAACCACTCCTAATTTTTTTCAGTTAAAGACATCACGTGTCATAATTATGTGTGACACGTGGAAAAAATGATAAAAAAATAAAAAATATTAAAATTTAATAAAAACTATAAAAATATTTAAATTTTATTTAAAATTATAAAAATCATAAAAAATATAAAATATATAGAAATATAGAAAAATTTATAAAATTTTATAAGTTGTAAGAAAATTATAGAAAATATGAAGAAATGTAAAATTCGTAAAAAAAATTATAAAACTTATTGTACTAAAAAAGCATTTTATAAATTTTTTATATTTTATTTATTTTTTATATTTTATCATTTTTCGCGCACATGTCACGTTGTATTGAGACATATGAGAGCTTTATCTGGAAAAAATTGGAGGTCGTTAACTTTAACGGTCAACCGTTAAAGTTAATAGTTAAAGGATTTTTTTTATGCATTTTATAATTTTTATAAAAGCTTATAGTTTTTTTTATGATTTTTATAAAAAAAATTAATTTTTTAAATTTTTAATTAAAATTTAATAATTATTATTTATTATTATTTATTATAGTTTTTGTCACATGTCACGCCGTAGTTGTGACATGGGATGGCTTTAACTGAAAAAATTAGGGGCAGTTAAGTTTAACGGTCAACTGTTAAAGTTAATAGTCAAAAGGCTTTTTTGATGCATTTGACAGTTCAAGTATCCAATTGAGTGAAAAAAATCAAAAACTTAAATTTTTTTTTTAGTTTGAGGATCTTTTTAATACATTTGAAAGTTTAAGCACCCAATTGAGTGCAAAAAAAAAGGCAAGGGATTAATTGCTTTCTTTTTTAAAAGTTTGAAGGTCTTTTTGATGCATTTTGACAATTCAAGTACTTAATTGAATGCAAAAAAAAAATAGGGGCTTAATTGCTTTTTTTTTTTAAGTTTGAGGGTTTTTTACACTCTTAAGCTTTAATTAAAAATAAAAAACATTTTTTAAAATAATACAAATGTGTTAATATTTTTTTAGAATAAATGTATTAATATCTAATTACAAATATTTAATAGTTATATTTAAATATTCAAAATATAGTTTATATGTTCTAATTAAATTTTATAAATAATTAATACTTATTGCTTTAAAATATTTAAAATTTATATTTCATATATTAAAATATTAAAAAGTTATTAGAAATTAGTTTTTATATTCTTACTATAAAATAATAATATTAATTAATTTAAATATTAGTTAAATGCATATTTGTTACTTTATAATATCATATTTAAAATAGATATTTTATTTCTCAAAACCATTTTTTGTCAGCAATACTGAACATTTAAATCTTAAGGCTTAAATAACAAATGGTACCTAAACTATACTACTTTTGCCAAATTAGTACCTGAACTTTTTTTTTGTCAGAATTGGTACCTAAACTATTAAACCATTACTCATTTTACCCCATTTGTTAGTCTCGTTAGAAAAAAAAATTCAGTCAATTATAACTTGCCACATAGATCTCTATTTATTTTATCCATTTTCTTAAATTTTCTTCCCATCAAACAATTTTTACCAATTTTCTCACACTTTCTCATCAACCAAACACCACAAAAAAATGTTTGTTTCATTGTAGAATGCTTTGCATTTACTTTCTCTGCTTTAAAATCTCATTTCTTCCTCTCTCTTTATCCGTTCTCTTTAGAAAAATCAGAGAGAAACAGCCACATCTTACTATTCAGAGGTGCGAAGCAATGTAGATCAAAAGAAGTTGGAATCAATTCAGAGGCACCACCAAGTTGTGACTGTGTTGTCTGCCAGATTGGGATCAATGCGAAGCAATGCAAAGGATTCAGGGTATGAGCATACATCTTGACCCACACCTTGCTATTCTACTGATTCTCAACCTCATCTCACCCATATTTTTCAGATCAAAAGAAGTTGGAAGTTTAGGTTTTGTTGGCTGCTGTATTCTCTTTGGTTCAACAAGACATAGCAAGGATCCAACCAAACACCTAAACACAAACAAACAATTTTATTGCCCTCCTCAATTGATGCTACCTTAAAATTCTCCTTGCAAGATCCAGTCATATAAATGGGATCAACTTTGTTAGGAAGAACTTTGGACAACCTTACCTCACTTCCTTCAACAGATTGAATAGAATTGGAAGAATTTATCCCTTTAGGAAGATTAGTCTTGCTAAAAGGTGGCTTCACTAATTCAACCCTAGCCCAAGACTTATATTCTTCCACCCAAAGAGTCTTTCTAGCATATTCAATATCCAAATTCTTGGTTTTATTAGTCCTCATCAAAACATTACTGTGCAAACATGTAACAACTGTTTTGTTGATACAGCAACTATGGGAAGAAAGTAAACAAACAATTTTTTTGGTGTTTGATTGATTAGAAAATGTAAGAAAATCTAGTAACTAATTGTTTTATGAGAAGAAAATTTAAGAAAATGGGTAAAATAAATGCAAGTCTACATAGCAAGTTATGATTGGCTGAAATTTTTTTTTCTAACGGGACTAATAGTTGGGGTAAAATAGGTAACGGTTTAATAGTTTAGGTATCAGTTTTGATAATAATAAAAAAAGTTTAGGTACCAATTTGGGAAAAGTAATATAGTTTAGGTACCATTTTGTTGTTTAAGCCAAATATTAAACTAATCTTTTAAAAAGTACTTATTAAAATTACTTTTTCACAGCACTTTTTAAAAGCAATTTTAAAAAACAATATTAAAACTAGTCTTTAATTTTCAAATACCCATGTTGGTAGAGGCGAAACTAGAAATTTTTTGGGAGTTAAAATTAAATTATATATTTTTACAACATTGAAAATGTAATTTTATCACTTTAATAATCTATATTTTATAATTTTTAAAAGATTGAATTAAATTTTTATCATTTTTGGGGTCAAAGTACAATTTTATCATTACCAATTTAAATTTTTTATAAATTACAAAGATGACTAAATGAAAAATTTTCATTTTATGGGGGATCGGTGATGCGTCGTGAACTAACTAAAAATCTGACTAAGGCAAGTGCACCTATCGATTAATAGTATAGCTACGATGAGCAAAAATATTGTTCTCATGAGGACTAAAAGTATTAGTAATTATTATCTTTCTATTATTTAATCGATAAATACGAGTGATCGATTAAAACTAAAATTAACTAAATTAATTAACTACGAACTCGACAAAAAAAATCAGGAAAATAAACAATTAACAACCAAGAAGCGAAATAATACCCAGGAAAGAATTTATTTAGATTTCATCTGTCACTATCAATCTAAATTTAGCAAATTATTCCCTTAATATCTTAATCCGTAGAAATCCCTAAATTATGTTAATATCTCTCTTCAAAAATAAGAGCAACTTAATCTAGATTGATTAATGAAATTTCTTTCTAATTAAAATCTCTATTATCGCATTAACTCGATCTATGAATTCTCCTATTAGATTTGACTCTAATCCGGTAGATTTATGTCGTCCAATTTCTAGAATTGCATGTAACTCCAATCAATTACGTTAGATTTGCTCTTAAGTAGAGTCTATTCCTTCTTTGATTTAAGCACATCAAATATGGATTAATACTCTAGAAATATCAAACCAAGAATTAAGTACGCATAATTGAGAATAAGATCTAAGTATTTATTACATAAAAATATAAATCGAACGACAAAATCCATCATAAGATTCATTTCCCCTAGGTATTTAGAAAATTAGTTCATGAGTGCAAATAAAAAATTCCAAAATATAGTATAACTACAATAAACAAAGAAACTCATGATAATCTCCTAAAAAATCAATTGAGAATCTTCAATCTTAACGGAAATCGGCTTTAATGGTTTTTTTAGTTATTTTCTTAAATATTCTATGACAATTCACTTATATCTTCTTATTTTTATCATATATACATATTCTTCATACTAAAGAAAAAGTCAGTGGAAGTAATCAACTTATTAGCAATATAAGAGGAAGCCTAGCTAATTATGTATGTAAGAACCTTCCCTTTAACTGAAGGCTTGACCTTGCCCTTTTCATAACATCAGATTCAATCCAATTCTTCAGGCGAGCATGAGGAAGAAGATGGGTTCGGGACAGGGGCGAAATAAAAAAAAAAATTTAGGGAGATCGAAATTAATTGTATATTTTTACGATAGTAAAAATGTAAATTTATCATTTTAATAGTTTATATCTTTATAATTTTTAAAAGATTAGATAAAATTTTTATCATTTTTGGGAGGCCAAAATACAATTTTACCATTAAAAATTTAAAAATTTAAGGGAATTAAATATAAAATTTTCATTTTAAGGAGGGTCGGGCCTTGCCAGCCTCCCCTGGGTTAAATATGTTTTTTAATTTAATAAAAAAGGAATTTTAAAAAAATTGTTCAAATTTAAAAGTTATAAAAGCCAAGGCATTGGATAAAAAATTATAACAGAATGATAGTTTAAGTATCAAATTGAGTCAAAAAAATTTAGATACCAAAATCGAAAATTAGAAATCGAATATATTTTAAGGACTAAATTGGGTTAAATTATGGATTCTTAAAATTTAGACCTTTTTAAATCAATTAAAATTGTTGTCAAATATGTTAAATAAATCAATTTTAGAAACTACAACTGAAAGATTTTGTATGGTTTTAAATATGACAATAAAATAATCATGTCTAATACAGCATTTATAGAAAATATTCAAAACACCCATAAGAAAAAAAGCAAATAAATCCAAAATCAAAACTTTCCCTCCAAATCTCTCCGCAATTAAAACGCCCTACTGTTTACAATGGTCAAATTCTGATTTTGATCCTTCTACAATTAGTTCTCTCTATAATTAGTCACTCTTTATTACATCTCATTATAAAAGTCAAGAAGCCAACAAACCCCTCAACGAGTTAGTATTGTCCTTGATCAAAGTTTTATCTCCCGACTCTAACAGGAGCCTGTTGAGTAGTCTGCCAGCTTCGGGAGATGACATTTTGAAAACTTTTTTTTTTTGAAAAAATCGAATCCTTCAACAAATTTTGTTATATATAACTACATATTCTCTCAAATTTTAATGGAATTAGTTTTTTTAATACAATGCCTGAAACTACTCATAACCTCTTTAGACCTTTAGATAGAAAGATAAACGTGCTTAAATGCCCTTGAACCCACGTTTTGTTGCACTTACAATAATATCGATGTCAACTGAATTAAAACTCAACCAGTAAATTAATTCTATTATTAAGTATAAAAATATTATGTACCAAAAAAATTAAATATAAAGATAATAAATGTTAACTAAGAGGTCAATAAAATATTAAATTTTACAAGACAAATTTATTAATCTTATTTCATTCATAAAAATAATCTTTAATAAAATGGAATTACATTCATAAATTTTTATTAAAGATATGACATAATCTTACCAATTAATATTGTTAATATATTATACTTTTTTAACTTTATTTTTTAAAATATCAAATGTTGTTATACTTAATTCATATATATTGATTTGATATAATTTAATCTTTTAATTGTATAATAGGTTAAAATATTTTATAGTTCCTGTACATTTTGAAAATTAGGAATTTAGTCCTTGTATTTGTATCTTTAAGAATTTAATCTTTCTATTTTTCAGATTTTAAGTAATTGTTAATGTTGTTAATTTTTTTGTTAAATTCAAGTTAATTGTAACATCTTTTTTTAATTATATGACTATCAAGTGAGTAAATTTTTTTTAATTTCAAAATGTCACAGCAACCAAATTAACAAAAAAAAGTTTGACAATATTAACAATTGGACTTAAAATTTAAAATCTAAAAGTAAAGAGATTAAATTCCTGCAAATACAAGTACAAGTACAAAGACTAAATTCTAATTTTTAAAAAGTATAAGGACTACAAGCACATTTTAACCTTTATATTACAATTTAGTCTAAATAATTAATACTCACGTGATTTTTATTAAAAAAAAAGTTGGTTTTTAATAAAAATCAAATTATTTTTTATTAAAATAAAATATAAAACTAAATCTAAAATTTGAGCATGATGTAGGGACAAAACTACAATTCTACCATAAATCACTATATTTGTCATCTCATTAAATTTCTTCACTGTCACGCTCCTGAGTCTATTCATTTTCTCCTCTGCCAGAATCAACGAGCTCGTTAGCCGAGAAATGCATCTGAAATCCCGACGCCATTGCTGATAGCCTTTTAAATTTAAGCCCCTCATTTACTCTCCTTTTTCTGCAGATCCAAAATTTTGCCCCTCTTTTACGAATCCGCCAACAACAAAGCCTTCCTTCTCATGGACGGTTGCAGTGGATTAAACTGCTCCAAGCCGCGCCGGATCGCTGCTCGCCTCTTCTCTGCACTTAAGCGTCGGAAGGTGAAGGGAAAGGTGAATCTTGGCCAGAGGAAGGAAGATGGTGATGACGTGGCACCACCTAATCATGTAACCCGTCTTCCTGATTCGTCATCAGGTCAGTCTTGGTTTCATTTTGTTTATGATTTGTCTTTTTGAGTTCCAAATTCTAATATATATTTTCAGGAATAAATTTTATGCAATTATATATAATTTTGATTTTTGTTAGAGTTTTCATATATCACAAATATTGTTTATTTACTATTAGATGGTCGAAAGGGTTTTCAAATAGAATTAGTTTGAGTTTGGATGGACGTTTCGTTTATATGCTGTAAGTTAAAAAATAAAAAATAGTGACAGTGACAGTAACAGTAAGATAACAATAATTTAATTTGAGACAAAAAAAAAAAAAAAAAAGAGTTAAACGCACCACGTGCATCCAAATCTACCCTGAGATCATAGAATGGAGAAAGACACTTATACTAGAGTGCAAATAGTTGCTTATATGAGCCTAACTCAATAAGTTAATCTTTATGGTTGTTTTAGGAACAAAATACTATTCATTAAATCTTAAGATGCATGTCAATTAAGTCTTAGCTCGGATAATGTCAACTTGAGTTGAATGTAATTCTCAATTCGAACTGCAGCCTAATCGAACTTTTCATTTTAATAATGAAATTATATATGTACTTTTATTATTTAGAAAGAGCTTAAATGCAAATACACAAATTTAATTGAACTTAAGTATAAAAATTGATAAATGAACTTAATCGAGCTCAAGTTTGAGTAACTCGATTAAGTCTTGAGCTGAACTCAAGCTTAGAAATTGATGATGGAACAAATTTTATTAATTTTTGGGGTTTTTCTTTTAATCAGAAAGAAGCGGAAGGGAAGCTAATTACAACGTGGTAATAGGGTGTTTTTTGCTCCGACTGGTTGCTGAGACTGAAAAAGAACTTCAAAAGATGGCAGAACTGAGAATCCAAATGGCGGCTGTTCTTGAGAATGTTAAAGATGAGCTCCGAAACAAAGATTTATTCATAAGCTCGAAGGAGATTGAATCAGACAACGGCATTGACGGGGATTTAGAATCGGAGTTTAATGGCAATCTTATATCAAATAAAGTGATATTTGATCAGCCTTTGAAATGTGAATATGTGGCGAAAGAAGAAAAGTATCTGGAAGGAATGGATAGACTTGAAGCAGAACTTGAAGCCGAGTTAGAACGTTTACAACTCCATTTGGATGCAAGCAAATTGTCCTCAACCCATCCTCAGGTACGATTAAAACTTGGGATTTTGGCATGTCTCTTTGAATTCATTGTTTTTGGTTTAGGGTTTGATTTTCACTTGAACTAGAAACTTTGATTTAATTCATTTGAATCTAAATTCCAGTTGAATTTGATTTGACGAATTTGAACCGCAATCGACTTGAAACCAAAGATCATCTGAATTTGAAATGATTCAAATTTAAAATGATTCATACTTGAAATGATTCGAACCTAAAAAATTTACAAGTTGAATTGACTCAATCCGAACGAGTAACCCAAAATGATCTAAACTAATAATGACTTTATATGTGAAACTTGAATGATCCAAACCTAAAATGATCTGAACTTGAAATTGATTTAAACTCAAAATGACTCAAATTAAAATGATTCAAAAATTTTAGAACTTGAATAAATCCATTTTAAATTGACCCAACTTGAACAAATATCTCTAAATGACCTAAGCCTACAATGATTCAAAACTATAATGACTTGACTTGAAATATCCAAATAAAACAAACTTGAACACCAAATTTAAAATCCTAATTAACCCAACTCAAAAGAGTAACCCAAAATTATGTAAAACCAAAAAACCAGGTGAAGCATAAATTAATTCAAACTTGGAATCAGTCCATACCTAACTCAATATGTGTAGTTTATGTGGTAGTACTAGCAAATATTGAAACCTTACCCATTTCCCTGGAGATTTTAAATGTTATTTTTTTACAACTATAGGAGAGTACTGGTAATAGTTCAGGGAGAAGCTACAGTATGAGCTGTGGAGAAGTAATTGACCCAACAATTTACGGTGAAGAAGGAGAGTGTGTGCAGTTGCATTGTGGTGTTCCTCCATACGAACTGGAGAGAAGGTTGCATGAATTATTGGAATCGAGGCAGGAAGAGCAGATAAGAGAATTAGAAGCTGCTTTGGCAAGTGCACAGCAAGAACTGGTCGACAAGGAAAGAGAGATTTCATGGTGGAAAGACACTGCACAGCATATGTCGATTCATGTCCAACAACCTTCACCATTTGATTCCCAGCTGAGGTGAGAAATTTTCTTACTGTTTTTTTTCATGTGTATCATATCAGGTGTAGTTGTTTGGTGTTTAAAGATGAACTGTTTGTTACTTTGGCTTTAAAAGCATTTTGGATGGTTGGCAAGTGAAACAGGGAAATTATTTCACATTTTGAAGGGATATTAGTTTATCAATGAATAGTTAATCTACATTAAATTGAAGGCCTTTCATTTGAATTTTAATGTTCTTTTTATTTCTTATGGAAATGAGGCTCTCGATTATTTCGAGTCTCACCATATGTAATTGTCATGTGCTCGTCTTCGATCTCACCATATGCTCTTTGCTGTTGTGTTTTGTATTGATTTTATTTCATTTGTACTATAATTACACTATATTTGCAGCCGTAAACTCTAAAAGAATGAACATAAAAATAACTTAAATTGAGATAGGAGGAAGAAAAGAGTGCACTCCATTATCATTTATAAGCAGCAAATCCTGATATCAAGGTTCAGTAATACAATCAGGTTTGGACATTCATGTACTCAAGCACTACAAACGACCTGAATAAAGAACAAGCAAATTGTACAAGCCTGTAGGTTTGTAATTAATCGTTTTTTTTATCTACGTAATACAAAAATAAAAAATAAATACCTAAATGGTATGCCAATACTATTATTTATCAAAATGATATGTTTGCAATAATATTAAAGGGTGGAGGGCACGTAAAAAGTGACACTCAATTTTTTTTTTGACACAATCATTGAAACGTTATTACAAAATTGTGTTTTTAATATATATATATATATAGTGGAGGGTGAGAGAGGCGGTCTTAGTATTTTTTAGTGTAAAAATATGGTTAAATTGGTGGAGGGTAAGAGAGAGATGGTATCAGTATTTATTTTTGTATTTATTTATTTTACCAATTGAATTGTTAATTTTTATTTTTTATTTTTGGGATAACAAAACCAACAAATAAATACATAATAATTACAAATAAAAATTTAAAAAGATCATATTCTTGGACATAGTAATTTCTTTATACCAGTTAAGTAAATAACAAAAAAGACTTTAAAAAATTTCAACATAATGGGATCATGTTTTAAGTACATAAAAAAACAGAAACATACCTACTCACCTTCAAAACACCCTCCTTACAAAATAAACTATCAATAAAAATTAAATTAATATACTTTTTGTTATTTGCATTTAAATTAAAAAATAAATATTAAAAAAACAGAAATATATTAATCTTTTTTTTAAACATACCCTTTCTATAAAATAAAAAATCTAATTAAATCAACACAATCATTTGTAAAATAAATAAATATAAAAATAAATACTAATGTCATCTCTCTCTCAATGTTGCGTCTCTCACACCCTCTACCCTTAATAAGTATATATATATATTTTTAAAAAACACATAATTTTGTAATGATGTTTCAATGATTATATAAAAAAAAATGAGTGTTGCCTCTTCTATGCCCTCCACCCTTGCAAACATACTATTTTAATAAATAATGGTATTGGCGTATCATTTAGATATTTATTTTTTATTTTTGTATTATGCAAGTAAAAAAACCTAATTAAATCTATCAATTTTGACCTCAAATCTAAAAATACAATTAGATCGTTTTAATTATAAAAAGGATAATTTATACCTACAATTACCTAATTTTTATTTTTCGAAACAAACAGTCATCAGGTTAATATTTTAATCCCTCAACTTTGAAAATGTGACAAAACAATTTTTTTTGACGTTTTTCATCATAAACATCAGAGAACAATGACGTGGTATGTGACGGCATCAAAAGAGTGTGGGTTAATAGCCACTTGATCGGTTATACTTAATAGTCAAGTCATATTAACATATTTTAAGGATTAAAAAAGGGAAAAGAAAAAAAGAAAAGAAAAAATAACACATAGGTTTTTCAGTTTTTTTTAAACAATTGTACCATTCCTTTTTCCCCCTTCTCAAACAATTCCAACATTTTTTTTAACTTTTTCGTCTTGATAATAAGAAGAAATAATAGTGTTCCAACAAGTAACATCTCTCTCAAGCATTTCATCCAACACATGGGTAGCTTCTTCAAAGATATTGCATTTCGCATTTATGGCTACCCAATAACAACATCAGACAAAAACCCAACTTTTATCAAATGGGTATGAATCCTAGCGTTCACAAAAGATTAGGCAGTTTGCCGACGTTCAGAGATAAAATAAAAAGCTCTGTTAAACGGAAGAACTACGTTGAAGTTCCGAGGAACCGATATGTTCTTCGGATCAAACACTTCGATGCCGTTTCTTGCATGAGTGTGAACGAAGAGGTCGGGTTGTTATATTCAGGGTCTTGGGATAAAACCCTAAAAGTTTGGAGACTAGTCGATTCGAAATGCTTGGAATCCATCGACGCTCATGACGATGCCATTAATTCCGTGGTGGCCGGATTTGATAGCTTGGTGTTTACGGGATCAGCTAACGGTACGGTCAAGGTATGGAAAAGGGAATTACAAGGGAAAGGAACCAAGCATTTCCTCGTTCAACTGTTGTTAAAACAAGAAAACGCAGTTACATCATTGGCAGTGAGTCGAGAATCGGCAGTGTTGTATTGTGGGTCGCGGACGGGCTCGTTAACTTTTGGGAACGCGACAAGCATCTTTCCCATGGTGGGATTTTACGGGGACATAAAATGGCAGTCCTCTGTTTAGCCACGGCGGGGAACTTGGCTTTCATTGGGTCAGCCGATGGGAGTATATGTGTATGGATACGAGAACAAGGTGGTATCCATAAGTGTCTCTCGGCCTTAACCGGTCATACCAGTCCAGTCAAATGCTTAGCCATCGTAAAAGATGATCAGACGTCGAGGAATCGACCGGAAATGGATCGTTTACAGTGGTAGCCTCAATAAATCCGTGAAGGTGTGGCGCGTGTTTGAAAACGCGCCAGATATGAAAGAGATTAAGCAAGTGAAAATGAAGGAGATGACTGGTAGTGGTATTTTTGTAGCCGATGGAGAAGATGACGAATTAGAACCTGGTAGTGCAAATCCTACTCCAAACAACAAAACAACAATACGAATGTACGTGTTGGGAGGCAGTGGAAGGTGATGGAAGGAGGGATGGCGGAGGAGGGGGGTTGGGAAGGGAGGGTGGTGACGTTGAGGATGTGGATTGAAAGGAAAATGGGTTGTAGAGAAAGGAGTGAAGGAAGTCAATGGAAAACCCAATCATCTTTTTTTTTTTACCATTCTACTTGTCTAATGTGGCCTGTGGTTAACTTGCCACATCATCATTTCGATTAAGTCTTTAACAGAAATTGTTAATCAATAATTGTTTTATTACTTTTCGATAACGTTAGTAACTGTTTTATCACATTTTAAAAATTGAGTGACTAAAATATAAATTAAATAACTGTTTCGAAAAATAAAAGTTGAATGACTATGAATGTAATTTACCCTTATAAAAATTCTAACAATTTGAATTTGAATTGACTTTTGATTTAAAAATTGACTTGAACAAATAATTTAAAATGACTTGAGTTCAAATGATTTGATCCAAAATAATTTTAACCTAAAACTCAAATGATAAAAAATTGAATCATCGACAAAAACCCAAATTAACTCAAATTGAAATGTTTAAATGATATAGAAGTTTTAAAATAAAAATTATTCATTACTAATCCAATTCAAAATCAATTTGATTCGTGCAATTAATTATTTAAACAGTAAATATAGCTTTTTGAATCGAATTAATGATCAAACTGGTTAAACAATCAATTTTTATTCGATCATTGTTTTTTTCTAAAGAAAATTCTAAAAATTAAGGAAATAAAAATTCAAAAAAAATGAGAAAAAATGTTTAAAAATTCTATAAAGACATTTAAATACCAATAGTACATTTATTCTTTTTTTTCTCCGGATTTTGGTTGGTGGGTGGGTTTAGGGTTAGTTTTTATTAATTTTCTATTTGTTTAGTTTTTTTTTCATTTGGGCTAGATTTTTCTTACCTAAAAATTGGTTTAACTACAATTTAAAATAATTTGCGATTTAATTGATTTAATCCTTGTATCTAAATTGATAGTATTTTAATCGATTTTTTTATTGAATTATAAAGGGAGGGTAAAGCCCTAACAACAACGTGATTGTGCGACTTAAACTCAGGTCACACTTAGGGCAATGAATATCATTGACCATCAGGCCAACACACGGGATTCAATATCCTAATTGATTTGAAGTCTAAACAGTTGGATAGATTTGTCTAATTTAATTTAAATAATATTTAAATAAATGATTAGAGAAAATATTCTCGGAAATTTGATGTTTTATAACCAACGACATTGAGTAGAAATTAATATGGTAAACTACAAAAATAGTCACTTTTGTTTGCCTCAGGTTACATTTTAGTCACTTATGTTTAAAATGTTACGTTTTAGTCACTTATGTTATTATTTTGTTACGAAGTGATCACTCTGCCATTAAGTTCCGTTATCTTCCTAATAATAATTCTACATGGTAGTCCAACTAGATTTTAAGTGCGAACTTAGATTTCCAAATGGGATGATAATAGATTTTTAATTAAATAAATTTAATTAATTAAAAATTTTAAACCTAAATCTGAGTTGAAAAAATCTTAAACCCATTTCCACACACTTGTCTTCTTCATCTTCATCTTCTTCCCTTTTAATTATAACATCTTTAGTTACAAATCTGTCTTAAAACTTGAATATTTGAAACCCATTAACCCAAAAAAACTTAACAGGAAGAAGATATTGAATCTTTGAATCTTTGGGTTAATGAGTTTTAAAGATTCAAGCTTTGAGACAGATTAGTAACTAAAGATATTGGAATAAAAAAGGAAACAGAAGAAGATGAAGATGAAGAAGAAGAAGAGAGGTGTGTGAAAATGGGTTTAGGATTTTTTTCAGTTAAGGTTTAGGGTTTAAAAATTTTAATTAATTAAATTTATTTAATTAAAGATTTATTCTCATTCCATTTGGAAATTCAAGTTGACACGTAAAATCTAGTTGGACTGCCACGTAGGATTACTGTTAAGGAGATAACGGAACTTAACTACACAGTGATCACTTCGTAACAGAATACTAACATAAGTGACTAAAATGTAATATTTCAAACATAAGTGACTAAAATGTAACCCGAGGCAAACAAAAGTGACTATTTTTGTAGTTTACCCAAATTAATAATAATAATATAAGTGTCCCAGTTCCAGCAAGTTACAACCACATAACTAATCCTCAAGTTAGGTCCCGTTCACCAATGCTTCCAAAAAGCACTTTTCACTATAAAAGTACTTTTTTGGCTAAAAGCAGTGCTGAACAATTTCCAGTGAAATGCTTTTTTCTCCTTTTCTAACGTTGGAAAAGCTAAAAATTTAGCTTTTTCAAAGCCAAAAGTCCTTTTGGCTGGTAAGAGACCCTTTTATCCTTCTTTTTGCTTCTCTTACAATTCTGCTTCTCTCAATCCCGCTGAATAAAATTGCTTTCTCAATCAAAGCAACAAACTTTCTCTCTTGCTAAAGCATGAGGCTTTGGATTTCCATAAAAATCTACTGAGATTCCAACAGATTTGGTGAAGAGTCGTCATTTCAAACTTCCAAGGTTTGGGTTTTTTTTGTTATTGATTTTGGCTGTTCGGTGTTGCTGAAATTGGTTGATTGTTTAGTAAAAGATAGTTTCTTGTTTTAAGATTATTGGGTTCTGTTTAATTATATGGCTCTGGGATGATAAGTTTTAGTAAAACGTAGTGATTGCTCTCCTCTCCAGTAAAACAAACTTTACTTTGAAGTTGTTATCCCCTTTGTCTAATCTTCCTAGTTCTTGTTCTAAACACTGCAACTTTTATTTTTTTAAGAAGATTGTAAGTATTTTTTTTTATTTTCTATAGAGAGCAGATATATAGGTAATTGAGATGAAATAGTTTTCTATCCGAGGAACTTGCATAATCTCTTTGTGAGATATTGTGATTTTCTTTTTATCATATTTATAAACTGTTTCTTTAGTTAATGTTTGCATCTTTTTTTCCCTATAAGCCTTTATTTTACATATAATCTGGAGTCATTTTCTCTGCTATAATTCAGTGCTTTATATATAGATAGATAGATTTAATCCTACTAGTTAATTTCTTTGGTATTTTGTTCTTGTTCTTGGGTTTCTATTGTTTTTTGTTGATCAATTACCATTTTAATTTCTAGTTTCAAGCTTATTTCTTTAAATGCAAGTATGAGAATTGTTTGTTTCCCTATTCTCTGAGTTTATATGAAGATTGAGTTACATAAGTTTGCTATTCTTAATTAATATTGGTTTCACTACTCTATATTTAGATTGTTAAGTAGTTTCATTAAGTAGATTTAATCCTCAGGAAGTATGAACTTTCAAGTTTTTGGTGCATTACGATTGGTTTCTTGGATCAAATTATTGCTTAATTCTTGAGATTTTCTATGGTTATTATGTAGGAATTGAAGCTTCTTGGCATTGACTGGTTAAGATTTGCTTACTCTTTTCTAATTGTTATTGTTAGGCTAATCTTGAACAAAACCAATTGATGAATTATTATATTTTCCTTCATTTTCCTTTTATTTTTTGCTTTGTCTTTGCTCTGTTTCTATGCCTCTTTTGTGTTTTTGAAAAGTACTTTTCAAAAGCCTTTTTGGAGATGATTTATGGTTCTTAGTTTTGGGAGAGACCTTTAGCCTGCTATTATCTTGATTGGTTTTAAAGCTTATTTGCTTTGAAGATTTGTTTCATTCATTGATTTGCTTTTGTTTGATTCTAGAATAAGATTTCGTATACATGTATATTGTTCATTCAAGTATGCTATCTTAACTTTCCTAAGGTAAGGATCTAACCTAAGAACTCAGACCTGTGAAGAGATGTGTTTATCATTTTTAGTTTGGGAAGTATATGTACATCTTCTCCTGTCGAAACGTTTAATTTTCGGGAAAAAACAAACAAATCTCGAACAATATTTTAAAATTATCGAAAATAAAAAAATGAGAGTTGCCACCAATCTTTTTATATGGTGTGATTGGATCACCACAAAAATGTTTAAAATTCGTTTTAAAAAATATTTTGGTCTTCAAAATCTAGAAAACAGGTTCGGGAGTCGATAATGCATAAGGAAGGATTAGCACCCTCATACGCCCAAAATTGGTACCATATTGATTATTTTAGGGTCTCGTTTGTAAAATTTTGAAAACTCGAATAAAGTTTTAAAAATACGATCCTTAAATGCATAAGTCATGTTTAAGAAAGAAATCAATTTTTGTTAGGAAGTCTCTCTATTTCAAGGTGATCGAGAAAGAAAGTCACGTCCAGTGAGTTAGGACATAACATTTCGAGATCCAGAAATAACGAGCTTTCCTTTGTTGTTAACTTTTAAACCTTGGAAAATGATATTCGACTATCTCGATTTGAAGAAGAGTCGTGCCTAGTAAGTTAAGGCACAAATTTTCAAAACCAGAGATAAAAAAACATTGCCTCAATTAAGGGTATTCGATTATTCCGACTTGAAGAAAAATTGCGCCTAGTAAGTTAAGGCACAAATTTTTAAAACTTGAAATAAAGGAATATTGCCTCGATTTTAAAGGTTTTATGAAAACGAATTCAAAAACGTGATAAATGAGCGATTAATAATGAAAATTAAATAACACGAATAGAAGAGAGTTAAGCAGGTAATTACAAACATGAAAATAAAAAAAACAAGAGAATACGAAATACAAAAGAATAATAATTAAAATCTAAATATAAATATTAAAGAGAAAGAAAGGCAAAACATACGAAGTCGAAAATGTGATTTTTGGATGCTCGAGGGTAAAATGGTACTTTTGGACACTTCGGGGGTAAAATGGTAATTTTTTGACATTCGGGGGTAAAATGACAATTTTTAGAAAGTTTAAGGTAAAAAATGTAATTTTTGGATATTCGGAGGTAAAATGGTAATTTTGGAATACTATGGGTAAAAAATGTAATTTTTGGAAGTTTTGGGGTAAAATGGTAATTTTTGGAAAATTTGGGGTAAAAAATGGAACTTTGGAGGTTCGGGATCAAAAATAGAATTTTTGGAAGTTCGGGGGTAAAATGGTATTTTTTGGAAAATTTGAGGTCAAAATGTAATTTTTAAAAGTTCAAGGGTCAAAATGTAATTTTTGGAAGCTCGGGGGTCAAAATGTAATTATTAAAAAGCTCAAGGGTTAAAATATAATTTTTGAAATGTTTAGGGGTCAAAATGTAATTTTTGAAAAGTTTAAGGGTTAAAATGTAATTTTTAAAGAGTTCGAGAGTTAAAATATAATTTTTGGAAAGTTTAGGGACCTTTTGGGTAATAAAATAAAAAAAGGTGACACGTGGCAGCTTCTCGAGCTTCCAAAAATTTAGAGGACTAAATTGAAAAATAATGAAAACTATTGAGCCAATTTACAAATTAATTAAAAATATAAAAAGGGACCTGATTGGAATTAAAAAAAGAGGAAGGACCAATTGCACAAATAGACCATTAAGCAAAAAAATGCGGATCTTGAGGAGTGGGTTGGGTCTGAAACGGGTTAAGCAAAAACGGTGCCGTTTTGAGCATTCTAAAGCCATGCCAAAACAACGTCGTTTTGGATGGCTATATAATCCCTTTAAAACCCCAAAAAAATTATTTTGAACTCTCTTTAAAAAAAAAAAAATTTTCTTCTTCAAAAAAAGTTTTAAAAGGCTTGAATGTCTCCCCATGGCCAGACCTCTCCGATCGTCGGTCCGATCACTGCTCCGCCGTCTGCAGCTGCCCTTAGGTGAAAAGAACTTTTTTTTTTTCATATTTTTATTACAAACCATTTCCTTTTGTTTCTTTAAAAAGATTTTGATTTTCATTTCTTTTAAAAAACCTTTTCCTTTTCAGATTTGTCCCTAAGTTTTCTAATTCCTTTTTGTCAAAATAGGCTATTTGTTCTTTCTTTCTTACTCCCTTTTCGTGTTTCCTTTTGCAGATCTATCGTTCTCGAGGCCTCCTTTCGTGACGACAGGCGAGGTTGGGGGCGGTGTCTGGAGTTACGACGATGGTAGCGACCAAGTACCAGGTATGGCCCTTCGTATCCTTTTTTTATTTTATTATTAATATTATTAATGTTATAATAATAATAATAATAATTATTATTATTATTTATGCATTTATTACTACAAAACATTTTGAAATTAATAGGGGTAATAAGTATGTAATAAATACTTTAGTATATAATAAATAGTAAACAAATATATTTATTTCGAATATAGTGAAATACTTTGAATTCTCAGTAAACAATAAATAAGCAATTTAGACTAAATAACTTTTCAATTCTGATATGCTTTGAAGTCTGCCTTGGATACTGATATTAACTGCTTCGAATACTCACTGATTTTTTGAAAACTCTCTTGCTGTATTAATCTTAAGTGTTTTTTTAACAGAAAGTTCGTAACCTCCTTTACAAGATTTCGATTCTTGCTTTATAGCCATATTTACAAATCATCATTACAAGGATTTAAACCCTGTCTTGTTTCTCTTTTGCAGGTTCGACAGTGGAGGCTGTAGCAGTGGCAGTAGCGAGTTACTGGTGGTGCAACTTGGTGATGATGTGGCAGCCTTCGGTAGGTTGAGGTGGAGGTAACAGTAGTAACACTAGCAGATTAGGTCTTCTGTTTAGAGTTTGGGTCACTTGGGCCCGTCTGTACTTGGGTCATTTGGGTTTAATGGGTTTGGGCTTAGGTCAGCATTTAGGCTCGTAATTGGGCTTAATTTGTAATTGAACCTTGATGCTTGTAATTGGACATTATTTTAAATAAATTTAATTTTAAATTTATAATAAATTTAAATTTTCAATAAATTTAAATTTAAAATAAACTTAATTTAGAAATAAATTTAAATTCTGTTGGACCCGGATAAATTGAGCTTCAACAGCTGCCCCTTTTTGCTCGTTACTATGCAACAGAAACGAAGCAAAGACCAAAATGATGCCCAATTTGCCATGTCCCATTTCTTTGACGCTCTTTCTTCAACTGGCCCACCCTTTGTTTTATTGACCGTTCAATTTCACTGCATTCGCTTCTCTATCTCTTCGATGTTGGGATTCCAGCTTGCGTTGAGGCCATTTCAAAAGGACAAAATTTGTTGTTATAGCTTCATTCGATTTGCTCGCAACCTCAGTTGGTTTGGTGTTATTAATTTGGTCTACTTCTTAGTGTCTCATCAGGAAGATGATCGCATCGCTTGTTTCAATTTGCTTCTCTGTATCTCATCAGGAAGCTAACCATTTTATTGCTTCGACCTACTTCTCTATATCTCATCAGGAAGCTAGGGTTCGAAGATTTGCTCACCTTGAGCCTAGTTTGATTTATTTGATCTTCTTCTCAGTATCTCATCAGGAAGATGACCGCATCACTTGTTTCAATCTGCTTCTCTATATCTCATCAGGAAGACAAATTTGGTTGACTTCTCTGTATCTCATCAGGAAGCTAACCATTTTATTGCTTCGACCTACTTCTCAGTATCTCATCAGGAAGTTGGGTTCAAAGATTTGCTCACATCGAGTATGGTTTTGATTTGGTCTTCTTCTTAGTATCTCATCAGGAAGATGACCGCATCACTTGTTTCAAACCACTTCTCCGTATCTCGTCAAGAAGACGAATTTGGTCCGCTTCTCAATATCTCATTAGGAAGCTAACCATTTTATTACTTCGACCTGCTTCTCAGTATCTCATGAGGAAGCTGGGATTCGAAGATTTCCTCAAATTGAGCCTTGAGTTGGTATACTTCTCTGTATCTCATCAGGAAGATGACCGCCTCACTTGTTTCAATCCGCTTCTCTGTATCTCATCAGGAAAACAAATTTGATCCATTTATCAGTATCTCATCAGGAAGTTAACCATTTTATTGCTTCGACCTGCTTCTCAGTATCTCATCAGGAAGTTGGGGTTCGAAGAGTTGCTCACATTGAGCCTTGAGTTGGTATACTTCTATGTATCTCCTTAGGAAGATAACCGTCTCACTATTTGTGGATAATCACCATCTACCCCATGATCAGGGTAAGGTATTGGAGTCCTGCTCCTTTTCAATTTCGCCTTTGTAGTCTCAATCTAATGCTTGAAGTTTGCTTGGTTCATCTCGCCATTTTATGGGGATGTGACCTGCGAAGTATGCTTCTATGGACCTCTCTGTAGGTCTAAATTAGAAAGTCATGATTAGAATGAATCAAATGCTCCTATCTATATGAATGTGCATGATGAATGTCAGATTCATTTGTTATTATTCGGGTTAGTATGGTCTATCGCCTGTCCAAACTTTGTTGTTGATGTGTTGCCCTGTCTTCTTCTTGGCTTATCTTGGATTGCCTGTTTTGTTTTCCAATTGGTAGTCCTATTTTGAACCCCTGTACTTTTTAGGAAATTCCAAAATAATGCTCATGGATATTTGTATGATTTATTAGTTCATTATCTGTTATTTTAGATACAAAATGCTCAAACAAGAATTGTGAAGAGATAAAGTCGTGATTTATTGAAAGTTCTGTTCAATAGAGAGGATCGCAAAAAGCAATATAAGTAAAAAAATTGCCTAAGTAAAAGAACAAAAGACAATTAATTGCCTCGGATATCGTAAAATGAGCTTCTCTGCACCGCCTTGCTGAGAATCACTTTTGAGCTCGAATATGTGTCTAAAAGACCTAGAGTGCTTTGTTGATGCTTCAAGTTGTAATATTCCTCCATCTCGTTACTTCGACCCGTTCTTGGATTTGAGCTACCCTTTGCGGGTTTTCAACTCAAAATTTCTTTAGTTTCAGGATGCCCTTTGTGGGTTTTTATCTTGAGCCTTTTTTTTTCATTGAGACGCCTTTTTTGTGGGTTTTCATCTCAATCATTTTTTTAGGCGAAGTATTTTTTCACCGAGTCTGAATTGACGAGGTTGTGCTGATCCTTGCCGTCCATTTCTGTTAGAATGAGAGCTCCTCCTGAGAAAGCTTTCTTTACCTCATAAGGTCCTTCCCAATTGGGCATCCATTTGCCTCTGAAATCTTTATGTATGGGAAGTATCTTTTTCAAAACTAGATCTCCCTCATGAAATTCTCTTGGGCGAACCTTTTTATTGTAAGCTCTCATCATTCTTTTCTGGTACATCTGACCATGGAAGATAGCTTTTAATCTCTTTTTCTCGATCAAATTCAACTGATCATATCGAGCCTGAACCCATTCTGCCCCATCTAATTGGAGCTCAGTCAAGACTCTGAGAGAGGGTATTTCAACCTCAATAGGTAAGACTACTTCCATATCGTATGCCAATGAGAACAGTGTTGCCCTAGTAAAAGTTCTGACTGAATTTCTATAGGCAAAGAAGGCAAATGGTAGTTTTTCGTGCCAGTCTTTGTAAGTCTCAGTCATTTTTGCCACAATATTCTTGATGTTCTTATTAGCTTCCTCCACAGCTCCATTCATTTTTGGGCGATAGGGAGAGGAATTGTGATGCTTGATTTTGAATTGTTCGCAAACTTCCACTATTGTGATATTATTCAAATTCAGGGCATTGTCGGATATGATCCTTTCTAGCATCCCATATCGGCAGATGATCTCCCTTTTCAAGAACTTGCTAACTACAGACTTCGTGACGTTGGCATAAGAAGTTGCCTCTACCCATTTAGTGAAGTAGTCAATTACCACAAAGATAAATCTATGACCATTAGAAGCCTTTGGAGAAATTGGCTCAATGACATCCATGCCCCACATAGAAAATGGCTAAGGAGAAGTCATGACATGAAGTCGTGAGGGAGACACATGAATCTTGTCTCCATAGATTTGGCACTTATGGCACTTCTTGGCATAATTGATACAATCGCCTTCCATAGTAGACCAATAATACCCAAATCTCATTATTTGTCTGGCCATTGTGAAACCATTGGCGTGTGTTCCACAAATACCCTCATAAACTTCTTCTAAGATCTTGTTAGCTTCTACTACGTCAACACATCTTAGTAACACTTAATCTTTTCTCCTTTTGAACAAGATTTCCCCATCTAGGACATATTCACTGGCAAGTCTTCTTAATATCCTCTTTTCATTTTTTGAAGCTTGCTCGGGTTACTTGCGATCTCTTACAAACTGAAGGATATCTTGGTACCATGGGCGGTCATCCCTTTCTTCTTCTTTTTCTTCTGCCTCGATATCATAACAATGAGCTGGAGCCTCATTGATGCTCATTTGAATGGTCTTTACATCTTCTGGTCTATTTACTTTAATCATCGAGGCTAAAGTGACAAGAGCATCAGCCATCTAGTTTTCTTCCCGTGGGAGATAATGAAAGGTAACGTCATCAAACTCTTTAATTAACTCATGAACTAATTTACGATAATCCACTAGCTTAGAATCTCTTGTTTCACATTCTCCTTTGAGTTGATAGATCACTAGTGCGAAATCTCCATAAATCTCTAAAACTTTTATTCCCCGTTCTATGGCTGCGCGGATTCCCATGCTGTATGCTTCGTATTCTTCCATATTATTTGTACAATCAAAATCGAGTTTGCTGGTGAAAGGGTAGTGATCCACTTCTGGTGATACCAAGACTGCCCCGACTCCCTTACCTGTGGCATTTGAAGCTCCATTAGAATTTAATCTCCATGGATGTTCTACTGTGGTTAACCCTTCAGCGGTTGCAACGTACATTAAATTCTCGTTCGGGAAATTGAAGTTTATTGGCTCATAGTCCTCTAAAGCCCTGCTAGTTAGGAAGTCTGCTATCGCACTCCCTTTTACTGTCTTCTGATTGACATAGATTATGTTGAACTCCGAGAGCAAGATCTGTCATCTAGCCAATCTCCCATTTATTGCAACCGACTCCATCATGTACTTCAGAGGATCTAATTTTGAGATTAACCAAGTGGTATGGTACATCATGTATTGTCTTAATCTGCGTGTGGTCCAGACTAGAGCACAACATAATTTTTCAATTAGCTAGTATCGAGTCTCACAGTCAATGAATTTCTTGCTGAGATAATATATCGCCCTTTCCTTCTTTCCGGATTCATCGTGTTGGCCTAGTACACATCCCAAAGAATTTTCAAAGACAGCCAAGTATAGGATCAATGGTTTATTAGGAATTGGAGGTTCCAAGATAGGAGCTTTGGATAAATAATCTTTGACCTTATTAAAGGTTTCCTGACATTCATCATCTCATACACCCGGGTTGCGCTTTCTGAGCAGATGGAAGATAGGATCACATTTCTCAGCTAACTGTGAAATGAAACGAGCAATGTAATTTAATCTTCCTAGAAACCCTCAAACTTCTTTTTGCGTGTTGGGTGGTGGTAACTCTTGTATGGCTTTGACTTTATTCGGGTCAATTTCAATTCCTCTTTTGCTGACTACAAAGCCTAGCAGCATTCCTGACGTTACTCCGAAAGTGCATTTTGCTGGGTTTAGCTTTAATTGATACTTTCTTAGCCTTCCAAATAACTTTCTCAGGATTCTTACATGCTCTTCCTCCGTTTGAGATTTCGCAATCATGTCGTCGACATAAACTTCGATCTCCTTATGCATCATGTCATATAACAAGGTCACTATGACCCTTTGATAAGTTGTCCCTGTATTTTTTAGTTCGAAAGGCATCACCTTATAGGAAAATGTTCCCCACAGTGTGACAAACATGGTTTTGACCATATCCTCAGGGTCCATTCTTATCTGATTATACCTAGAGAAACCATCCATGAATGAGAACAGAGAATGACCTGTTGTGTTATCGACTAAAGTGTCAATGTGAGGCAATGGGAAGTTATCTTTTAGGCTAGCTTTATTTAAATCTCGATAGTCCACACACATGCGCACCTTTCCATCTTTTTTAGGAACTGGGACTATGTTAGCTACCCATTTCAAGTATTTGACTACTTAGAGAAACCCGGCGTCAAATTACTTCTTGACCTCTTCTTTTATTTTTAATAACACATCTGGTCTCATCCTTCAGAGCTTTTGTTGCACAGGCTTGCATTCTTCCTTTATAGGGAGTTTGTGTACCACAATGTCAGTGCTCAAGCCAGGCATATCTTAGTAAGACTAAGCGAAGATGTCTTGGAACTCCTGAAGCAACTCGATAAGATCCTTTCTAATTCCTAAGGATATTCCTGTCCCAATTTTCACCTCTTTCTTTTCATCTTTGTTTCCTAAATTAATAACTTCCACTGGGTCCAAACGAGGTAGTATTCGTTTTCCTTCTTTCTCTATCATTCTTAACAGATCTGGAGGCAAATTACAATCTTAATCATCTTCAAGGTCTTGAAGCTCTTCTAAACACATATCTTGCTCGAAATGATGCTCTAAGTTAGCATCAGGGTTGTTCGTATTATTGATATTCGAAGACCTATCAAGGGATGAAAAGGAGGTCCAAAGAACAAAATAAATTTACGAAAGAATGATTATATGGTATGTGTATGAGTATGTTTTGTCAAGTTGGTTAAGAATGTATGTATATATAAAAAATGATTAATCTTGTTTATTGGATATGTACGAATGATTTATTAGGTTGGATTAAGAATGAAAGAATAGTTAGGAAGGAAAAAAATTGTTATAAGAGGAGAAATGCACTTTCATTCAAAATAACTGGATAATGATCATAGGCTCTTTTACAAAAAGATCCATATTGCTTTCGAGCCTAAAGCAATAGGTGTTTCCGAGCATTACTCTGAGGAAATATTAAAAATTATAGGGAGTTCTTTCGCAGTCCAATTATTTAGAGCGCTTCCAGGTGCACACGGACCAATTCTTGACAAATTTCATTCTTTTCCTTCATCAGATATAGCATTGATGCCTAGATCTTTCATGATGATCCCTCTAATCTCGATTGTCACTCGCTCCTTTTCTGACTCTGACTTTTGGTTGACTACCCCTCTTGAGACAAAAGTCTCATATATGTGCGAGAAGACCACGAGTTCTCATAAGATTTCTTTTCCGGACAATCTAATCCTTCTTTTTTCTTGCCCTTTTTCTAGCTTTTTTTCTTTTGTTTTACGTCCGACTTGTATCCCAGTCCATAACGATCTTGCTTCTTTATTAACATTGACACGCTGACTTTTCTTTGGATGTATTTTCTTAGTCCCTTCCCAGGTAAAAACCTCTTTCCAACTGTTAACCGTAAGCCCATCTTGGTGGTTGATGATATTGTAGGCACAAATATCTTGCTCCTCTCCAAAATGAAGGTTGCATTGACGAACTCTAGTGAGCGGAAATAACATTCCACGGCCTCCTCGTCTATTTTAACATAAGGTGAATCGCTCGTTATAGAAGCGATTATTTTCTCCTCAGCGTTATCGTAATTAATCGTCCTTCATTTATTAACTTCACTTTCTGGTGCAAAGAAGAAGGTACTGCTCTAACTGAGTGAATCCATGGTCTTCCTAATAGACAGTTATAAGTGGGTCTGATATCCATCACTAGAAAATCCACCTCATATGTATTTGGACTAATTTGAAGAAGTATTTCGATTTTACCCATAACCTTCCTCTCAGTCCCATCAAATGCTCTCACTATGTTATTACACTCTTTCATGTGAGAGCTATCAATTGGAAACCTCTATAGTGTAGCTAATGGTAGCACATTCAAGGCTAAGCCATTTTCTATGAGTACTCCAAGTAGCATATATCCCTTACAACGGGTAGTGATATGTAAAATTCCAGTTCTCGGTTGTCCATCAACGTTTGTACCATGGCTTTAAACTCGATGCAGTCTTGAATTTCATGCCCCTCAAAGGTATGAAACTCGCAATGGTTATCAGTCCCTGCTATTGCACTCTCCTTATCCTCTGCGATTATCCCCTCTTTAACCAACTGTCCCCACACCCATCGGAGTGGAGACCTAACTTCTTTAACATTTCTTTTGGTTTTTCGACCTCTTCCTCCCAGTAAGGCATTCACTCATTGCTCTAGGTGAATGGGTAAAGGATTCCCAACTATATTGGGCTTTGTCGACTCTTCCAATCTTACAATTTCATGCTCAATGAGTCTCTCGACTTGTCTTTTGAAAGCGGGGCAATTTTCAATCAAATGGCTTTCTACCCCTGCATGGTATTCACAATGAGCTCTCGCATCGTACCAAGCTGGGAACAGAGGTTTATATGGCTTCATGCGCTGTAGAGCTACTTCGTACGCGTCATACAGTATTTTGTAAAGCTCTCCGTTTGATATCGAAAGAGGAGTATATTAAATTCTTCCTCTATTTGACCTTAAGTCTGGTTCTTGCCTTGGGGCATTTTGGTAATTGCTTGTCGGGGCTTTGGGCTATCCTGTCATGAATGGTTTAGCTTAACTTGGCCTGTACATGCTTGTGTTATTAACTTCACTGTCCTTCCTTCTAGGGGTAGACCTCTTAGTGTTTTCTCCGGCCTCAATCTTGCTAGTTTTGATTGTGTTTTAAATCATCTCCCCTGATATGACCATATCAAAAAAATTCTTAGTGGCGTTTCTTAACAGATGATTGAGGTAAGGTGCCTTGAGGGTGTTAACAAACAATATCGTTGTTTCTTTTTCTATTTGTGATGGTTGTACCTGCGTTGCCACATCTCGTCACCTCTGCGCATACTGCCTAAAACTCTCATGGCCGTATTGTTTTAAGAAAGCCTGCACTAGATCTCTCCATGAATGGATTTTTGCTCGGGTCAATTGATTATACCATCTGACTGTCGATCCGACCAGGCTGTCTTGAAAGCAATAAATCAACAATTGGTCATTATGAACGTGCCCTGCCGTCTTCCTATAAAACATGGTAATGTGGGCTTCAAGGCAGCTCATCCCATTATACTTCTCAAATTCTGGAACCTTGAATTTAGGAGGGAGAACCAGATTCGGACCCAGACTTTTAATTCTTTGGCATCTACCCCATAAGAATTTTTAATTCCCTACATCGCATTAATCTTCTCCTCTAGCCGCTTATATTTTTCTTCCATTTGTCGGGGAAGATCTACCTTTATCATTTCATCAAAATTCGGGACGCCTAAGTTTTCCACGTTATCTTCAGGGTTTGACCTTGACCCTACTGGGTAGTTAACTGGTTTGAAAGTGCCAGTGGCGTGCTGAGTTCTTATAGTGACGGTTGCTTCGCGAGTTTGCACCTCATGTGGGGCTTGGTTAGAAAGAGGGTGAAGCTTGAAGGATGAGTAGGGTCCTCGTCTTCTTCAGTTGGGTTCATTGTAAGGCCTTTCCCTTTATCAGCCCTAATTTGCCTTATTTAAGCCAATTCATCCATCAAATTCTTTTGTACTTACATAAACTGATTTTTTATCTCTCTGTACATTATTGTCATTTGCTCCTGCATTTGATCCTGCATCTCCTTCTGAATCTGCTCTAGTCTTTGTTCCATAGCTTTGGTTTCCTTACGGGTGTTATAATGATGTAGATTTTCATTGATTACTGATATAACTGTTAAGATTTTAATTAGTTAGAAATATTAAATTAGAATATATGAAAATGTAATACGGATGAATGCATGAATGCAAAAGAAAGGCATTGACTTATAATTCAATTTCCATTTAGAAAACTTCACTAGATAACAAGTTCCTTTACATAAATCAAATTACATAAACGGTTTTGCCTTAATGCTAAGAGCTTTGACTTTCTTAAGAAGTCATGCTAGCTTTTGACCTTGTTCTGTCTTCGTCTCATATTGTATGCTTAACTCTTCTGCTTCAACTGCCAGTGTTTGCATGTAATCGGCTACTCTGTGTATTTAATTTAAAGCCTCACTCATAACATAATCCCTGTCTCTGACTTGTTTCTGAGTTTGCTGAAGATGCCAGTCATTTGTTTCCAATGTCCTCTCCAGAATCTCAGTCCGTATTTCATTATTCTGCAAAGAGGCTTCTAATTCTTCCACCCTCTTATTCAGTCTCTCGATCTCGACTCGGCTTGCCTTCAACTCTATCACTAAATTTCGGCTACGATGCCTATACAAGAATTCCTCCAATCTCGTATTCGAGTCTTTAATTCGGTCACCTCAGCTTAACTTGCCAAAAGGCTACTCTTTATGGCCTTTTTTTGAACCTGGACATCTTGAAACTTGTTTTTCCACTGACTCGTTCTATTTTTCTCTTTACGGATTTCCCGTTGCCGTTGTTTCGATGTCTTACCTAAACAGATAGTCCTCATTGACAAGCAAAGCTTTTTATAATCTTTCTTTAGGCTATCGAGATCATCTTCAGCCTTATTTTTCCCTTTTCTTAATTTCAACGCCTCTAACTTCTGAACATCAATATCTAATCCTAAAAGCACCTTCTTTTCTTTCAGTTTTTCTATCATCTTTTCCATCTCGACATTCTTCCTCTCAAAATATTGTTTAATTATTTCTAGTTCAGTCAAGATCACTTGCAAATGTTCCTCGATTGGGCGAACAATCTCTAGGTTTGGTACGGGAATGTTGTCATTGATCCTTCTATTTCTCTACCAATCATATTCTGTAGTTGTCATTGGATTGACATCGAATACTTTCATTCTTCGAACTTGATTCCATGCATTCTAGATTTCTCGAATCCTTTTCTTATTATTTTTTCCTCAGTATGCGAATTCACACTGAGCTAACCCCTGAGTTGCTGGTATGAACTGTCTCGATCTGTACTGTCTTGAAACCAATAAAGGTGCGTATCCTGTTGCTCCCCATATCCCTGCCAATGGGACCCTGTCGAAGTCTCTACATTGATACAATATTTCATCAGGAACAAACCATGGTGCTCGCCACTCTATGTCTTCGTCTTTGAGGCTTTGAAGTATTGCCATCCATTTTTCTTCTGAGAAGTTTTCTTGTCTTTGCGTGACTAAGAATTCTTCCAAATGAGAGTAATCCTTAGACAAGTACTGATAGGAGACTTTTTCTGTTTTCCAAAATTGACTATGGAACCATACCATTAACAACGGCTAGCCAATAAATCAACCTTCTCCCTCCTTTCTGCACACATTTAAGGATCTAAAAGTTTCAGCCAATATTGTCGGGACAGGTGTAACTATTTTACTCAATCGGTTAAATAAGTTTGTCACGACGTCTTCTATATGTCCTAAAGCCTTAGGAAAAATGACTAACCCGTAGATACTTAGGACTAGGATGTCAATCATTTTCCTTGCATCCGGATGAGCCAGTATCAAATCTCGTAAACTCTTCCACGTGATGCATTTGTTGTCGCCTTTGACCTTAACCCGAGCAACAACCCTTTGCTCACTCATGCCGGTGATGTTTATTAACCTTTTGACAAAAATCGGGACACTTGGAGCTCTAGAATAGGCTCTACCTATCGAGATTTTCGGACAACGGAGTAGAGTGGTGTATTATTCTATTGTTGGTGTCATGTCCACATTCCCAAAAGTGAAGTAATTATAGGCTGGGTTCCAATACTGCGCTAAGGCTCGAAAGAGGAACTTATCCACCTTAACCTCGAACAAGTATGCAAATTTTCATACTCTTGGAAAAAGGTCTGCTTCATGTCATCACCTCAACTGTCCTATATCTCTTTCAACTCTTGCACACTATTTTGAGCCGTACTGATCCTGGTATAATCTTAAAGGTCAAACCCATATCCTTCTACTAAGCTATCCCTTTTTTGGCATTGAGTCTCCTCTGACCATATATGCACAACCAAATTATCTTCCACCTTATCAAGGTACTTGTTTTCCATGATCGATTCTCTTATCGGTAATTGAACTTTTGAATCTATATCCTTCCTTTTATGATGATGAAATGAAATGCAAAAGAGACAAAATAGAAAAGGTTAGGAAAACACATCAATATCAATGTACAAGTATACAACAAAGAAACTAAGAGTTTGTCTCAGATAGTTGCTAAAAGGCTCGGTATAACTTCTTTTAAGGCAATTACTTACGGCTCACTATATGTGATTTTAGGCTCTAGAGTGAAGGGTACCTAAACCAGCAGATTCCTCGATCCTCACCCATTACAGGCTCATACAGATGAGTTCGGTTTAGGGGGACACATTTTCCACATGTTTGCACAGAAGTGAAAACTTCACGAAAATATAAGTACGAATGTAATCCGGAAAGTGATTCACTATCCTGCACGGAGGTGAAGACCTCACGAAAGAGTAGTTTCCCACTTCCACTTAAAGGGTGTAGCATCATATGCAGATGAATGCAAATCTATACTAGCAGTATCAATATAGCATCACACAAAATGTTTAAGGATCGTATATTTAAACAAAATTGAGTTCTTGAAAACTTTAGCAAAAAGGACACGAAAATGATCAATTTCGACTTGACTCTCGTTTATTTTTAAAAAATAAGTTCCCCAATGAAGTCGCCAAGCTGTCAAAACGTTTATTTTTCGAGAAAAAAAAAACAACCCTCGAACAATATTTTAAAATTATCGAAAATTAAAAAATGGGAGTCACCACCAATATTTTTATATGGTGTGATTGGATCACCACAAAAATGTTTAAAATCCGTTTTAAAAAATATTTTGGTCTTAAAAATCTAGAAAATAGGTTCGGGAGTCGGTTACGCATAAGGAAGGATTAGCATCCTTATATGCCCAAAATTGGTACCACATTGATTATTTTAAGGTCTCGTTTGTAAAATTTTGAAAACTCGAATAAAGTTTTAAAAATACGATCCTTAAATGCATAAGTCATGTTTAAGAAAGAAATCAATTTTTGTTTGGAAGTCTCGCTATTTCGAGGTGATCGAGAAAAAAATGTCACGTCTAGTGAGTTAGGACATAACATTTCGAGATCCAAAAATAATGAGCTTTCCTTTGTTGTTAACTTTTAAACTTTGGAAAAGAATATTCGATTATCTTGATTTGAAGAAGAGTCACGCCTAGTAAGTTAAGGTACAAATTTTCAAAACCAGAGATAACGAAACATTGCCTCGATTAAGGGTATTTGATTATTCCGACTTGAAGAAAAATCGCGCCTAGTAAGTTAAGGCACAAATTTTCAAAACTCGAAATAAAGGAATATTGCCTCGATTTTAAAGGTTTTATGAAAACGAATTCTAAAATGTGATAAATGAGCGATTAACAATGAAAATTAAATAACACGAATAGAAGAGAGTTAAGCAGGTAATTACAAACATGAAAATAAAAAAAACAAGAGAATACGAAAGAATAATAATTAAAATCTAAATATAAATATTAAAGAGAAAGAAAGGCAAAACATACAGAGTCAAAAATGCGATTTTTTGATGCTCGAGGACAAAATGGTAATTTTGGACACTACGGGGGCAAAATTGTAATTTTTAGACATTCAGGGGTAAAATGATAAATTTTAGAAAGTTCAAGGTTAGAAATGGAATTTTTGGATATTTGGGGGGTAAAATGGTAATTTTGGAATGTTCGAGGTTAAAAATGTATTTTTTGGAAGTTCGATGGTAAAATGGTAATTTTTGGAAGTTTACGAGTAAAATGGTGATTTTTGGAAAATTCGAGGTCAAAAATAGAACTTTTGGAGGTTCGAGGTCAAAATGGAATTTTTGGATGTTTTGGGGTAAAATGGTAATTTTGGAAAATTTGGGGTTAAAAATGGAGTTTTTAGAAGTTTAAGGGTTAAAATGTAATTTTTAAATGCTTGAGGGTCAAAATGTAATTTTTGGAAAGCTCGAGGGTTAAAATATAATTTTTGAAAAGTTTAGGGGTCAAAATGTAATTTTTGAAAAGTTTGAGAGTTAAATGTACTTTTTGAAGAGTTCGAGGGTTAAAATATGATTTTTGGAAAGTTTAGGGTCCTTTTGGGTAATAAAACCAAAAAAGTGACACGTGACAGCTTCTCATGCCTTCAGAAGTCAAAGGACCAATTTGAAAATCATTTAAAATTACTAGGCAAATTTATAATTAAAACAAAGCTTGATTTAAGGATAAAATTTAAACAAAAATAAAAAGGGAAGGACCAATTGCATAAATAAGCCAAATATAAGACATGTGGCAACTTCTCGAGCTTCTAAAGAGTCAAAGGACTAAATTGAAAAGTAATGAAAACTATTGGGTCAATTTACAAATTAATTAAAAATATAAAAAGGAACCTAATTGGAAATTTAAAAAAATGGAAGGACCAATTGCACAAATAAATCATTAAGCAGAAACACGCGAATCTTGAGGAGTGGGTCGGATCTGAAATGGGTTAAGCAAAAACGGCGTCGTTTTGAGCATTCTGAGGCCATGCCAAAACGACGCCGTTTTGGATGGCTATATAATCCCTTTAAAACCTAAAAAAATCATTTTACACTCTTTTTTTTTTTTTTTTAAAAATAGTTTTCTTCTTCAAAAAAAGCTCTGGAAGGCTTGAATGTCTCCCCATAACTAGACTTTAGGTAAAAAGAACCACTTTTTTCAATTTTTTTTATTACAAACCATTTAGGTTTTCTCTTTTTTAAAACCTTTTCCTTTTGTTTCTTTAAAACGATTTTGATTTTCATTTCTTTTAGAAAACCTTTTCCTTTTCAGATTTATCCTTGGGTTTTTTATTTCCTTTTTGTCGAAACAGGCTATTTGTTCTTTAATTCTTACTCCCTTTTCGTGTTTCCTTTTGCAAATCTATCGTTCTCGAGGCCTCCTTTCGCGACGACGGACGAGGTCGAGGCATCGTCTGAAGTTACGACGATGGCAGCGGCCAAGTACCAGGGACAACCCTTTGTATCCTTTTTTTTTATTTTATTATTAATATTATTAATGTTATTATTATTATTATTATTATTATTATTATTATTATGCATTTATTACTAAAAAATGTTTTGAAATTAATAGGGGTAATAAGTATGTAATAAATGCTTTAGTATATAATAAATAGTAGACAAATATATTTATTTCGAATATAGTGAAATACTTTGAATTCTCAGTAAATAATAAATAAGCAATTTAGACTGAATACCTTTTCAATTCTGATATGCTTTGAAGTTTGCCTTGGATACTGATACTAACTGCTTCGAATACTCATTGATTTTTTGAAAACTCTCTTGCTGTATTAATCTCAAGAGTTTTTTTTTAACAGAAAGTTCGTAACCTCCTTTGCAAGATTTCGATTCTGGCTTTATAGTCATATTTACAAATCATCATTACAAGCATTTAAACCCTGTTTTGTTTCTCTTTTGCAGGTTCGACTGTAGAGGTTGTAGCAGTGACAGTAGCAAGTTGCTGGTGGTGCAACTTGGTGATGACGTGGCAGTCTTCGGTTGGCTGAGGTAGAGGCAACAGTAGCAACACTAGCAGATTAGGTCTTCTGTTTAGAGTTTGGGTCACTTAGGCCCGTCTGTACTTGGGTCATTTGGGTGTAATGAGTTTGGGCTTAGGTCAGCATTTAGGCCTATAACTAGGCTCAATTTGTAATTGGACCTTGATGCTTGTAATTGGACATTATTTAAATAAATTTAATTTTAAATTTATAATAAATTTAAATTTAAAATAAACTTAATTTTAAAATAAATTTAAATTCTGTTGGGCCCGGATAAATTGGGCTTCATCATCTCCAACATACGCACATAATTAATGATTGTTTGCATACCAATTAAATACATGAAATGTTCATATAAGTTGCATATAATTGTATGCATGAATGATCTTCTCTATTTGTATGCTGGTGTTCTTGATTACTGGGAGGTATTCAATGAGATTATATGTTGCATATAATTGTATGTATATTTTGGGAATGTTGCTTGCAATACAGATCCAATTTGTTGGGTTTCAACATATGCAATTTGGTGATCATATGATCGCCATGAGCATCTTCTTCTTGATGCAGGTTTTGTTATAAGAAGAGTTGGATGAGCTTGAAAGGGTGGATTTATTCAAGTTAAAGAAGATCCAAGGTTATAAGAAGAGGGGAATAGTGAAACAACTAGTTGTTGCAAAGGAGTTTGTCAAGGACAAAATTTTAATTGTTGTTGTTAGGTTTTAGATTCAAAAAAAGAAGAGAGTTTGGTGAGCAGAGGATAGTCAATTTGGTAACTGTTGCAGATTGTGACTCATTGAAACTATTTATCAGAGATGAATGGAAGACTGAAATGGAGAAATATTGATGTAATTTTCATTCTTTTTCTGCAAATGTGTGCTGACAGAAATTATTTTAACTTAGAATATAGAATTATGTGGAAAAATCCGATTTAGCAATAAATGTAATGAGGAAGTTTGGTGTGATTAAAATAGGTATAATCCCCACAAAGTCAACCAAAATTTCCCTTTCTCTTTATTTATATATATCTGTTATATTGATTTATGTCGTAAAATTTAATCCAAATACATGTAATATTTTAATTTGTTAAATTTATGTTTTCTATGTTATGTTAATATCTAAGTTATATATTCAAAATACATTTTAAAATAAAATAATACGAATGTGTTAAAATCATTAATTAAAAAAAAATATTTTTTAAAATAATACAACTGTGTTAATATTTTATTACAAATATTTAATGATTATATTTAAATATTTAAAATATAATTTATATATTCTAATTAAATTTTATAAATAATTAATATAATTACTTAGAAATATTTAAAATTAATATTTCATATATTAAAATATTAATAATAAATTATAATAAATTATTTTTATATTTTTATTAAAATATCATAATATTAACTAATTTAATATTATTTAAATATATATTTATTACTTTATAATATCATGTTTAAAATAAATTTTTTATTTCTCAAAAATATTTTTAAACAACAATACTAAATAAACAATTCTTCAATTAAATTTTTTAAAAACACTTTTTTTTTTGTTGCAAAGTACTTTTTAAAAAGAAGGCTAAGGAGATTCGCGGAATTTTTACTTAAATAATACAAAAAAATTAATTAATTACCAAAATGGTATCCCCAAATTATTATTTACCAAAATGGTATGTTTATGTAAGTGGAGGAACTCTAAATTGCGGCACTCAGGGGTATTTTTGACACGTGTTTTTTTAATTTTTTTTATTATTTTTATATATTTAGAAATAATAAAATATTATTTTATTAGTGGAGGGATTTAAAGTGGCGGCACTCAGGGGTTTTTTTCAAAAAAATACGAGAAAAATACGACAAAAAAATACCTGACACCTAGTGGAGGAACACAAAGTGGCGGCACCAATGGAGGATTATCAAGTGGCGGCACTCAGGGGTGTTTTGCCACTTGGCAGCACCCCATTGTGCCGTGTGTGTGTGTTTATTTTATTTTATTTGTGAAAATAAATTTGGGTGGTTGAGAATTTTTAGTGTTTGAGATAAAAATTAAATAAAATAAAATTTTTGTTATAAAATAGGAGTGAGGGAAGCAAATAAACGGGAAAGAAAGAAAGGAAAGAAAGAAAGAAAGGAAAGAAAGAAAGAAAGGAAGAAGGAGAGGAAAGAAAGAAGGAGAGAAAGGTAACGTATTTAATTTTAATTTTATTTGAGTATGATATAAATGGGTAAAATCATATTTTATTTAATAAATTTTATTTAATTTTTAACAGATTTATTGAAGATGGATAATAAATTTTTTGTATGCATTTATTTTGATGGAGTAATTTCGAGAACATCGGTTGGATGTATATTTGATTGTCGGGAACAAATAGGAATGAGATTTAGTCGAAATATCTCGGTTGATGATATGAAAGCAATGATTAGTGCAAAAATTTTTAGACGTTGTGGAAGAAGGATCTCGAAACTTTTCTACAAGTTTCCAGTTTCGATAGATCCCATCAAATTCACCGAGATGGAACTTGTAGACGACGAAGACGTGGAGACAATGATCGCTCTTTATTGTGAGAATCAAAGTGACCCAAATGCACCGGTTCAATTGTTTGCTGAGTTAGTTGATGTGGAACCTGTACAAAATGAAGATTCAACTCCGTGTATGGTGGTTCCAGTATCGTACATTGAAAGTCAATCAATCGTACGTGGGCTACACATCGATCTTAATGCTGCTGCACCCGAGAATGATGCAGATCAAGATGGTGGATATGATAGTAGTATTCCTTCTGATAATGAAGTCAATATTGATAGTGATCCGGATGTGGATGAGGTCCCAGATGATATTGACGAAGAAGGTGCGAATGGCGATGAAAATCCAGTCGAAAATCCAGTTACACATATTGTGATGCACAATAATCCTCCTAGGGCACACATGTCGCTTATAAACCCCGATACGACACATGCCGAGTTCGCAAAATACCCTGAAATAGTACCTGCTCACCGATTGGCCATCGCAGCAGATTGTGAAGAGTTGTTTGTGGGCCAAAAATTTGAATCCAAGGAAGAATGCATATTTGCTATTAAGCGATATAGCATGAATGTGTCGATAGACTACAAAGTCGCAGTGTATAAACCGACATTGTATATTGGAGAGTGCTGGAAGTCGACGGAAGGTTGCAAGTGGCGGGTGCGAGCTGCATTTATCCAGAAGTCGCAGATGTGGGAGATAAGAAAAATTGATGGGCCTCACACATGCAGTTCAACACATTTGTCAGAAGACCGGAAACTTGATTCCAGAATCATCTGCACACATATCATGCCAATGGTTAAGGACGACCCGACCATCAAGGTTTCTACATTGATTGTGGACATGCAATCACGATTCCATTATCGGGTTTCATATCGAAAAGCATGGATTGCGAAACAGATGACAATGGAACAATTGTTCGGTGATTGGGATGCATCATACAATGAGCTGTAAGGATGGATAGCCGCAATGCGACTGTACGTATCGGGTACTGCGATTGAGTTGGTGACACGACCTTATTATGGCTCAGATAACAACATGCAATCGGGAAGAAGAATTTTTCAGTATATATTTTGGACGTTTGATCCCTGCGTTCGAGCATTTCCTCACTGCAAGTCATTTGTCCAGGTAGATGGAACATGGCTATACGGGAAATATACGCAGATCTTACTAATTGCAGTGGCTCAAGACGGGAATCAAAACGTGCTCCCAATAGCATTCGCTATTGTGGACAAAGAAGACATGGAATCTTGGGAATTCTTCTTGAGAAACCTGCGGATGCATGTGATTTTCATAACGATAATATTTGCATCATCTCTGATAGAGCGAAGGGTATTATTGCGGCCATTAGGCGTACTGGTGTACCATGGAAATCGGTTTACTGCAGCCGACACATTGCGGCTAACTTCCAACGAGAATATAAGAATGTAGACTGGCGGAGACAACTTGTGAAAATGGGTAAAAAAATAAAGTTCCAAATTATATTTTTAAGGTTTTAATTTTAGACTGTAACTTATGTTTTCTTAATATTCCTACAGCGTACGAGCTAGAGCCACACCGATTCCGGCAAAGAATGACCAGACTTGAGAGTGACATGGAAGGTCAAACGAACAAGCCTCTACGCAAGTGGTTGGGTACCATGGAGCCGTGGCAATGGTCTCAAAGTTTTGATGAGGGGTATCGATATGGTCAAATGACGACCAACCTGGCAGAATCGATTAACGGCGTGTTCAAGAGAATACGACATCTTCCAATTTCATCCGTGTTCTCCGCTACGTTCTATAGGCTAGCTACCTTGATGCCAGTAATGGGAACGCGACAAATCGATCAGATGAACGCTGGTCACGTGTTTGTCGAAGCTGTCAGGAATGCAATAGATGCAAACCGTCAGAGTGCGAGGACGATGAATGTTGAAATATATTCACGACAGTTTCAACGATTTCAAGTTACTGAGACTATTGGTTGTCGACCTGGTATCCCACCTAGGTCATACGGGGTTGATCTCCAAAACAAACACTGCGATTGCAGGAGGTTCGATACACTTCGTTATCCCTGTGCGCATGTCGTTGCAGCTTGTGCTAAAGTGTCACTCAATGTTGAACAGTTCATCGACCCCGTTTACACTCTACATCGTACGTTACGTATCTGGGAAAATGAGTTCCCCATCTTGCCAGACTTGTCCACATGGGAGGTACCTCCGATGACTTTCGAGCTTATCCCGAACAAAGGTTTACGGAGGAATCCAAAAGGTCGTCCTCATATCACCAGAATCCGCAACGAAATGGACATTATGGAGAAAACAGACGGGGGCAAACTGTGTGGACTGTGTAGGCTAGCTGGGCATACTCAACGTAATTGCCCTCAACGAACCTATCATATTGGGCAGTCATCCGGATCAAGTAGGGCCTAAACCCGGTTCATCATCATATACCTCTTAATTTTATTTTTACATTAATTTTCAATGTTGTCCACTTGCGTCCCAATCACTAAATTATTTATAACTTGAGGTAAAGAATTCAAAATTATAATTCGTTTGATGTTTCTGAAATTAGAGTAAAATATCATTTTAGCATAAAAATTATATATCCTCAAATTTTTCATCTCTCAAATTCTCTACACTTTTCTTCAAAAATATCTCACTTAATAAAAATGGTAAAATTACGCTTTAAGTCCCTAACCCTTTCAACTTTATGGTTTAGTGTTTCAAGTAACAGGTTTAATGTTATGAAATTTAAATAAATGATCAAATAGGTTAAAATATATGTACATTATGGAGGAAAAATTCATCATTAGAATTCATCAACAGTCAAATTTAAACACTATTAGATACAATCTTAGTATCCATGATTAGATGGTGTGGTTCTCGGGGTATATCTTCGTGGTGGCCAGCGTCTACGTCGAGGTTGCTTGTCAAGTTCATCACCATCATTAGGGTCTATTTGCACCGGAGGAGTAGAGTATTGCCCGGGAGGAATAGTGTATCGCGATGCCTCGTCAAACTCAGCCTGATATCCTTCCCTATAGTATTGCGGTGGCTCGTCAAATTGAGGCTGATATCCTTGGCTTGAGCATTGCGGTGGCTCGTCAAATTGAGGCTGATATCCTTGGCTTGAGCATTGTGGTGGCTCGTCAAATTGAGGTTGATATCCTTGGCTTGAGCATTGCGGTGGGTCGTCAAACTGAGGCTGATATCCTTGGCTTGATGAGCTATGCATATGTGATGATCCCGCAAAATCAGGACGATAAGAATCATCGTTATTCAATGCCTCTTCATTATTTATATCTTGTTGCTCTGGCACTGGCTGTGGCTCTGGGGCAGGAGCTACATGATAGGGGCGATCTTGTCGAGACATGTATGGGGGAATTATCGTCGATGAAGCACCAATCAAATATGGTTGGCCAAACTCAATGAACCATTGCATGTACTGCACCGATGGCTGTAAATCCGGAGTGTACTCCATCGGAGGTACTCGAGTCATTCGGTTGTTCCACACATAAACATATTGTCCATGCAAACTCCCCCAATCACAATTTGCTTTCCCCTTCTTATCCATCCCATGGATAGACCCTAATTGGAATGGCGACTGCGAGATAGGCTGTTTACAACCAAACTGCCGGAGTACTCGATCCCCGGCATACCACTCCACAGTTTGAAAATTGATTATCGGTGCGTTAATGCACCATTGGTCTGAGTGGAGGAATGTTGAGGCGGGAATAACAACGGTAATTTCTGGCTGTATATATGGGGTCCAGATGAACTGCACAATTAATAACATGTCAAAATATTAATAAGATTAAAGTAATATAATTTACTAACATGCAACCATATTAACACGAGTCAAGTAATATAATTTAACATGTTAATGAATAACATACCCCTTCCCCAGCATATTGCTCTAGCATCAAACGATACATGGGAACTGTGTACTGCCTCCAGATCCCCGGTTTTGTTTTCCATCTAAGAAAACAAAAAATAAATTGTTAGATTAATATAATTAATAAAATATGTCAAATTATTAAAATTTAGGGTATATGGTAATCACCTGTTAACGAGTGGAAAAACATATGTTTGGTGCCTAACGGATGCCAAGAATGGCATCCGATATAGTGCCCAAGATTGCAATAGCACTAGGCATCCACCTATATCCCGGGAAGAAGGGTTTGTGGCGCGACAAAGTTCTCGATATAGCATGGCAAGCACCGCAGATCCCCAACTATATTCATGAATCTTTCGCAAATCTCTTAGCAAAGGCAAATACATCAAGTGGATCTTATTGTTATTTGCGTCCGGCATGAGTATGCCCCCTATCATTAGCAAAATATAGGCTCGAACGGCCCAAGAAACCTCCATTTCAGTTGCGTGTTCGGGTAAGTGCTGAAAATTGCTCTTCAACCATGTAAATAACAACGACGTGAAGTCATTGTTATTACTAGGTGAGCGACCTAGTAACTGGATGCACATCGTTGCCGGCTCTTGAAACGAACTAACATCGGTGACTGGTACACCATTGATTGGTAGCCCTAGTTGGACCGCAACATCCTCCAATGTCACAGTGCACTCCCCACAAGGCAGATGAAATGTGTGGGTCTCCGGGCGCCAACGCTCCACCAATGCACTGATTAAATCATATCTTAACTCAAATTTTTGGATCAATGCTGCAGATGCAAATCCGGCATCCCGCAAGTACGGAAGCAGACGTTCATGAGGGGGGAATTTAAGGCCCTGTGCACGACCCCTCAATGAACGATACGCGAGCTCTTCCTGTTAATTTACAAAAATAATTAGTATAACCAAAATTAATTTTGTAAACAAATAATAATATCGTGAATGACATAATGAAAAAATAATTATTTTTTTACATTCATATTGCCTTGGTGTGTATCTGCATTCACTGATTTGGCTATGTGAGGACGTTCCGAGTTAATTAATGAAGTCATTCTGTAACTTGAAAAAAAATTATCAATTAGTTCAATACATAAGTTTACCAATATAATACAAAAATAATAATTAAATACCAAAATGTGTTATTTACTAAAATTGTACAAAATATATATTTATAAACCAAAATAGTATCCACACACCATTATTTACTAAAATGGTACAAAATAATTTATTTTTGTTTCTTTCTCTTTCTTTTTTTCTCTTTTTTCTTTCTTTTTTCTTCATTTTTCGTTGGTCCCCCCCTCCCACCTATTTTATAATAAAAAATTTTATTTTTTTTAATTTTTATCACCAACAAAAAAATTCCCAACCACTCAAATTAATTTTCACCTCTTAAAAAACCCACACAAACACACACACACGGCACAATGGGGTGCTGCCAAGTGGCAAAACACCCCTAAGTGCCGCCACTTGATACTCCTCCATTGGTGCCGCCACTTTGTGTTCCTCCACTGGGTGTCAGATATTTTTTTGTCGTATTTTTCTCGTATTTTTTTGAAAAAAACCCCTGAGTGCCGTCAATTTAAATTCTTCCACTAATAAAATAATATTTTTTTATTTTTAAATATATAAAAATAATAAAAAAATTAAAAAAACACGTGTCAAAAATACCCGTGAATGCCGCCATTTAAAATTCCTCCATTTAACTAAACATATCATTTTGATAAATAATAATTTGAAGATATTATTTTGTATTATTTAAATAAAAAATCCGAGATTCGCAGAACAATGGGACAAAGTAAGATTAGATTGATTAATGCTGTAATTACGCCACGCCTCAGCCGACACAACCCTTAAAGCTAACTTATTGACAGTCTGAACACAAAGCGAAAGCAACTCTTGGGTTTGGTGAGTGGTTGTCATTTGCCATAACTTTTACTCTTTTTTCCTTATATCCATAATGTAATAGATCTTCTATTGTTTTTTTCTTTGACCGAACATTAATATGTCTCTGGTAATGATGTTAACAACTCTTTCTTCTTGCTAGTTCAGCCTGCAAACGCGAAATGGCGAAAGCAGAACACAACAACGTGACGCTAGGGATGGTGAGGGATTCATTGATAAGGCAAGAAGACACCATCGTTTACAGTCTGATAGAGAGAGCAAGGTTCCCTTTCAACCCTCCCACCTACGACCCTTCCTACGCTTCCATCCCTGGCTTCTGTGGATCTTTGCTTCAATTCTTCGTTAAACAAACAGAGGCCGTACAAGCTAAGGTAAAAAAAAAAAACTGAAACTCTCTTCTCTTTTCTTTTCCTTTCATCTCTCTACTTAAAAGTTTTTAATTGAAATTGTTGTGATTGCATAGGTGTTGTATTCAAGAGCAAAATCAGGAATTAAGTGTTGGGGGCATTTAAGGGGGTTGAAGTTGAAAATTTTGTGTAAAAAGAAATTAAAGTATTGGTTTTCCAATTGATCAAGGGACTAGAAAGGTTTAATTTTTATCATTTAACTAAGGGCTAAAAAGATTTAAATTAATTTATTAATTTTACGAAGATATTTTTTATAGAGAAATATCAAAATTATACGTGAACTATGATTTATTGTGTAACTGTATACATGAACTTTAATTTTATACAATTTTATACATAAAATTTTGATTTGATCAAATTATTGTAAATTATTAACTCGATTATTGATATAACATTATTGCATACATGAATAATTATATTTATCCAATATACAAATAAATTGATGTATTTGTTTTTTTAAATGTGTATTATTAAATCAAAATTAAAGTTTCAAGTATATATTTGAACCACAATTAGAGTTTCACGTGTACAATTGCATCAAATTAAAGCTCATGTATACAATTGCACATTAAATCAAAGTTTATGTATAATTTTGATATTTATCCCTTTTTTATATTTAATGAAAAGAGTCGAGTCCCATTTACGTGTGTCTTAATAACAAAATTTGACTTGATTCTGTAATAATATAATCTACCAATTCCCATAACACAAAATGGAAGACAGCATATTGCATTTAGTGCTTTACTTTATAAGTTGTTACTTACAGGAAACTTCTTATTCACCTTTACGTTACAAGAGATTTGATTCTCCAATTTTTAATTATCATCTCTGTCTTTCAGTCTAAAGTTAGCTGTATGAATCACTTTCATTATATCTCGGAATAGCCTCTCTGCTTCATCCAAAAGTTGGCTACACGAACCGTTCCAACTATATCCCGGGAACTGATTAGTTCTAAGTTTGAATGTGTTGTTGCAGGCTGGAAGATATGATAATCCTGAAGAACATCCATTCTTCCCAGATAATCTACCACCCTCATTGGTGCCACATTACAAGTACCCTGAAGTAATTAATTACATGTGTTTCTCTTCTCGGTTTTTCTGGAATAATAAGAATCCGGACTAATAACTTCAAGTCAAACAGGTTTTGCATCCTGCAGCAATGTCTATTAACATAAATAAGCTCATCTGGGACATGTACTTCAACAAACTGCTACCATCATTTGTCTCTCCGGGTGATGATGGAAACTATGCTTTGACAGCTGCTCGTGATCTCGAGTGTTTACAGGTATTTAACAATCTCTTATGAACGCTGAAGATATGATGTTAGAAAAGTGGCTCTAAAAATGCATTGCTAATCCCTTTAGGCTATCTCTAGAAGAATTCACTATGGAAAACTTGTAGCTGAAGTGAAGTTCAGGGACGAACAGAAAGACTATGAACCGGCAATTCGTGCTCAGGTATTTTAGTTTTGTTGTCTTAACAGTCAGATTGTTCAGACCTACCGGCTATTAGCTAGTCATTCATTATGATACTCCTAGGATGCATATAGAGTTAGAACTATAATAACTTGGGACAATGTTGTGGTGATTTCAGGATAGATTTACTCTGACAAATTTGTTGACATTTACGAACGTTGAAGAAGCGGTAAAGAAGAGAGTGGCGAAGAAGGCGATGACATTTGGCCAGGAAGTGAAGCTCGGTGATAATGGAGACGAGGGAAAGTACAAGGTTGATCCAGCTATTGTTTCTGGTCTGTATGCAGATTGGGTGATTCCCTTAACAAAGGAAGTTGAAATTGACTACCTCCTCCGTCGCCTCAATTGAAACCATATTGATATCGGTTGTTGATGTTACCTTCCGAATAAAGATCATTCATGTGACAAAACTGCTTTTTAATTAATAGAAGTAGTTCGCTTTTGATTATGCTTTAAAAATTTTTGGTATAAGTCTCCAAATGCCAAGAGTATCAACTAGAATAAGCATGACTGTTACTCAACTCCTGACTGTTACTCAACTCCTAAATGGGAGCAGCATATGGCGAATTCCAATCTGCTTCAAAGATTTCTTGAAGCTGTGAAACAATGGCAGGATTGTATGTCCCAAAGCTAACTCCGGCTGTCGTATAGAAATAATCCCAAACCAGATTGCTGGTACCGATGTGTGCACGTTCATCGCTAACTGCATATTTCCCATGATTGACTCTGGTGTAGCTTGGGTAGATATTTCCGGTACGCTTTCTTTTGTGAATGGCCGGTCCGGTCAAGTTGTAACCTGGCACCTTATGGTACTTTATCTCTACACTACCTGAACATCTGTTCTGCTTGGAAGAATAGCAGAGGACATTGGTGTAGAGAAGCGACTTCAAATAGAGCTCGGTTTTTTCAATAAAATTTGCCCAATACGCCACAAGTACTTTCACTTTCGCATGCTTCGAGAATACAACCTACCATGTTTAAACATCATAAGAATAGGGAAAACACAACAATAATCCACTAAAACAATACCTCTGAGATTGCACTTGAAAGAGATGACCAATAAACTGTTTGCTTTGTATGTTGGGATTGGCCAAGCCATTCCATAGTACTGATCCTTACTGTGCCTCCATCTCCGACGGATTTAATCGTATCAAGCCACCCCTGTTCGTCGGGCTGGAACCTGCCGAATGACAGCTGCTGACCACAAGTGGCATTAAAAATCAAATGAAACATAGAAGACTAAACATAAAAGACAGCAACTTACTTAAGGTGGAGCAAAAGATGGATAGCATGATTGAGGCACTGAACTTATATAACCATATCCTGGAGCATCAATAATCAATTTCAATATTTTAGGGTCTGATAATTTTGGATAGCTTGTCACATAAGGAATCTCCACGAAACGAGGAAGTCGAGGCCTGAGATGAATAAACATGTTAAGCTGGCCCAAAGTAACAAAGGCAGAGCAATACAGCATATGCAGGGTGTTAACGTACGTGCATCTCATGTCAGATTCGATGAAATGTGACCAGCAGGGAACTCTTCTTTGAATCTGCCATTTCGGGTCTAATATGGTTGCTGTGAAAGCTGAAACATTAAGATGTGCAAGTCTCCATAGATTATGAAAGTAGACCCCAACTTTTCTTGCTACTTTCGGACAACCGACAATATAAATTCCAACTTCCTTCATCTGTAACCATAATCAGAACATATTATTGCAAGGTGAGTTGATCAGTGAAGTGAAGTGAAGAATCAACCAAAGGCAAAATCTGCAACAGACTATTGCATGATACTGTGTTACTCAGGGTTTTTCTTTTTCTTTTTTTGCCATTAACTCTCATATTCAGAAATTACATTGTACAAGTGAATAATACAGTTCAACAATCTGAAGTACGAATAGTCATATACCATGAGGAAGTAGCTAGCTACCCTCAGTTGGTTAAGTTAATGAAGGTTCATGATCTCGATGACAAATATGATGAGTTGAAGCCATGATAAACCAGAACTTTATGATCTTTCACATACCTGAGTAAGTGATTTCCAGTCATTGTTTGCAGATCCTATATAAACATCCCGGTTATCCGATATCCAAACTTTTGCATGGACAACACCTGTGCTGAACCATTTATCAAGTAATAAAGTCGCACTCTTGACATTTGCTCTTCTCGAAGCAAGGCTGGAGGGCTCTTTGGTATAGTCAGGATACACTCCAGAGTGCTGTATCAACCTGAAATTCGGATCGATTTATAGTACCTCGCAAATGGACAACATTTGTTTCTATGCAATGCAATGAGAGCTAAAAGCATTTCATATGCTTTATTTCCCTATATAACAGTTAGAAATTTTCATTAAAAAAAAGGGAAGATATTTTGTCCATAAAACATCACCTGATATCAACATCTCTATCAGCGGCATTTTCCAGGGCTGTATACACAGAAAAGCCTTGATGCGCGCCAAAGTGATGCATATCATCGTTTGAATATCCATAATCCCCTGACCGGGAATCCTCTGGATGTGCTTTCAATTGCCAATACTGAGCTATTATATCTAGCTTGCCAGTTGAATTGTAAGCCAACCATTTAAATACATCACCTATAAACCACGAAAAAGGTCAAAAAAATGGAAATACAGTTTCATTCTTTCCACTTTCGAGTTTGAAGCAGATAAAGACTGTTACCGGTAGATAGGACACCAGGGACCTGAGGGAGATGAGGCATATCTGTAGGGATCGACTGGACCAGCCAAGCTTTGCATCGAGGCAATGACTCGGTGAAATATGGCAGTGATAGATGGACCAAGAGAAACGACACAAAGGATATGATGATGCTGTACTTGAACTCCATTTTTTTCGTTTCCCCTAATCCTTACCTCCTTTGATGTATTTATGTAGCAGCTTATTCCAAAAGCTTATAGTTTTCATGCAAAATTATTGTGCCTTCAAAGAGAAGCATGTCCGTTGCTAATGGAACTTAAGAACCCTTAAGATCATATAATTTGTATTCACTATTTAGGTTTATCAAGATAAAAAGACTACCAAGAGGATTAGAAATGGTTATTTGAATGTACTACTGCTTTGAACAGCTTTTTATTTCTTCTACATGAAGAATAATGGTGTGTATATATAGTCAGTTGTTGAGAAATTTCAGGAAGCTTACTTTTGTCACATTCAAAGTGGTAGCTTTCTGAACGTGTGATGACATGCAGAAGGAAATTTCATGGATAACTTCTTACCATTTCTTGCATTTTCAGGGAAGCCAAACACTTTCATGAACCAAGCATTTCAGTGGTTTAGTTTTGCAATGTAAAATCTTGCTCTATCCATTGAACTTTAATGTAAGAAAAATACATCACAAGGAATCCAATTTCAAAAAGTTCAAAGGAAATGTAATTCTCCAATTAACTACACGGATGATCATACAATTGAATAAGATGTTAGAAAGAAAAGCAGCTGCCCGATCTTCGAATACTTCACATATGAGAACCTTCATCAACTACAACAAAATCCTACAAATTTTTACAGTTCACAGTTTGAATCTTTTCCTTCAACTGTTTATGTTCTCATTAACCTCGAGCATCTCTCTAGGATATAGAGTGTCTCCTGTTTCTCGAAGATGAACTGGAAGACTTGGTATCCCCTGGAACCATCGAAGTTGGGCTTTGCGAACTTGCAGAGGTCTCGGAACTTCTGTTATCTGCATGCCCTTTTCCGAAACCCCACAACTTGTCAAACATTCTTCTCGATCGACATGGCAGTAGCTGGATGCCGCTTTTACTGTTTTTGCTACTCTGCTTGGCCAATTCACATTTTTCCTGAAATGCATCCTCTTTTATCTTAATCTGACTCATTTGTTTCTCAAGGGAGTTGCAACCTTCAGCTGCAGTCTTCTCCGATTCTTCATCAGTGTTGGTCGTGGAATGGGAAGTATCGCAAAGTGGTTGAACTCCGGCCGCAGACCTAACCTGCTCAAAGAAGAGAACTTGCACTACCAGTCGAAGTGGAAGTCTCTCATTCTGCGCAGCATGCATGGATGCATCCATCGTCAATTTCTTGACATCCATCAAGCTGCACAATTTCTTTCTTTCAGCCTTCGTTAAGCTCGGATGCTCCTGCAGACATAATAACTTGTTATACATTATCCAACTGCACTCATGAAATGGTTTCAGGTTATCATTATTCAATAGTGGCAGGTACTTTTGAAAAACCAACAGTTCGGGTTATGAAGTTATAACGAAAGCTATCAAAGCAGTTAGGATTTATGAAGTAACGGGGTCATAAACACTCGCAGCTGCAGTACAAATAAACCATCATTGAGCATCAGAAAATATTCTAAAAGAATCTATGCATATGATGAGAAATATGATTCTAGAATCCGAGTAGAACAATGAAATTTGGCACATAGTTGAGAGCCTACCTTTAGGTATGTGTCAATGGCTTTATAAAGTCCATCATGAACTGATCTAGCAAACTCAGGTATAGATTGAGACAAGTCAATGAAACTGGCAAGGGAAAGATTTGGGTCACGTGCAATTTCTTCAAGATACTCGTCGATCAGTTTACCAACACTCAACAAGGATCCATGCCCTAAAACAAAATCAGTACATCCCATCTCATTCTTTGCAACATCTAAATCATGACTATGCATCATATACCGTTTCACAATAGAGAGAACCATCTCAACATCATAAAATGTAGTTTGGGTAGACCGTGCCGGGATTAATAAATCCTTGACAGAAGCATCATACAACTTTAAACTTATCCTCTTTAATAGATCTTCCTTTGCAGAATCATCCGCCCCAACCAGAATGGCAACTTTCAACAGCTTCAATAAGAAACTACATAAACAACGAACACCTCTATCCGAAGGCAATAAGCATACAATTGTTTCCACAAGTAATTTGTTCCTCCAGGAATGTGCATCAGAATCCAAGGTATCAACAGAATCAGGCAACCATCTAACAGCGTACATTTTCAGTGCCTCACAAATGGCGACACCATCCATTCTTCCCTTTGATTTCACAGCAGTCATGACTCGCTTGTAGAGATCAATGTCTAACTCACATATATCTTCAACCCACCAATCTTTTGGAACAGATACACTCTTCTCTCGAAATTTCATATCGTCACCAGCCATTTTGTCAGACACTAACAACTTACGGTTATACGTGTAGGACCATGTAATGTTTGCAGGATCCACGGAGGTTTTAGATGCTATAGAATCAATGCATCTTCCAACAATCTTCAGGTTTTCAGACCATGGTAGAATGGACTTGGTGGTTTGTAGAACGATAATGGAATCTTTCCAGCTACGTAATATACTAGAATTAAGAAATACTTCGATTTTAAAAATTAGGTTACCTCGATCAACATCCTCAGTCATCTCTAGGTATTCGGCAGCACAACGTGCAGCCACAACATTGTATGCATTTAAAGTAACAGTCATCCCATAGCAGAATTTTGCACAGATTTCAAATGCTTTTGCCCCACCAGGAAAATCAACCATATTAATTTCATCACAGCACTCTTCACTGGCTTTCAGCACTAGTTTTCGCAAGCGCCTGCTCTTAGACAATAGAGGGAACTGTAAAGCCACATAAGAATGACATCCATAATTAACAATTATTATTTGTAGTTAAGAGCCATCTGAGGTAACTTTTGCAAAGTTATAGGGAGGCAATAATCACAATATCACATTATGCTACCTTGACAGATTCAACACTTCTACCCATAAAGTGGCACTTACAGCAATGTATCTCTAGAAGAAAAAATTGGTTCACTAGTTACTTGAAGTACATTTTAAAACTTCATGCATTTAAATTGGAATCTAGAAAGAAGCTATTTGAACATGAACCAAATCCCAAAACAAGTAAAAAACTCAGAATCTACAAACAGACACACCTACAGGAGAAGTATAAATATTTAGAACGAACTGAACATACCTTGTGAAGGTAAAAATTAACTTCGCCAACGTTAATTGTGACATCTGTTGCCAGATCAGATGTGACATACCTGCATCAAAAGATAGTTTATGATGAGGAATAAAATAGCATGATGATGATAATAGCCTTAAAGAATGAAGAAGAACAAAGCAGGAGCCCGTTGACTCATTGGCTCTGGTGAAAGGGCCATGGTTATAGCTCACTTTTCAAATTAACCTCAAGTTAGTCAAATTTAACAGCTATGGTCAATGAACTAGGAACTTAAACACTGTCTGAAACTACATGTTATCTTCTTAAACCAGCTTTGTGACTTTTAGGTATAAGTATCGCCTTTCTCAAACATGAATAACAGTCATAATAAACCAGAAACCTGAAATGACTTGAAAGCCTCAAAATGCAGTTGTCAAATATTTGTATTTCTCAGACATGTATAACAGTTGCCATTTTGCCCAAAGAGATTTAGTACAACCCTGATGAAAACACTTCATAAAAGGATTCTGGCCACAACTTTCTAGAGCTGCATCTGCCTACATTTCATTTAAAGACATTGCCAATGCTGACTAAATGGGAAAGTCCAACTCCACAAAGACTGCCATCCATAAAATTTCATGTTTTACTCAGTTGTGTCATCTTAAAATGGAAATTTTCATTGATCAGGTCTTATTAATCTCCTAGTCAAAGAATGTAAGCATATCACATAGTGCAAAGTTTAAGTATCAAATTGATTCGGTTACGAGACCAGATCACTCCTACTTACTCTACCTTAGCAACTAAATGGTAAAACTCATTCAGTTATGAGAATTTGTTGAGTGTAAGAGGGTTTTTGGACATGTTATCATGAAGAAAATCCAAGCGCACTCCTCCTTGAGTGGAACATGCTATTGATTACACAAGTAGAGATTCTTACAACCATGATTAAAGGCCTGCTGCTCCCAATATGCCTTTCCCACATTAGGACCACTAACTCATGAAAAAGAGGACAGGTTGAACAGCTGGACCACCTTCAAGGTACCCAATTGTCTTTTTTTTACACTCTTCAATCCCCCCCAAACAAAAACAAAGCAATAAAAGAATAATAATTGCAATGAAACACCCATGTGGTTAATCTGTCACCAAACTAAAAGAAATCAAAAGGAAAATAATAAAAAAGAGAACAATTGCTTGTTAAAGTTGTGACTTTTCCAATGGAATGAGTAACCACTAAAAGTTTTCTTTTTCTTAAGGTATATTTTAAAAGAACCCCTCAATCAATGCAAAAATCAGTTGACAAAACAAAGATGAATTTCAAATGCATCAGATAAAATATACATAATTCAGTAGAAAATCAATGAAGGCTAGAGTTAAAACCGTAAGAACAAACCTAGAGGAAAACACCAGACATAGTTAAACATTTCTGGAACAGACACCATGATGGAAAACAAAACCAAATCAAATGGAGATAACAGAAAGCTAAAGAACAATTTAAAACAGGGAAAGAAAAGAATGTGAGTGAAACCCATCTTACCGGATGCATTTTCCATCAGCTTGGAAGGCGTCAGGCTTGGAGCCAAGTTTCATAAATTTCATGTTTACTCTTTTTTCTTCAGAAAATATGTTCACAGGAGAAAAAAAAAAGGATAAAATCCCTTTAAAAAAACACAACAAGCTGGCCTAAATTCCTTGTGGCTGTGAAGCTATTAGCCATACCATGTACCAACGAGAAAGTTCCTTCCTTTCCCTGTCTATCTCTATCAGCTGAATAAAACCAAACCAAGTAGCAGAGGCAAAGAAATAGCCTCTCTTTTTTTTTTTTCCAAAGAAAATTTTAGGACTTAAAAATAACTAATTTATGTGCCTAAAATTCTGAAGATAACAAGCAAAATCAATACCAACTTGCCTAGGAGAAAATTTAATAACCATTGGACTGAGACAACAGAAACATCAACATTCCTATCTTCCTTATCTTCTTCCAGGCTGTTCTCATCCCATTCCTCAGCTGCCACATTTTAGGAAGACATTGATGAAGCTTTAATCTTAATTACCATACAAAGTTCACTAACAAAAACCCAAAACCAGAAATACAAGAAGGATCAAAATCCCAAAAAAGTCAAGCGAAGGGAAGATTGTAAAAAAAAAAAAACGCAAGAAAAGATGGTAGGGAAAGAAAAGGCCAAAGGTAAAGGAGTCATATGTGTGTGAATGATGGGGTTGTTAATATTGGATACATCATATCAATAAAATTCTCGCCGCCTTTGCTTTTAAATCAGCTTGATTTGCTGATATCAAAAGATCTTTCACTAACTCCTCTGCCTAAAGGCGCATATATCGATGATTCAGTCTCTTTCCCTATTGCTCTCCTTTTCTCACTTTTATGATTAGACGATGATAAAGACTGATATATGCATAATGATATATACACACTGCACACACATATATGTATATATCTGTGTACGTGATGTATGGTGATCATCTTCTCTTTTAGATGCACTTGCTTCCTCCATCTCAACCCTTTAATTATTACTCTCTTCAAAACCTTTTATGTAAATGTGGTTAATTGCTGCCAACGTCCCTAAATTATCACTCAAATTTTAAATTAATTATTCAATTTCAAAATATTTTAATTGAATTCTTATATCAATGTAGAGATCAAACGTGAATTCTGATTTTACATATATAATATTTATAACACGTAAATTAAATTAAAATAAAGTTTTATTAGAATTTAAAAAGATTATTTCTTTTTTTAATACATCAAATTTAAGTTTTTATATAATAAGTATGTAATATTTATAACTTAATCAATATGTTTTAAATATGTTATGTGTGAATTTTGTGTTGACATTTATCATCCGAGCTAATAACTATTAGCGTGAGCAAAAAAAATTAAGAAATTGAAAATCAATTCGAACTGATTGTATTTCAATAGTTTAGGTTCACAAGTTTAAAAACCACAACTTTTTCCAATAGAGTGTTAATGACTATTTTAGCACGCTTGAACTTACATTCTCGTGTAATGATAACATTACCAATATCAATTAAGTTAAAATTCAACCACAATTAACTGAATTGAGCTGAGTTCTATATTTTATTTAATTTATAGTTTAATTTACTTTTTTAAGATTTAAAAATAAATATTTTATATTTAAAATAGTGAAAAACATTATGTTAAAATGTATTTCTTAAAAAATATCCTATAAAGTCCTTGATTTTTATGTGCTTGAAAAACTCTACGAAAAACTTTGAAATTTTATCGTTCGAAAAAATATAAAATAATGCTCATTTTATTAAAATAAAGTAAAAACCGAATGCCTAAAAATAAAATGAAAAAAAATAGATAACCAAATTGAATTATAATGGACGTTCAAAAAAATTTTAAAAAAATCGACCAAATCTAACTGAACTTTAGATTAGCAGAAGGACTTAATTGATACAATATTAATATTTTGAAGATTTAATTTGAACATTATGAAATTTAGGAACCAATTTAATATTTGAAGCATAATTGGGGGCGTTTAATAAATTAACCCACAAAATAAAAAAATGTCAATGGACTGTGTTACAGAGTGGATTTGAAAGACTTTTTATTATGCCGTAAAAGCACTTTTTTACCGCGTTGCCCTCTCTATCCTCTTTTATTTACTTTCTCTTGCCACCCTGTGCTTACTCTTACGCGCTTCTTCTTTAGTGCGTGCTTTGCTTTGCCTTTTTTTTTTTTTTGAATTTGACACGTAGCTTGTCTTTTTTACTTTTTTACGCTAGCTTCTTCTTTTTATTATAATAATAATTATTATTTTCTTACGCTTCGGGCCGGGATATTCCTGTGAATAAAGTTTTAGGTTGGTCGTTTTGTGTCTCGCAATCAAGTTTTAGCACGTGTAATTAAGACCTCACGTAGCATACGTGGCATCTTGTAAATGGATAATTCAAGATCTTGTTATCTTCTCCTGTCTTACACTTGTTTGGGAAGGAGTAGCTGGCACCAAACTTAATAGCATGGTAGTTCATTTTGTATAGGTAACTCTCATATTAATTCGTATGAATTATTCTGATTTTAAATTAATATTAAATAATTTAAATTTCATTTCGGTGAAATTTTTAATGTATTCAATCCATTTCAATCGATATTGGTTTGTATCATTACATGTCAGCCCGAAATAATTAAGGGTAAAATAAAAAAAGTTACTTTTAAATACCGTAAGTAATAAATTTTAAGAAAGTGAATATGTAATTTTATTTTTATATCAATTTATTATTTTATTAATTTTGAAGAGATTATATGGTGATTAATGGATCATAAAATTTTAAAATAACATGAAGTAAATATAAATTGTCATGTTTAAAATTTTTAAATTTTAATTAACATTTTCATAAAAAATAATTACATTTTTTTAAAAATATTGATAGTTAAATTCAATTCCTTTTAAAAAATTGAAGATCAAGTTTAACTTTAAAAAAATAAAGACTAAATTGAGAAAAAAATGTAAATGCTAAACCTTAAATTTGTATTTACATCTTTTTATTTCCATCATGTTTTTGTCCATACTATATAGTACAGAGTTAATGTTTTGTTTACTCAATATGTTCTCAAATTATTGCTAATAATTTTGATACATGTTTAAATTATTATTTAATTTTAAAATATTTTAATTAAATTATCAAAGTATCAATAACATTTCAATTAAGTCCTCTCATAAGCTAAAAAAATTTAAATTTGTATTCAAACTGAATGCATAGTTTTAATCTAATGTGAATAAAAAATAATCGGAATAAATATCAAAACTACACATGAAATTTGGTCTAATGTGTAATGTTATACATAAATTTTGATTTTGTGCAATTTTATACATGAAATTTTAATTTGATTTAATTTTCATAATTATCGACATCGTTATTACTGTAACACCATTTTATGTTTATATGTTGCAAACACAAATAATTATAAATGTAAAAATAAATTGATGTAATTATTTTTTAAATGTGTATAATTGAATTAAAACCATAGTTTCATGTATATATTTGAACTACAATCAAAGTTTCATGTGTATAATTACACCAAATCAAAATTGATGTACAATTTTAAGTTTTATCCCAAAAATAACCCTCCTAAATTTTAATGACAACCTATTCTTAATGCATTAGATCAAGAGTAATGCTTGGATGAGTTTAACTATAATATTCTAGATTTTCCCTAAAAGTAGTTTTACCCAATAGTCAAGAGTTCTCTCTTTCAGTTTCCCAGAGAAAGAGTTCGATTGTGATTGGGTTGAAGGGGGTGGTGACTTCGAGTGTGTATTGGTTGGGTTTTTTGTTTTGGGTTAGGGTTGGAGATAGATGAGATCTTTTTTTTGGAAAAAGAGTTGGTTCAACTCACGGTGAAGAATTCACAAGTGGTGCCCATTAAGAATCTTACTTTGGTATGCTCCGTCTGGTCAAAGAAATCATACAACCCCGATAGTTTTCGGGCTCAAATGATAAGTTTATGGAAAACTAAAAAGAAATTTGAGATTCAGATCGTACGGTTGAATCTATTTCTGATCTCATTCGGGTGTGAAGAAGACTTGGAGTCGATTATGGAGGGTTGTCTTTGGCTGTTCAAGTGATAATTGATTATTTTTGATCGAATAAAAGAATCCACAGATCGTGCGAAACTAAAGCTTATCCATTCTCCTTTCTGGTTAAAAATTGGACCATGTTCGTCGGAGTGCAACAAGAAGGATCTTATGCATGCATTGGTTCAACTTTTGGTGGGGTTATAAGGTCAAAAGTAAAAGACGACTTTTGTCGTATTAGAGTTCAATTGGACGTGTGAAAACCCTTGCATAGAGGTATTTTTGTTAAGATTAGGGAAAATAAAAAGTGTTGGATTTCTTTTAAGTTTGAAAATTTGCCTACTTTTTGCTTTGGTTGTGGTAGATTAAGGCATGGCAGTAGTGAATGTCAAATTATTTCACTTCAAGAAAAGGAGAAGATTGTTGAAGAGAGGTCATATTTTGCGGCTTTGCGGGCGGAATCTCCTTTGTTTAAGAGAGAAAGTTTGAAGTTTGGTTTCTCCACAAAGAAGTTGATGTGAGAATGTTACTACACCGAAGATCCAAATACAGAATCGTGCAAAAATGGCTGCCATGGCGGTGTTTTCTAATCTGAGAAAGACTCGTCGATGAATACTGCAAAATTGGAAGGGAGAAATTTGGGGGATTATTTTCTTGAATATGTGCATGATTCTTTGCTACGAGATTTGAGAAATCAATCAAAAAATTTGGTGTCCAATTTTGGTAAGAATGATATAGGGGATACAAAACATGTTGTCTTTCCTATGGAAAAAGAAGGATTTAATGATTTGGAATCTTCAGTAGAGAGAATCTGGGAGGATGCCAAATTTGCTAATTTTGAAGGTGGCACAGTACAAGATTTTGCTAAGGTAGTTTGATGGAAGAGAATGGCACGAGAACCAATAAGTGGGTTGGACGGAGGAATAGAGGAAGTAAAGAAAGGCAAGCTCTTTTAAGGAAAATAATAAGGAGTTCGTTTTGCATAATGCGAATATTGTAAAAAAACCTAAATACGAACATGACAAGGTAGATTGTGATGGAATTGTGGATGTTAAGGTGACCTTGTTGGAGTGTTTGAACGCTCCGTTCTCAATGTGATCGACGGCTGCCAATAGGCATGCCGACTGAAAATAATGAAAATTTTATGTTGGAATGTTTGTGGTTTGGGAAATTCATGGACAGTTAGAAGAGTTCGACATTTAATAAAGCTGAACATCCTTAATTAGTCCTCTTAATGGAGACTAAAATGCATGAAAAAAATATGAAGAATGTGTGTAAAAAGCTTGGTTTTATGAATGATTTTGATGTTTCAGTGGATAGTTCAAAAGGCGGTTTGAGTATGGCATGGAAAGTTAACAATGTGATATCTCTAAAAAGTTATTCAATGAACCATATTAATGTAAACATTTTAGAGGAGTATAGTAATATACAATGGAGATTAATAGGATTTTATGAGGGACCTTATGCAAGAAGAAGAGAGGAATATTGGCAAATTCTAAAATCGTTACATGGTCAACAAAGTGGTCCTTAGTCGGTTTACGGGGACTTCAACAAGATCTTGTATTTGTTTGAGAAAATCGTGAGAGTGTCGAGAGATGAAAAGTGGATGGAAAGATTTCAAGTAGTTTTAGAAGATTGTCGTCTAGTGGATTTGGGTTACTCTGGTACTTGGTTCACGTAGGAGATAGGCTACTTACCGGAGACCAATATCAGAAAGCGCTTGGATCGTGGGGTGGCCAATGAAAGCTTAGTTCAAATGTTTCTTGATATTATGGTGCGTCATATCTCTTATTCGCATTCAGACCATTGTCTAATTCTTATTCAAATGGCAAATTCGTGCTATCAGTCCCAAAAGCGTTTTCGTTTTGAGACTTGGTGGACTTTGGAGAAATCCTTTACTGATGAAGTTAGCAATTTATGGAAAATCAATGAAAGAGATGTTCTTGATAAACTAGATCGAATGGAAGTGGGCTTGAGTCAATGGGCTAAGACGATAAGAGGTAGAAATGGATCCATCGAGAAGGATTTGATGAACAAGCTAGAAGAACTGCTAGAAGGATAGAGATGATAGCGTATTGGAAGAATTAATTGATACCAAAGTTAGTTTGAACCTGAAGATCGATAAGATCGAGATGTTTTTGGAACAAAGGGCTCGTGTCAATTGGTTGAGGTTAAGAGATAAAAAAAAACCCGTTTTTTTCATAAGTATGCGTTGCAAAGGAAGAGGAACAATAGGATCTGGGAATTATAGAGGGAAGATGGAAGTTCGATTTATGTGGGGATGAAAATGGAATGTATTATCCAAGATTATTTTAAAGATCTTTTTTCTTTCAAAAGAATCCTTGTCACAGAACGTCTTCTAAGAGGGATTGAGAAGTCAGTTACAACTAAAGATTACGAGATGCTAACTAAGAAATACACTGCCAAGGAAGTTACTAAGGCTTTAAAAAGCATGAGGCCAATGAAAGCATCTGGTGATGATGGTTTTCCAGCTTTGTTTTACCAATATTGCTAGCCCATTGTGGGATAAAAAATTATCAAATTCTGCTTAAAGATTCTGAATGAGGAGATGATCCTTAATTCTATTAATACAACCAATATTGGGCTCCTTCTAAAAATTCCCAATCCGATAATTATAAAAAATTTTAGGTCGATTAGCCTTTGTAATGTATTATACAAGTTGGTTGCTAAAACAATTGCTAATAGATTTCAATGTGTGTTGGAACGCTGTATTAATACTGCACAAAGTACTTTCGTGTAGAATCATTTGATTACTAATAATATCCTTGTGACGTATGAAATATTACATTATTTCAAGCAGAAATGTTATGGGAAAAAGGGATTTATGGCTCTGAAGGTTTATATGAGTAAGGCGTATGACCGTGTGAAGTGATTATTTTACGCATTATGATGGCAGGAATGGGATTTGCAATGCCTTAGATTGAGTTGATAATGAGATGCATTTCTTCTGTGAGTTACTCGGTCATTATTAATGAAATCATGAGGAAAGTGTTCAAACCAAGTAAGGGCTTACGTTAAGCAGATCCTTTAAGCCCTTTTTTGTTTTTGATCTTTAATGAAGGTCTGTCGATTCTGATGAATGAGGCACTCAAGAATGGTTCTTTGAAAGAGATTCAGGTTAGTAGAGGTGGTCCTCGGATTACACATTTTCTCTTTCTAGATGATTACCTGTTTTTTGGAGGGGCCAATGATAAGGACGTATGGACGCTTAAATCGATGCTTCAAGAATATGAGGCTTGTTCGAGACAATGTATTAATTTTGACAAGTCAACAATGTTCTTTAGCTCGAATGTTGCTGAAAGGGTAAGATTTGAGGTTTCTAGGGCTTTGGGTGTAAGATACTCAAACGATCTTGAATGCTACTTGGGTTTTCCTAATATGATTGGGCGAAACAAGAAGATGACTTTCCAATATTTAAAAGATAGAGTTAAGCAAAAGATTGATAGTTGGAGTACACGATTTTTATCACAAAGAGTAAGGGAAATCTTTGTTAAGTCTATTTTTCAAGCAATTCCCATGTACACAATAACGTGTTTTTTGTTCCTTAGATCGTTTTGTAATGAAATGGAGAGTATAATCTCCAAATTCTAGCGACAAAAGGGACACAATAGGAGAGACATCCATTAATGCGCATGAAGAAAATTATGCGAGATGAAAGATAAGGGAGGGTTAGGTTTTTGAAGCTTAGAAGATTTTAATATTGCATTACTTGTGAAACAAGGTTGGCATCTTATTGAGTTTTCAAATTCGTTATTAGCATGAGTACTTAAAGCTAAATACTTTCCTTATTCTGATTTTCTGGATGCAGGGTTAGGCAACTCATCATCTTTTCCCTGACAGAGTATCTTTACAACTCGAAGATTACTTGAAAAAAAGCATTTGTTAGCGTGTAAGCACGGTTAGAAGGATAAAGGTAGCGTTTGATGCGTGGATACCTAGAACATCAAATTATAAAGTAAGTAGTCCGATGGATGTTAATAGTGTTTGATAAGTGCCAAAAGTAACATGTTTTAACCTCATTCTTAATGCGCTTTTAGATGATTAGTCGATTTAAAATAATGAATTTTATGTTCATAATCCTTTAAATTCTTGTTTTTATACTTAGGAAAGCATTTGGGTGCAAAAGGAGTGAAAAAAAAAAGCAAAAACCAGACAAAAGAGCATATTTTAGGACCCACACGGGCTGGACACATGACCATGGACTAAACCGAAGACAAAAAGGAAAATTTGGGGCAAAAAGCGTGAATGTGAAAGAGTTAGGGAGAGATTTATTGGACATAAGACTTTATTTAAATTTAAACTCTATTTTTAAGATTAATATTTAGGATTATTATTATTATATTATTTATATTTAATTTTAATTTATCTTTTAGGCTTTATAATTTAGAATTTAATTTGGATTCAACTAGAGATTTCTATGTTTATAAATAGGGGATGAAGTGATATGAATTGACACTTCGAATTTTCTGTAAAATCCTCCATTCCCTAAACTCTAACCGTCAAAGTTTATTCAAAAAAACAACTAAAGAAACACCATAAAAGCCGTCTTTGAAGCAAATTTCCACGAAGATTGAAGACCTCTTTCTAATTTCTTTTGATTTTATTATGAGTCTTTCTTTATCTTGCAATTACACTGTTTCTGAGATGTTTTTCTTCGTTAACATGAACTAAATTCCTAAATCCCTAGGAGAGATGACCCTATGATGAATTCTGGCATTTGATTTATGATTTTACGCAATAAATACTTAGATTTTGTTCTTAATTGTGTGTGCTTAATTTTTGTTTGATGTGCTTAAATCAGAGGAGAAATAAACCCTATTTAAGAGTAAATCTAGCATAATTGAGTGGAATTGCATGCAATCCTAGAAATAAGACAACATAAATCTATTGGATTAGGGTGAAATCTAATAAGAGAATCCATAGATCGAGTTAATTCGATAATATGGGTTTTAATTAGAAAAAAAATTCAATTAATCAACGTAAAATCAATTACTTATATGCTTGAATAGAAGTATTAGCATAATTTAAGGATTTTTATAGATCAAAATACGAAGTGAATAAATTGTTTAATTCAAAATGATAACGGTAAATGAAATCTAGGTGGAGTCTTTATTAGGTATTGTTTGCTTCTTGGTATTAAAACAGTTGTTATTTCTTGCTTTAATCTTTGTCGCACTTTTAGTTTAAAACAATCACTTTATTCGATCGGTTAGATAATAGAAAGACAACTATTACTAGTACTTTTAGTTCTCGTGGGATCAATATCTGTGCTCACCGTAAATATACTATTAATTGATAGGTGCACTTACCTGTGTTATATTTTTAGTTAGTTTCAACTACATCAGAGTTATCAATGTTTTGGATTTGATCGATTGTTGCAATAGACAATGAAAGGAGGATGTGATTCGACCTACCTTTTCCATGAAGGATGCTAATAAAATTTTGCGCACCCCTTTAGCCTCTGAGGAACACGATGATATGTTGGTGTGGAGAGGAGAGGCATCAGATGATTTCAAAATTAGAAGTGCTTACCGAATTCTGTTAGAATCTACTACAGACAGTAATACGAGGGAGGTACAGAATGAAATGAAACGCATCTACAATAGATTGTGGAACCTAAAGATTCCTACTAAATAGAAGCTTACAATCTAGAAATTATCCTGGGAATATTTACCTACACTAGTCAACCTACAGAATAAAAATATTTGTTCTTCCAGTCTTTATCCAAGATGTGGGAGGGAAGTTTAAAGCTCTTCTCACATATTCTGTGTTTACCCTATTGCAAAGAAGGTATGCATTAAAATTAGAATGGGTTCTATCTAAACAGGAGTTAGATAATTCGAGTTGGCTTACCTGGCTATTTCTGGAAGCATTAACTAAGCATTGTGCTACGATTTGTTACACCATCTGGTCTATGTGGAATGAACGAAACAAGGTGCTCCATGAAAGAAAATTTTGCAGTGGAGAATTTGTTGTTAGAAGAATTATAGCCAGCAGAGTTGGTTAGTGGTTCCCTTACCTCAGATGGCCCCTCAAGGGATTGGTCTCCTCCAAATACTAACTCAGTGCATTAATTTTGACGCAACTTTGAACCCCTTTCGTTTCGATCTTCCTCTAGAATAGTGGTGAGAGATAGTACTGGATCGGTTCTAGCATCAATGTTTGTGGTAGAGGAATGGGTTGCAATGCCATTCGTGACTGAAGCCTCCGCATGCATCCACGCCATTAGACTAGGGATATCTTTGGGTCTCTCAAAAGTTGAAGTGGAGGGAGACTCATTATCAGTAATTAAAAAATGTCAGTCAAATGCAATTGATAAATCGAAGATCGACGGCTTTATCAGAGAAGTTCAAAGGTTTAAAGCACATTTTAACAAAATACAATTCTAATTTGTTCCAAGAAACGCAAACAGTACGACTCATCTCTTAGCAACCGAAAGTTTGAAAGGTGAAGCATTTTACCTGGCTAAAGGGGTTCCCCCCTTATGCTGTGGCCATGCTGGGTGTTGATCATCAACGAATTCGTGAATCGGATTGAAAACCATAGATTATCTGGTAGTTGAAGGAGCTCAATGTTTAGAATCTCGACTCTCGAAGCTTCTCAATCTTCACCGTTCCCAATTGCTTTGATGCTCTATTTTTTTTTTAGTGTTAGTGGGAGCAGGTTTGTTTGACTGGATAAGTTTTTTTTCTTTAGTTTCTTTTGTAGCCTGGTATGTGTCTGCCAGTTAGTCTTGGTTTGGGCTTTATTTTCAGGCTTGTCGTATGTTATACTTACATTAGCTTTATCTGATGAATAATATTCTAGTCTTTCTATTTCAAAAAAATACATTAGATCGAAGTTATCTATGCCATATGTATACATATATTTACAAATTGATTCTCGTGTTTTAAAGATCGAAGTTATCTATGCCATATGTATATATATATTTACAAATTAATTCTCGTGTTTTAAATATATTTCACATTAAATTGAATTGACGTTTATCGTTTAATTGATGATTAAGTTCATAGAAAAACTTGATGCTCAATTAAAATTCTGAAGGTTAAAAGGAAAATTTAAAGTTTTAAGTGATAGTTTAGGAATGTTAGTTGATATTAACTCAATTTTGAAAATATAACTAATGAACAACTATAAATTTAGTTTAATTAGAAAATGTTGTCCAACAAAAGTTGAGATTTCATCATTATATAAAAGATTAAATATAAGTCTTCTTACTTTTTTATTTGAAAATTCTAGTTTGATGGTTATAATATTTTTAGTGTTTTTTTTTGTCAAAATTTGCCTATCAAACATATTGATTATGTTGCCCTAATATAATGAATTATATGTTTGATGAAAAATAAACATAATAAATTGATAAATTTTAACTAATAACATTAATAAGATTAATTATTGAATTTATTTTTCTAAATAAAAAATAGATTTAATTCTTAACTTTTAAAGTATAGGACTAAGTCTCACATTTTATTAAAATAAGGGATTTGTGACATATTTTCACTTTTTAATTCTCTATTTTCTTTCTCTATTGACTATACATTTTTTTTATTTAAAAGTATTACTTTAATTAAAATTTTATATTTACAAATATTTTACTTTTTTAAAATATTTATCGACATAAAATGTGCTGTTAAATTTTATATTTATATTTTTTTGAAATAAATATCCTGGCTTTATTAAAGAAAGGAAAAAAAGGAGCAGGCATAACAAAGCTACTCTCAACCAACGTTACAAGATAACATAAGTGTAATAAATAAATAAAACCACAAATAAAGAAAGAAAACCCAAAAGACAGATTCAACAAAATCTCAGATGAAAACAAAACAGTAAAAAACCCTTTTCCCAAATGATGAAGTGTGAAACAAAGCCAGCGTAGAGCTCCCATATACTCCTCAGAAAAGTAAGATGCATGTAACGATGAAGCGCTAGACACGGAAGGAGCAGACATGGGTTTCATCTGGAGTGAGATGAAGCATATTTCCAGATACCCAAGGTAAGTTAATGTAACCGTCGTTTTGAAAAGATCTCCACTTTTTCCAATCCGTTCGCACAATACCTTCAACTGATAAGGGAGCTTCCTCGATCCAATACTGCGGAGTCAGAAAATTTCTACCCATCCTTTCGAGAGTATGTGCCACCAGATTACCAGATCTCCTCACAAAATCGAAGGTGATGTTCTCAAAAAGACCCTTAATTGCTTTTATGTCTTTGATAATAGGGCTCAAAACTGATCTATCTTCCTTTAATGAATTTAATCTTTTGACTATCGTGAGTGAGTCGGTCTCTACCAGGACGGAGCGAAAACCTAGATTCACAGTAAGAATCATCGCCTGTTCACAGGCTCTCTTTAGCCGTAAAAGCATCAGCGACATCATTGTGAAGGTAAACACAAGCTGCAATCACTTGACCCAAATCGTTTCTAACAAGAATGCGATAGCTAGATGATCTAGTGGAAACCTGTAAAGAAGCATATAGTTGAATTTTACTGAACCTAATGCAGAGGGTTCCTAGATCGTCTGGTTGGCTTCGAGAGGCGTCGGTTTAAGCACTTTCAGGGAACCTAACTCCCAAAGGTAACCTTTATTAAAACCCATTACTTCCATCACACCGGGTTTGATGCCATCATGTATCATCTTGTTGCGAGAGTGCCATAGAGTCCAATAAGATATTACCAATAGTTTCTTGTTCTGATATTCTAACTGGTTAAAACAATCTAGCAACAGAATCAATCTCATCTTTGCTCAGGGGACAGCGGCCATCAACCTGTAGGTTGCGTTTCCTTAGATTATCAAAAGTAAGGAGGAAGTTTAGAGTCATGTGCCATATAAAAATTCTCAGTTTACTAGGGACATGTAAACTCTATAGAATCTTGTAAAAATCCATGTATGAGCTTGTTTGGGGCATATTATTAGGATTACTAGAATTGAGCTTTTCTTGAAAGAGAAGCTTGTAACCATTTTTAATCGAGAATTCACTTTTCCCTTCATATCTCCACACCCGAGCATGTAGAGGCTTTAACTATGCAATCGAAATGGTGAGCACCACATTGACCTGACCGTCATTACAAATAGATCGAACTTTATCAACATTCCAGGTATTTGAATTAGAATTGAGCAAATGTGCAATCGTAGAGTAGCGACTATCTATATTCTGACATTGGATTCTACCATTTCTTGAACTAGGGATTTAGGGGTCGTTCTAGATATTGACTTGCTATCCCATGCCAATTCTCCATCCATACCCCTTCTCAATCAAACCCCTTGCACTGAAGATGCTTTTCCAGGTAAGCGAAGGGTAAGATCTTAAATTTGTATATATAAAATCTGAGTGTGGATGGTAGCGTGCTTTTAATACTTTTGCTAGTATGCTATTTGGACGAGTAATAATGCGCCAACATTGATGAGCTAAAAATGTTATATAAACTTTGATAAATCGTTAAAGCCTAAACCACCTTTCGCCTTAGGCCAGCAAAGTAATTCTCAGTTTAACCAATGAATATCTTTCTTAGAAACATTATTTCGCCACCAGAATTTATTAAGGACCCCTTCCAATTGTTGGCAAAGTAATTTGGGAGTAAAAAACACTACATCGTATACATTGGTAACCCCTGCAACACAGCTCTAATGAAGACCTCTCTTCCCCCAATTGAATGAAACCTTATACTTTAGCTTTCTATTCTTTTGCAAAAATGATCCAAATAATGTGTCACGTTCCATACTTTCCACATTTGACCTAAAGTAGATGAGAATTTTATCAAAATTTACCTTTGGCCCGATGCATTTTCATACCAAGATGGCATTGTGAACATTCAAGGTGCCTTCTCTAGTAGCTCTACCAAATAATACGTTATCATCGGTAAAAAATAAGTGGTTAACCGCCAATCTCTCTCGACCAGTTTGTGCTCCTTGAATCATTCCAGACTTCTTAGCTTCATTTAAAATCGCAAAAAAACCCTTTGCACATAAGAGAAACAAATGACTAAGAGGGTCCCTTTGTCTTAGAGCACGCGAAGGAATAAATAAGTTACTAGCACAACAATTAATCCCTACAATATAAGAGATAGAAGTTACATAATTCATCACCAAAGAGGTCCACCTGTCATCGAAGCCCGATTTTTGTATCATACCTTTCAAAAAGCCCCATTCCACCTTGTCATACACTTTCCTAATGTCGAGCTTAAGCACAAAGTTATCGTATCTTCTCGATCTTTTGGATTTGAGGGAATGCAAAATCTCATATGCAACAAGTACATTGTCCAAAATTTGCCTTCTTGGAATAAAAGCTTTTGGGCTTCATCCACACAATCATCTAAAATGGGACTCATCATATTCACCATAACCTTTGCAATAATTTTATACAATACATTACAAAGGTTAATGGGTCAAAAATTGCTGCATATTTTTCGGGTACCAACCTTCGAAATTAAAACAATACGTGTTTTATTTATTTTAGTAATAGAAGTCTCCTTTGGAAAAAACTAAAGACAAAAATGTGTAACATCTGGCCTAATGATATGCTAGTATTTTTGATAAAACAAAGATGGGAAACCATCCAAACCCGAAGCTTTAATTGAGGCCATAGTCTTAACAGCAGTCCAAATTTCCTCAGCTTTGAAAGGTAAAAGCATATCATCATTTTGGCCTTGAGACCCCTTACCATCCACCTTCTCATAAATACTAGACGCATTAATGGCATGTGAAGCAGTAAAAATATTTATAAAATAAGTCATGGTAATATCCAACAGTTCTTTCTCACCCGTAATCCAATTGCCATCATTAACCTCCAACCTCATTAGCCTACTACGTCGCTTTCGATTAGTGGCCATTTTGTGAAAAAACGTGGTGTTTCTATCTCCATTAATTAACTAGTTGACACGAGCCCTCTGCTCCTAAAAGCACTCATCTTTGTCATCTTAAAAGTTAACATCTAGTTGAATTTTGGTAAGCTCATTTAAGATATCGCCTTCAGGGTCTTTTTCATAGAGCTCATTAAGTTTGGATTCAAGCTTTTTACGGTGTGACTGTAATAGCTCGATTTTTAGTGGTTTCAGGATCACAATTCCGACAAGTCGAGAGATAAAATTAGTTATTTTTTTATGATTACAATGTTGTTAGCATTATATTAAAATTTGATTATGAAATTTTAACGTTTGGATAGTTAATTGAGAAGAAATGACTAAATTGTAAAAGGTGCAAAAGTTTACTTGAGTAATTAGAAGGACCAAATGAACAAATTAACCTAAATTATTTTAGTGGGTGGATTATTATGAAATATATTAGTCATAAGTAGGATTTATTAAGGTTAACTAAGTGATTAATAAAGCTAATTATGAAAGTCTAAATATTTACAAAATTACCATTGAATATGAATACGAAATTTAAAAAGGAATTAACATTTTTCTTCTAATTTCACCATCTTCTTCGGCAAGGACAAGAGAAAAGCTAGGGTTTTGCTTCTAAGCTTTGAGTTTTGATTTAAGTAAGCATATCTTGACCATTTTTGGTATTTTTTCTGTTTTTAAGCTCGTATTAGCTTAATCTAGCTAATTTAAGGACTAATTTGTGAATTTGTCAAATGTTGTAAATCTTGCCATTGTTGAATAAACTTATTCTTGAAAGTTTATTGAAGTATTGTGAGCTTGGTTGTTAGATTTGATGATTATGTGAAGTGATTTTTGATAAAATTAGGGTTGAGGACTAGATTTTGAAAATGGAGAAAATACATGTCCTTGTTGTGAATTAGTTGAATTTAGATGTTGGGTGAACTTCCATGGATATTCGAGTAGTGTAAGATTGAATGAAAAATGGTTATTTTGCATGTTTAGACCATAAGGACTAAATTGAATAGAAATACAATGGTTAAGGATAATTTCATAATTTTTCCAAAAAGGACTTATATGTATAAATTGATCAAATTGCATGATTTAATGAGAGAATTGATTTATTTATTACGTTAGATCAAGATCGAGCAACCGATCGTGGAAAGGGGAAAATTATAGAATAGTCCTTAAAGATTCACTAAATTGCAATTTCATCTGATAAGTTCGTTTGTTAAATTTCATATTTGAACAACTAATTATTGCTTAATGTGAAAGTTCTTGAATAACTTGATGTATAAATGGAAGACTCATGTCTTGGGATGAGCATGAAAGTATATTAAAAGTAGACTCATGTCTTGGGGAGAGCATGAGATTATGTAACGACCTGCAATTAGTAACATCGAAAGTTAGACTCAGAGAATTATAAAATTTTATTGAGAATTAAAGAACTGATAATTAAGTATGCTATTTAGTTGGTGTAAGTCAAATAAAATTTTCTTTAAGGAACCTAACTAATTAGTATACTCTATTAAAAAGAAGGATCAAATGAAAAGAAAATGAAAAGTGAGTAGTTGTGGTTGTTAAAAGAAAAAAAAGGATTAAATAGAAGGGGAAATAAAGGCTATTGTACTCAAAGGAAAAATGCATCATTTTTTTTAAGATAATGGATGTGGATGGATAGGTACATTAGTAATTTTTATAATTGAAAAAGGGCATAGAAGTAATTAATTAATAAAAGCTTATTAAACAAAACATAAAGGGATCCACTAAAACATTTTTTTTGGGACTGTCATTTCTTTTTCTTCTTTATCGAAATTGAGAGAGAGGTTAAGGAGAAATAAGCCATTGATGGGAGCTTGAGTTTTGGTTTAAGGTGCTTGTATGTAAGTGTACTTAAATGGATTTTTATTGTTAATTATATTTTTGTGTTGGAAATAGCTTAATTTAGCTAATCCAAAAATTAGATTATAAAATCTTTGTAAGCAATGTACAATGCCATTGATGAGATTTTGAGGTTTTTGGGCTTTATATGTGTGTATATTATTATGGAAATTTCATTAGAAAAGTCTCATAAATTAAGGATTTAATGAGGTTTTGGACAAATTGATTTAGCTTAATATTGTTATGTGGAAATTTGCGGATATGCAATGGTGATTTTCTTATGTGTTCGTATGGTAAGAATCAAATGAAAATGAAGGTTAATGTTAGTGTCATTATGGGTAATTTAAGGGATAGTAGATGGAATTAATTTCTAGGAATATAACTCCTTTAAAATGTAAATAACATGAGGTTAACTGATGAAATTCAAGGGCATAGGGGCTGTTTGGAAACATATATGTTTGTGTGCATATAAATTATTGAAAAAAATGGTTGCTGCCATGTGAGTTGGATTGGTTATTTGATACGGAATTAGTAATGCAATTTTTAAAAGTAGTAAGGATAAATTGAATGATGAGAATTATTGTATTTTGTTAGTTATAAAATTGTTAATTGAATTAAACTATTAAATTCTAGATTGGGAAACGAGAAATCCTACTGCTAGTCGAGAGAAAGAGAAGATTATCGAGTAGCAACCTTGGATATAGATAGCTTGGATAATTCAGTAAGTTCGTACTTCCGAACTTAGCATTACTGTCCATTTAATATTTTAAGTTCAATAACATTTAAATACTAAAGTGAAATCTTGATATTTATGATTTGTTCCATGTATTTGGTTAAATGATAACATGTAAATTGTGAATTGAGGAATTGGTTGGTTTGATGGATGTATGATGTCGGGTTAACTGACTAGAGCTGAGCTCACATTTGCGATTTATCCGCTAGGCATTGGGCGCCATTATCGTCATTTTTTCCGACTAGTAATGGGTGCAAACCGTTGGTTAATCCAACTAGCGCTGGGCTCACTTTCGCGGTTTATCCGCTAGGCATCGGGTGCTATGAATCGATAAAAATAGCAATGACAAATGGATAGAAATTGAGAAGACTTATGAGGAAGTATGTTTATATTTTTGGAGTAAGAATTTTAAGGAATGGAAGTATTATGCATATTTGGTTATATGCATTAAATGAAATGTTGAATTTGGAATCATGATTTTGTATAAATGAAAGCTTTATTTGAAAATAGTAAATATCCATGCAAATGGTTTGTGGTGAATAAATGTTACTAATGTAATTGAATCTTCCATGATTTCAGGTTATCTTAATAGTAGATTACAACTCAGCATCAAAGTGGAAATCTCAAACTCTAAGTCAGTGATGTCACTTTTTGATTATTTTGGCATGTACCTAGGACTAGTTATGTGTAAAGCTCTTATAAGAAATGACTAAATGAAAGCTTTATTTGAAAATAGTAAATATCCATGCAAATGGTTTGTGGTGAATAAATGTTACTAATGTAATTGAATCTTCCATGATTTCAGGTTAACTTAATAGTAGATTACAACTCAGCATCAAAGTGGAAATCTCAAACTCTAAGTCAGTGATGTCACTTTTTGATTATTTTGGCATGTACCTAGGATTAGTTATGTGTAAAGGTCTTATAAGAAATGACTAAATGTGAATATTAGTTTTAAAGTAGTTGTTTTGATGTGAATTTGTTTTGAATGATATGTATATAATGATTTGGTAAATTATGAAATATTCAAATGTATTGGCTTAATGAGTGTATTGAATTATGCATAGTTCATATGTTGGTATGATGCTTGTTTGAGTAATATGTTTGGAGGATGGTTTGATTATATTGTGGTAGTTGAACATTATATGTTTATTGAATGATTTATATGTATTTGAGAGAATGTTTTAAATGAATTCGAATGTTTGTTAGAAATGATTTGATGATTTGATTATATTCGGTAATATTTTGAGACTTTAAATTGGTGATGGTTACGAGTTACGGGTGTTACAGATTATGTTTAAAAGGAAGACTCGTGACTTAAAAATAGCATGATATTATGTTTTAAGGAAGACTCGTGACTCGAGATGAGCATGAGATTACGTTTAAAGGAAGACTCATGGCTCGATTGTTATATGTCGTTGCAAGGCTTAATATTGCATTGTGATACAATGTTTTCGAACTTACTAAGCTTAAAAAGCTTACCTGTGCATTGTTGTTGTTTTGTAGATTTCGTTTTGCTGGTTGAAGATCGGATTACCTCGACATCACATTATCCCGAGAGCTTGTTTGATAGTTTTTATATCACTTGGTTATATGGCATGTACCAGGATGATGTTTATCTTTGTAAAACTTGATTTTGGTTTGATTGATACATTGTTAAACCCTTGTTGAATGGTGAACCTATTTTGTATAATTGTTTAGTATTGAAAGTAGGCATCATGCATTAAAATGTAATTGTTTAGTATCGGTAGTTCTGCTTTTAGTAGTATCGATGGTTTGAGTACTTGTTTTGGTAGAAATTGCAAGGTAAAACTTCTTAGCTCTTTAGAGTTTTTAGTATCGGTAGAAGCATGTTTTATTTCGATAGAAGTAACTCTTGCATCGGTAGAACCATCTCAACTATCGATAGAAATTTGTAACTGTTTCTAAATTACTCACACAAAGAATGTGCAAATGCACAACAAACACAAGAAATACATTACAAGGAATAGAAAAGAGAAGTTTGTATTATTTCAGTATATCAATACTTAACAATTGAAAATTCTATGCTTAACCTTCTTTTACAGTGCACCTTCATATTTATACACACTTTAGTCAGTAAATCTTTAACAACTTACAGAAATCAGCTTTACCTACTCATAACTAACTACTAGAATTTGTTACCCCTGTTATTATTAACAACACACTCTCATACTCTAATACTCACGGACTTGACTTCTATCGTTACCTGTCTAACAAGTACCAGTAGAAGTCTCCAAGAATTGTGGAAATGACATTTTTACCCTTATTGAGATGTATTTTTTATATTGATTTGATTTATGTCGTGTATGTTGTATTAACTTGTTTAAAATTTAATAAAGTGACATAATTTTGAGAGTTGCTCCGCAATAAAAAATTGAAAGGACCCTCGAGACCCTAACTGGTGACAGTAATGGGTTTTGGCTGTTACATTTAGTGGTATCAAAGCTTACGGTTTAGCCGATTCTTAGACTACATTTAGTGAAATTCGAAGTTTAGAAATACATGCCATACGACCTGTAATAGTGTGATATTCGTGAATTTGATCTAACCTTAGTTTTTGTAGATAATTGAAAATGTCAAACTCAGAACGAGATGAGACAAACGAGGTAAACAGTAATGTTCCAACAAATGATTCTGGAGCAAGTCATGGTGTGCCAATATTACCGATGATAAAAAACGAAGTCAAAAATATGTTCTTTGGTCTAATGGGGAAATGGTTCTCGAAATTCATGAGAAATAACCCGATGGCTCCGCAACCTCTACCTCCTTCGACACAACCTATCGTAAAACCTGTAGCATTGCTCATACCACATGTTATGCCTCCACCTCCCTAGTGGTTGAACAAAGACAACGAGGCCCAACCGATAAGGTGAGGAAGTATGGTGCAAAAGAATTTAGAGGTAGTATTGAGGATGATCCTTCCAAGGCTGAGTATTGGTTAGAGAACATGCAGAGAGTTCTTAATGAGTTGACCTATCCTCTTAAAGAATATCTGAGATATACTGCGTCATTGTTAAAGGACGAAGTTTATAATTGGTGGATGACCCTACTAGCTGTAGTTCCTGAAAATGAGATCAGTTGGAATTTCTTCCAGAATGAATTCAAAAAGAAATACATAAGTAAAAGGTACCTGGATCGGAAGAAAAAGGAGTTTTTGGAATTAAAACAGGGAAACAGGTCGATTGCAGAATACGAGAGAGAGTTTGTACAACTAAATAAGTATGCTCGAGAGATTGTGTCGACAGATGAAGATATGTGCATTCAGTTTGAAGACAGCCTGAATGATGAGATTAAAATGATGGTGAGTGGTTCAAAGTTGCGACCGTTTGTTGTATTAACTGATCGTGCTCAGAAAATGGAAGAAATATATAATCATAAAAGATAGAGGGAAAAGAGATTTCAAGAGTTTGATAAGAAGAGTTCCTTTAGTCCTTTTTCGATGCCACCACTGAAGAAGTTTAGAGATAGTGAGAATCGTATAGCTGCCACATCGAGATTTCAGAGTAAGAGTAGATCAGTGCAACTTGATTCGAGATTTCAAAATCGGCTAGCGGACAATGTTGTTATCGTCCGAAATGTACCAAAGCCTGCGTGTTATCATTGTGGAAAATTCCATTCTGGAGAGTTCGGGGTGAAGAGGAACTCATGTTTTAGATGTGGGGCAACCGATTATTTTATTCGATTTTGTCTGATGGCACCCAAAACAAAAGAAGACAGAAGTGTGAAACCCCAAGTTACACCACAGAAAGGTAGACGATCGGGTCAAAGCAGTGGTTTGGCTAGAGGTCGAAGTGAAGCAAAAGAAGGTGTAAACAGATTTGAGGGTTGAGCACCTGCACGAACATATGCTATCCGTGTCAGTGAAGATGCTACCGTGCCTGATGTCGTTACTGGTATATGTTATCTTTTTAATGATATTATTTGTGCACTGATTGATCTGGGGTCAACTCATTCTTATATTCGTACTGCGTTGGCAAAAGATAAAAATTTATTTGTTGAGTCAATTGAATTTAATGTGTAAGTTACAAACTCTTTGTGTGACACCTTATACCCGACCCAATTGTTGGATCCGAATATAAAATGTCACATTTCGTTGCCGAAGCTACTTACTTTTCTATTATTATTTTTTTTTAAATGAAAACGTAGTGGTAAAATTATTTTATAAAAATTTCGGCAGCATTTCTGCTTATTTACATAAAACCCCCTGTAAAATTTACATTTCACGATATAATCACATTCAAATAATCTCCCAAATCAATTCTTAAAATTTCAATTTCTCAAAATATTTCAATAAGCTTGATATCTACGTTTAAGCATTTCATCAAAATATTAATTATAAAGTACTAGCAAAAGAGACTTAATATATATATATATATATTTATATATATAAGCCTATGTACATGCCATAAATATTAACCAAAAAGTAAACTTTTCACCAACTTTGTTTGAGCTGATTTTCGGTTCTTCGGATGCTGTTGGAACGATCTACCAAATCTAACTACCTGCGCACAGAAAAATAGACAAACCGTACGCTGAGCAATTTTTATGCTCAGTGATGCTAATATCATATAAATAATTACATAAGTATTAAATATAGATTAGTTAATAAAAGTAAATAAATAACAAATAGCTTTTTAATCAAATTTAAAATCACATAATCAATTTAATTCACACAATAAGGAAATTCAAATAAATTCAACTTTTGTTTTTGTTTTTCTTTCAATCTTAACCCCGTAATAAAATTTAGACTCATAACCAGATACACAAATCCGCCACCCCGAGTTGTTCGGTAACGATGGCTATCAGAGTAGTCCACGACTCTCAGGGAATTGGGACTGTCCACGACCCTCTGGGAATTGGGGCTAAAATAATAAAAATCGACCAATTTGACATTTTCTCCCTCGACCCTCTAGGAATTGGGGAGATCTAAATCCTCTAATATAAAGACACTATGGCATGCCAACTATATCTGATCTAGTCTAACTTAGTGTACTGAGGTAAAAATCAAGTTTCACAATCCGTTTCACCTCAATTCTATTTTCATATCATGATCAAATCATATATTTTGCCTAATGTAAAATTAGGCTTCCAATTAAAAAACATATAAAATATTTTCTTGCTCAAGCATTCAAAATCTTAATACTCAAGCTCAAAATATAACCATGAATTTACTAATTTAATCATTGGAAAAAACATATTCCATCTCAATACATAATTTTATAAATATTAACTAAATAATTCAAACTCATTCAAAACTCATAAAAATAATATAAAAATAAAATTAATAGAATTAATCATAATAATCTAATTATTCTAAAACTTTATGTAATGAAAATAAGATATTAGCACAAACCGAAATTTTAATCGCTTTACTTCTTCTCTTCATCTTTCTCCTTCAAGGTGCTCGCTTAGTTTTTAGCTACAATATTAGCAATTCAATACGAAATAATATCATTTACCCATTTTAATACTACAACTAATAAAAACAACATAAATATGCATGATTAATCAAGTTAATATACTAAGCTTCCAAATTTGAAATTCTCATATCTTACAACTCGATTATCCGTTTTCAATTTCGTCTTCACCGGAGTATTCACTAATTCATAAGCTATCATTTAGCACCAATATTACTCAAAATAGTCAATTTTCTCTACTACCTCTTCACCATAACCAAATAAACCAAATAAACTTCTCATCCAATTTCATTTCTTTTTCACACTTCTAACAAGCTAGAATTCTTCTTCTAATCATTTTCTATCAAGAAAATATACCTATTTCACTTAAATTTCCTAATCTTCCATCAATGTTCTTTAATGGAAACTTCCAAAATACTTGATGAAATCAGAAATTATTGGTATATATATGTAGAACAAGCTTCAAATATTCAAAATCTATGAAAATTTTGAAGAAAAACCATACCTTATGCTTGAATTTTGAAGAAAAATGGTGAAAAAAATATTTCTTTCTCCCCTTTCTTGAGAAACGAAGAACATGAAACAAAAAGCAAAAGAGAAAGATGAGAACTTTTCTTTCTCTCTTTCTCTTATATTTTTATTATATTAAATAATAAAATATTATTATTTATTATAATAATATTATTAATTAATATATTTTTTTATAATAATAAAAAAATCATTGATTTTTTTAAAGTAATGGTAAAATTGCCATTAGATCCCTTCCATCAAAATAAAATAGAATATTTAAACTTTAGCTCCTATACTTTTCTCACTTATTCAATTTAGTCCCTAACTTGGTAACAAAATTTTTAACTAAACACATGCTCCTAATAATAATTCTCTATTTTTTTCATGTATGATAGTTTCCTATAAAAACGATCAAAACTTCTTATACTACTATTTATTAACGAATTTTTAACTAAACACATGCTCCTAATAATAATTCTCTATTTTTTTCATGTATGATAGTTTCCTATAAAAACGATCAAAACTTCTTATATTACTATTTATTTATAAAACCTTTATTCAAGGACTTTTACCATGAATATATATTTTTTAAGTGGGGATGTTACACTTTGGGTAATAGTGTCATAGTTAATCAGGTGTGTCGTAAATGTCCACTGAAAGTTCAGGGCTGTGAATTTCCTACTGACTTAATGTTACTCCCTTTTTATAAATTCGATGTGATTCTAGGTATGGATTGACTGACCGAGCATGATGCAATGACTAATTGCAAACAGAGAAAAATTGGTTTGAAATGTCCGATAAGAGAGATGATTACTATTGAGTCTGGTAAGCTGAATAGTGATGTAAATGTGATTTCGATTATGTTTGCATAGAAAATGGTTCGCAAAGGTTGTGAAGCATTTTAGCTTACATATTGGATACTCGGGAGTCAAGGACAGAGTTGAATCGGGTTCTAATTGTTAACGAATTCACAAATGTGTTTCCTGAGGAGTTACTGGGTTTACCACTGATCGAGGAAGTAGAGTTTGGCATTGATTTAGTACCGGGTATTACTTCGATATCTATTCCACCATACAGAATAGCACTGACTGAATTGAAAGAATTGAAGGCACAGTTGCAAGAATTACTAGACTTAGGATTTATTCGTCCGAGTGTTTCACCTTGGGGTGCACTAGTGTTGTTTGTGAAGAAAAAGGATGGTTCGATGATAATGTGCATTGACTATTGACTGTTGAACAAAATTACAGTAAAGAATAAGTATTCGTTGCCTCGTATTAATGAGCTATTTGATTAGTTGAAAGGTGCAATAGTATTTTCCAAAATAGACCTCAGATCAGGTTATTATCAAATGCAAGTCAGAGATTGTGACGTGTCGAAGACTACATTTAGAACTCGATATGGGCATTACAAATTTCTGGTGATGCCGTTTGGGTTGACTAATGCTCCGGTAGCATTCATGGATCTGATGAACAGAGTCTTTCAACCCCAATTGGATAGATTTGTAGTAGTATTTATTGATGATATACTGATCTATTTTAAGATAAAAGTCAGAGCATACACAATATCTAAGAGAAGTTTTACAGATTTTACGAGAAAAGCAATTGTACGCGAAGTTTAGAAAATGTGAGTTTTGGCTTAGAAAGGTAGGATTTCCGGGTCATGTGGTATCTTTTGAAGGAATACGTGTTGACCCAAGTAAGGTTTCTGTAATTCTTAACAGGAAAGTTCCGAAGAATGTTATTGAGGTACGTAGCTTTCTAGGATTGTCGAGTTATTCCCGTCGATTTGTCAAAGATTTTTCTATTATAGCTTTGCCGATGACAAAGTTACTTCAGAAGAATGTTAAGTTTGTTTGGTAAGAAAAGTGCTAGCAAAGTTTTGATCAGTTGAAGAAAATGTTAACAGAGGCTCCAGTTTTAACACAGTTCGAGATGAGGAAGGAATTTGTTGTTTACAATGATGCATCATTAAATGGGTTGAGATGTGTACTGATGCAAGTTGGAAAAGTCATAGTGTATGCCTTCCGACAGTCGAAGCCGCATGAGAGAAATTACCCGACTCACGATTTGTAGTCTTTGCATTAAAAATTTGGCATCACTATTTATATGGTGAGCGATGTCATGTATTCACTGATCATAAGAGTTTGAAATATTTGATGACATAGAGGGAGATGAATTTACGATAGCGACAATGGTTGGAACTATTAAAAGATTATGATCTTGTGATTGATTACCATCCGGGAAGGCCTAATGTTGTTGTTAATGCTCTAAGCCGAAAATCGTTGTTTACGTTGAGAGCAATGAATGCTCATTTATCGTTAGAGAGCGATGAATCTATTATTGCCGAACTTAAAACGAGACAACTATTTCTATAATGGATTCGAGAGTTACAGAGAGATGACACAAAGCTTATAGCTAAGAAAGAACAGATGTAGAATGATGGCACTACTGAGTTCACTATTAATGCTGATAGCATGTTGTATTTCCAAGGCAAAGTATGTGTTCCTAATGATTCCACTTTGAAACGGGACATTTTGGAAAAAGCTCACAACAACGCTTATTCCATTCATCCGGGAAGTGTGAAAATGTAAAACGACCTGAAGAAGATGTATTGGTGGCCAGGTATGAAACGAGAAATTTTTGAGTTTGTGACTAGATGTCTAGTGTGTTAGCAAGTAAAAGTTTAGCATCAGGTACTGTCTGGATTGTTGCAATCTATTACCATTCTAGAGTGGAAATGGGAATTAGTCACTATGGACTTTGTTACAGGGTTACCGGTGACACCAATAAAGAAAGATTTGATCTGGGTAATAGTTGATAGGTTGATTAAGTCAGCCCACTTCATTCTTATCCGGGTGAATTACCCACTAGAGAAGTTGGCTGAGTTCTATGTATCTGAGATCGTGCGACTGCACGGGGTATTAGTGTCTATCATTCTGATAGAGACCCACGTTTTACATTGAGGTTCTAGGGTAAGTTACAAGAAGCTCTGGGAACAAGGCTGAATTTCAGCACTGCTTACCATCCGCATACGGACGGTCAGTCCGAGTGAGTGATATAGATTCTAGAGGATATGTTGTGATGTTGTATACTTGAGTTTGAAGGTAGTTGGGAGAAATACCTACCATTGGTGGAGTTTGCTTATAATAACAATTATCAGTCCAATATTAAAATGGCACCGTTTGAGGCACTATATGGAAGGAAATGCAAAACACCCTTGTATTGGTCAGAGTTGAGCGAACTTAAGATGGTTAGGATCGATTTGATACATGAGACAAAAGACAAGGTTCAGGTGATTCGTGATTGTTTAAAAGAACCGTCCGATCGATAGAAGTCATATGCATCTCAAGAGGAAAGATATAGAGTTTGTGATTGGAGATTGAGTTTTCTTGACGGTTTCACCTTGGAAAAAGGTATTACGATTTGGCAGAAAAAGAAAGTTGAGTTCACGATTTATCAGGTCATAGGAGATCATCGAGAGAGTTGGTCTTGTACCTTATAAGTTGGCTTTACCTCCGAAACTTGAAAAGATTCATAACATATTTCATGTTTCAATGCTGAGACGATACTGATTAGATCCTTCTCATGTGATTACACCCTGTGAGGTTAAGATACAGCCTGATTTGTTGTATTCAGAAGAACTAGTTAAGATTCTAGCTCGTGAGGTAAAAGAACTACGAAATAAAAGGGTATCGTTAATAAAAGTCTTATGGAATCGTCATGGGTTAGAAGAAGCAACTTAGGAAACAGAGGCATCAATGAGATCACAGTATCCCAACCTGTTTACTGGTAAAAAATTTCGAGATGAAATTTCCTTAAGGGAGTGAGAGTAGTAACAGCTTGGTTTTTAGTGGTGTCGGAACAGTGGCTTCGGGACCACAACTCCGACAAGTCGAGTCATAAAATTAGTTATTTTTTATGATTACGACGTAGTTAGCGTTATATTAAAATTTGATTATGAAATTTTAACGTTTGGATAGTTAACTGAGAAGAAATGACTAAATTGTAAAAGGTGCAAAAGTTGACTTGAGTAATTAGAAGGACCAAATGAACAAATTAACCTAAAGTATTTTAGCAGGTGGATTATTACGAAATATATTAGTCATAAGTAGGATTTATTAAGGTTAACTAAGTGATTAATAAAGCTAATTATGAAAGTCTAAATATTTACAAAATTATCATTAAATATAAATATGAAATTTAAGAAGAAATTAACATTTTTCTTTTAATTTCACCGTCTTCTTTGGCAAAAATAAGTGAAAAGCTAAGATTTTGCTTCTAAGCTTTGAGCTTTGATTTGAGTAAGCATATCTTGACCTTTTTTGGTAATTTTTCTATTTTTTAGCTCGTATTAGCTCAATCTAGCTAATCTAAGGACTAATTTGTGAATTTTTCAAATGTCATATATCTTGCCATTGTTGAAAAAACTTATTCTTGAAAATTTATTGAAGTATTGTGAGCTTGGTTGTTAGATTTGATGATTATGTGGAGTGATTTTTATGAAATTGGGGTTGAGGACTAGATTGTGAAAATGAGGAAAATACATGTCCTTGTTGTGAAGTAGTTGAAGGTAGATGTTGGGTGAACACTCATGGATATTCGACTGGTGTAAGATTGAATGAAAAATGATTATTTTGCATGTTTAGACCTTAAGGACTAAATTGAATAAAAATACAAAGGTTAAAGATAATTTTGTAATTTTCCAAAAAGGACTTATACGTATAAATTGACCAAATTACATATTTAATGAGAGAATTGATTTATTTATTATGTTAGGTCAAGATTGAGCCATCGATCGTGGAAAAAGGAAAATTGTAGAATAGTCCCTAAAGTTTCACTAAACTACAATTTCATCTGCTAAGTTCGTTTGTTAAATTTCATATTTGAACAACTAATTATTGTTTAATGTGGAAGTTTGTGAATCAATTGATGTATAAATGAAAAACTCATGTCTCGGGATGAGCATGAACTATATTAAAGGAAGACTCATGTCTTAGGATGAGCATGAAAGTATATTAAAGGAAGACTCATGTGTCGGGATGAGCATGAGAGTATATTAAAGGAAGACTCATGTCTCGGGGTGAGCATGAGATTATGTTTAAAAGGAAGACTCGTGACTCAGAAAGAGAATGAGATTATGTTTTAAGGAAGACTCATGACTTAGGATGAGCATGAGATTACGTTTAAAGGAATACTTATGACTTGGTTATATGTCGTTGTAAGGTTTAATATTGCACTGTGATACAATGTTTTTGAACTTACTAAGCTTAGAAAGCTTACCTGTGCATTGTTGTTATTTTGTAGATTTTGTTTTGTTGGTTGAAGATCGGATTACCTCGACATCATACTATTCCTGGAGCTTGTTCGATAGTTTTTATATCACTTGGTTATATGGCATGTACTAGGATGATGTTTATCTTTGTAAAACTTGATTTTGGTTTGGTTGATACATTGTTAAACCCTTGTTGAATGGTGAATCTATTTTGTGTACTTGTTTAGTATTGAAAGTAGGCATCATGCACTAAAATGTAAAGGTTTGTGTGTCTATGGATCACTTGAGATATGTATCTTTGTACTTTATGCCTATATAATGATAATTGGTTAAGAACTTGTGTGATAAATTGAATTCTGCATACTTGTTTATGTAGAACTCTTGCTTGTATCAATAGTAATACAAAGTAGGAGAAATGTTGGTTACTGACTTACGTTGTATCGATAGTATAACATGAAGTATCGGTAGTTCTGCTTTTAGTAGTTTCGGTAGTCTGAGTACTTATTTCGGTAGAAAAGGTAAGGTAAAACTTCTTAGCTCTCTAGAGTTTTAGTATCGGTAGAAGCATGCTTTGTTTCAGTAGAAGTAACTCTTGTATCAGTAGAACTATTTCAACTATCGGTAGAAATCTACATCTGTTTCTAAATTGTTCACTGACTTGACTTTTATCGATACATGTCTAATAGGTATCGGTAGAAGTCTCCCAAAACTATGGAAATGACATTTTTGCCCTTATCAAGTTGTATTTTGATATTGATTTGATTTATATCGTGTATGTTGTATTACCTTGTTTAAAATTTAATAAAGTGAAATTATTTTGAGAGTTACTCTGCGACAAAAGATCGGAAGGACCCCCAGGACCCTAACCGGAGACGGTAACTGGTTTTAGGTGTTACAAGTGATTGTCGAAATCTTTTGCAATTATGGCTCTAACTAAATAATTCGACTCCAATAGCAACAAGCTTTGGAGGCACATCCACATCATTTAAGCTCCACACCTAACGTATTACTTTCTCACACAACTCTTCCAAAATCCAGTTTGCATCAAATTTAAAATTGTTTGCACCTAACCTTTGTCTTTGACATTGTCCTTTCGTATCCACCAGCACCGGATAATGGTCTAAAAAAGAATGTGTACAATGGGTAACTGAATAATAAGGAAAAAGATGCCACCACCCTAAATTAGCCACTCTACTGTCAAGCCTTTCCTGGATATTATAGGTCAAACGACCCTTTTCCCATGTAAAACAACTCCTCATAAAACCCAAATCACTAAAGTCACAGTTCTGAAGAGTAGAACGAAAACCCTCCATATTCTTCTCTGCTCATAGGCGACCTCCTTTTTTCTCAAAAGAGTAAGCTATCTCGTTAAAATCCCTTGCTACGAGCCAAGGTATAGACCGATCTTACCCGAACTGACGCAATAAATTTCATGAATTAACACATAGCCATTCTTCAGGATGGTCATAAAAGCCTGTGAAACACCAAGTACAATCATTATGAACATCTTGAATATTAACATCGATGTGGAACTGAGACTAACTACGTAATTGAACTTAAACATCGTCCCTCTAACCCAGCGACAAACCACCTCTAGAACCCTTTGAGTCCACATCAATCACATTGTTAAAACCACACCTTCTAATAATTTCCATCTTACGTGCACTAACTTTTGTCTCCATAAGAAACAAAATATGGGGACAAATATCTCTTAGTTTATTCTTGAGACTGTTGATTGTTCATAGCTTCTCAAGCCCACGAACATTCCAACATAACGTTTTTATTGTGCTCGGTCAGCATGCCTTTTGGCAGCTTGCAATCTCAAAGTGTTTAGGCCGAAAGACCCATTATCCATCCCTTCTTGAACATCGGTTACCTTAGCTAACAGACCATCAATACAATTAATTTTTGTTCTTTTGATACGTGACATACAATCCAAGGAATCTACCATATCTTCAATATCATCTGGCCTCACTTTCCTTTTTCCAACGCTACGTTCCAGTGTGGGAGAGTCAAACATATTGTCATTTTTAATTCTTTTCCACGATTTCTTCAATACATTAAAAGACCTTCCTTCCATCAAATCTCCTATCTTAACCAAACACGCTCCTAAATCCTCAATATTTATGCCTTCTAAACTTAGGCTTTCCAGTACTATTTCTTGAATTACAACAGTCTAATTCATCAACTTTCCTTCTTTTTGTTGTTGGAACTTTGGAAAGTTCCTATCCTCCGGATCGGTATTCGAAATAATCATGAGGGTCACACCACTTTCCTTATTCAAATTCTGATATACCGGAGTTTCCTCAACATGACCAGTCGCCGTACCATTCATCTCCTCTACAAAACCAGTGTAAAAACACTGTTTCATGGACTTTTTTCCGTAGTCCCCGAACTGAAAACTCTTTATTCTTCTTAAGTTTGATTTAGCTTTAAGAGCTAAGGAATATGGTAGTTCCTCTTCCAATTTTTCTTTGACCTCTGATGCTACCTCACCATAGTCCACCAAGCTGTGACCCATCCATTTATATCCGAAGCAAAAATTCGGAAAGTTTTCATACTTGAAGGGTAGCCACATTTTCTCATGGGATTCCGTTGAGAAAAACAAGCCTCTCCTTAAAGGCTTTTGAGCGTCTAGGTTTATTTTCAAATGGCAGAATTCACCTTTTATTTTTTATCGGATCAATCCCCCAAAAGTCTCTTTGATCACTTTCATCAGGTATTCTTTGTCACATTTCGGTGGGCATGGCCCCACTTTCATCCAAAATGATTATAAGACAAGTCGAAATTTTTTCTTTCTGTTGGAGCCGACAGTCGCTCGAAAATAATGAGTTGGCGTCGAAAGAACCATGGGTGCCCCTCCAAAACTGATTTCAATTCCTCTTCATTTTTAAAGAGATCAAGAAAAGATTATGCCCCACCCCCAGAATCTCTACTTTTTTCTTAGTTTTCCAAATGCTCTTTAGTTGAGCACGAAAACTGTCAGAATTGAAAGACTTTTTTTTACCACAGGGAACAAGTCCATGAAGGTTGTCCTGGCGAAATCACTAGGGAACTCTTAATTGATAATTGTATAAGTTCATCTTCCAATAAAGAAACTGCATCCCTCTCCATTCTCTTGCGGAATCACCACCTTGCTTCCTCACTGTTCCTTTGAGATACTAAAGAGAGCACTCTTGAAACAATAGAGAGAAAACAAAGGGTCCTCCCCTTGATTTAATTTAAATGTTTATATTTACATTTTTTTATCATGCTTTGTAGAGTTAGCGATAGAGTCTTATAAAATTTTATGGAACAAAACAACAAAAATCTTTGGGTAAACGTTTATGTGATTTAATGTGATCGTAAATATTCATTTGATAAAGTCACTTTTTAGTCATAACGATTATCCTGACAAAGTACTTTACACAAGAAAATTAAGGATAACAATATATCTATATTTTTTATAAAGTTTTTAATTGAGTTGGTATCACGGGTTAGTTACATATCGATTTAGTTGGGAAAAAACAAAAAAAAACCTCACTTTACAAAGTAAATTGTATTATTTTAAAGGTTCTTTTTGTTATTTTATATCTATTATATAGAAAATCAAAAACATGTATACACATAAAAATATTTGAACTCATTCCTTTTAATTTTTCACATTTATATTTTACCATTAAACTAAAGCCTTATTTATTAATAATATTTTTTATAAATAATTTTGTTTTTCATTTATAAACACACACGTGTATATATATATTGAATATACTAGTTTGATTACATGAAAATATTTGTTCATATATTTTTAACCTTTTGATAACACGCACATTATATACACAGATGCTCGAAACTATGTCTTCTAATATGAACAACATCATCTTTTCCATTAGAACTACTCGTTAAGTTCAACACACACGTACATTTTAAATATGTGATTTTCGTGATAAAATTTTTGATATGATTTATTTTTTAATAATATTATATATCATTTCAATTCATCAAATATAAGAATAATATGGAGCAATGTGGAGCCATTTAATTGGGTGATTAATAGTAATAACGAAGACCAAAGACCCTTTTACTTATTCGTCCTTTACAGCTGCCTCGTCATCATATCATTGTTTTGCCATTCAATTACTGCCATACCTTTTACGTCAAATACTTAATTAATGGAGATTAACGAACATTTAAATTTTGAAAAACAATAGCCTCTACTTTAATTGCTTATGACGTGCGTTGCACGGATTAATTATGTATATTAATTCAAATATGTTATTAAATTTGAAATAATATCAATTATAAAAATTTTCTTTTTTAATTAATCAAATTATAAAACTACTTAAATTTAATAGAAAAGATAATTATTTTATAAGACTTAAAATAATGTTTATATGGATTTGTCACGATTATTTAAATATTATAAAAATATAATCACGTGAAGAAGCTGAGGAAACCGCGTAAATTGTTTTTTTTTTTTTTTTTTGAAACAAATCAAATTGGATTATCTTATTAAAAAATTGCAACCAGACCATAGTTGCAGTAAAAGAATCGAAAACATATAAGCAAACGAACCTATCAAACAATACAACCAAGAACCGTCTAAATAGCCCAATCAGAAAAAAAAAACCAACCATCATTATACCAGAAAATAAATGCTTGATGGTTTCAAGAGAGGATAAAAACATCAATCTTTACTAGAACCTTCCCTCTCCTTTTATCTGCAAATTATGACGAGCCAACTTCTGAAGGTTGATCGATGGCTACCGCAAACAACGCAAATGAAGGCACACCAGCAGTCAGATACGTACTGTTGCCTAACTTCAGAGTCTCTGTAGCCAAAACATGAGCAAGATTATTAGCTGATCTTGGCACAAAATTAAAGCAACAATCAGAAAAACCTCTGGAAAGAGTTATAGCATCATGCACATAAGACCCAATTGCCGATCTATCAATTCCTTTGGCTTGACATTTTTTAATAACTGTTCTAGAATCACCCTCAATCACCACCTTCCGCCACCCATGATCTGAGCCCAACTTCACTGCATGCACACATGCCATCGCCTCTGCCACAAAACTGGAAAAAACCCCTTCATTAATCGCACAACTCGAGACTAGAACAGCACCTGGCTACAATACCAAATGCAGAACGGGAACAAGAATCATCAAATGCAGCATCGAAATTAATTTTTACTATAGACTCAGACGGGCAGCACCAGTTGAGTTGGAACAATACACGGGTAAGCTCCTTACTGTCTAGAACATCAACTTCCCTTAAATAATTTCCTACAAACTGTACAATTTCCTGACTTGTTCTTATTTTCTGGTCATGAATCCGACTATTTCGATCATACCAAATTGCCACAGAATAAACGTCGCTGGCACCTTGTTGCAGTCAGAAACAGCCAAGTAAGCCAATCAAAAAAATCCATATCTGGATTAGACTGGAATTGACTAAAACCCAACGCTGACCACACTTGTTTCGACACAGGGCATTCACGCACTAGGTGGTTTACACATTCAATCGCAGCATCACACCGTGGGCAAGAATCTCGAATAGCTAACCGCTTCAATTGCAAATTAGCAAAAGTAGGCAAAAAATTCCAAGAGACTTTCCACAGAATAATTTTTACTTTTTGAGGTAGATTAAGATCCCAAAGAAGTTTATAAAATCTTTTGTAATCATCATGTAAAGGCTCAGTAATTGTATTATGATTCACCATCTGTAAAATCCGATAAGCACTGCGAACGGAGTACTCCCCGGATCCTTCACCTAACCATACCAGACGATCATCATAACCCTCCATTGCCAACGGGACTTGCAGAATCCGCACAGCATCACCAGCCGAGAAGGTATCATAAATCAACTCCCTTTTCCACCTCCTAGTACTAGCATCAATTAACTCTGCAACATTTACATTCTGCATGCTTAAAGGTGGATTAAGTAATTTAAAATTAAAAGCATCCACTAACCAAGCATCCTCATTAACACTAATACTCCTGCCATCACCCACACGCCATCCCAGCCCTTTTATTAAGACCCCCTTCGATGCCCAAAGACTCCTTCAAGTATAAGATGGCAGATTCCCTAATTTGGCTTTCAGAAAATCTGTATGAGGGTAATATTTTGCTTTCAGTACTTTACTGACTAAAGAATCCGGCTGCTGTAATAATCTCCATCCGTGTTTAGCTAAAAGTGCAATATTGAACCTTCCCATATCCCGAAACCCCATGCCTCCTTCCTCCCTTAGTTGGCATTTATGCTGCCATTCACACCAATGGATCCCCCTTTTCCCAAACCCTTTTTGCCACAAAAAATGAGCCAATAATCTCTCAACCTCCGTACACAATGTCTTAGGAAGCAAAAAACAATTCATAGCATAGGTGGTAATTGCCTGCAGCACAGACTTTATAAACACCTCTTTACCCCCTTGAGATAGGACTCGAGTACTCCATCCCTCAATTCGCATACGAATCCTATCTTTAATATTTTGAAAAGAAACCTTCTTATTACGACCCACCATATTGGGAAGACCAAGATACTTCTCAGGATTGGTCGAAAAACGCATCCCCAAAATCTGTGTCACCCTTGCTTTAATCACCTTTGACGTATTTGTACTAAAAAATATTGTGGACTTTGCAACATTAACACTTTGACCGGAACATTTTCCATAAACGTACAAAATGTTTTGTATAGCCAATACACCTTCCTCCGAAGCCTCCCCAAACAAGATGCTATGGTCGTTGAACAATAAATGAGAAATAGGAGGCCCCCTCTTACTTGCCTTAGCACCTTTAATTACACCTGTACGCATTGCCTCACGCATCAAAGCCGACAATCCCTCACTACATAATATAAATATAAACGGACTGAGCGGATCGCCTTGACGAAGACCTCCCGAAGGATGAAAAATGTCACCACAACTCCCATTAACATTAATAGAATAGCTCACAGTAGAGATACACTTCATGACAAGTTTGACCCAATCATCAGTAAAGCCCATACGAATCATCATTTTTTCTAAAAATGCCCATTCTACTCGATCATAAACCTTTCGCATATCCAACTTCAAAACCATACACCCTTTACTACCCAGGCGCTTCATTCTAAAGGTATGGAGGAGTTCATACACAATAAGCACATTGTCAGCAATCAAACACCTCGGGACAAAGGCGCTTTAAGCCAAATCAATAAATCCACCGATAACCAACTGTAATCTATTTGTTATAGTTTTTGCAACCACTTTATAAAACACAGTACATAAACTTATTGGACGGAAATTAACAAGACAAGTAGGATTATGTACCTTAGGAAGCAAAATAATTTCAGTCAAATTTGCACGTCCCAGATCAAGATTATCATTTAAAATGCCCAAGCAGAAACTAACAACATCCGCTCCAACCACATGCCAAAACCTTTGAAAAAATAGAGCTGGAAATCCATCCCAGCCCCGAGTTTTGGTCGGGCCAATCGACTTAAGGGCATTAAAGATCTCAGCAGCCGTATAAGGAGCATTTAACAATGAATTATCCTCCTGTGAAATGCATGGCTCAATATAGATAAAATCTTCCTCGGATCCGCCACTCCATCTGACGAAAATAACTCTGTGAAAAACTTCATAGCAGTTTCCTGAAAGCCACCCCAATCCTCCATATCCCTCCCATCATCTGAAATTAATTTTGTAATAGTATTCTGCCTTTTCCGTGTTGAAGCAAACCGATGAAAAAACGCAGTATTTTTGTCGCCCTTTCTCAGCCAATTCGCTTGAGCGTGCTGCTCTCAATATGCCTCGTCTTTATAAATTTCGAGATTAAGCTGTACTTTTGTATCCAAAAACGCTGCTAAATTTCCATCATCTCTATCCCCACCCCCAAACTCTTCCAGCTGACGTGTAAGTTCCCATTTCAACTCATTTCTCTTGTGTTTAATATTAGCAGACCATGCCTTCAAACCATGGCTTAAAATTTCCAATTTATTAAAAATATTACCTGATAATGGCTCCCAAATTCTTTTAAATTCCTCCTCAAAGGAACCTTCCATCGTCCACCACAATTCAAAATAAAATTTCACCCCTTTAGGCCGTAATTAAGTAGTCTCGGTAATCAAAAGTAAAGGGAAATGATCGGAATATGAGTGCGGAAGGTGGCGCAGCTGATAAATAGGAAATAAATTGAACCAATTGTCATTCACAATGCCACGATCAAGCCTTTCACGGATATTAGTCTCAGGCAAGTTACCTCCTTCCCAGGTAAACCACTGCCCAGTAAACCCTGAGTCCAAAAGGCGACACTCATCCAACACATCCCGAAAGAGTGCCATACACCTTTCGTCGTGAACCAAGCCCTCGATTTTCTCGAAAGAGTACATAATTTCATTGAAATCCCTATTTACGATCCAAGGGAAGTCTTGCATTTGGCCTAAACGCCTCAAAAGGTTCCAAGTGTCAGCATGATCTGAAAAATGAGGTGAACCATAAAATCCCGTATACCTCCAATCCCCCTTAATATCATCTTTGATTAACACATCAATGTGATTTCGTGAATAACTTCGAAGAGTGATACCGACACCTTCTTTCCAAGCTAGACATAAACCACCCCGCGACCCATCTGCCCCCACATCAATTCCACATGTAAAACCACAACCTCTTCTAATCTTTTCCATTCGATTCATACTTACTTTCGTCTCCATTAAGAAGACCACCTGAGGATTATATTGCCGCAAAATATGCCGAAGCATTCGAACGCCCCGTCGGCTCACCAAACCCCGGACGTTCCAACTAAAAATTTTCATTGTGAACGGTTGGCTTGCCCACTGGCAGCCGCCGATACAAAATTTGTGAGTGCAATGAAGGCATCCGAATCAGACTGCTCTTGCGCATTACAAAACGAAGCAGAATTATTTGAAACAGTAGCTTTCAACCGCTTATCCTGAGATCCAACTTCGCACCCTGAAGTCAACTCCAAAAATTCCCCATGATCAAAACTCCTTTTACCTCCAACACGTGTCACAGTAATTAAATCCTCCTTGCCACCTTTCACCAACCTTTTCCACCCCTTCTATTTTCCTTTTTTAGTTTGCCCATGGTCAAATTTGTCCACCTCATCACATTGCATTTGAAACTGCACCGAATCATTAACAACCGCATTTAAATGATCCATATAATCCCTAAATATCAGCTTAGATTTGCCATTACCCTGAATATCCCTAAAATCCCGCCCCTCAAAATCAGTTTCCAAATTTGAGACTTCCTCCCCCGATCCTGACTTCGCAACCTCCACCATAGCTTCTCTCGTCGGTCGCCCCACACCACCATCAATTCCCACCTTAATATTATCCGGAGAACCCTGCTGTCGGTTCCCTACTCCATCACCCAGATAGACGGATTGCACCAAAGGATTACGCCAAGAATATCCAAACACCAAACTCTCATTCCCCAAGAGATTAGACTCAGCCTTAAGTGCTAGCGTAAAAGGGAGATCATCTTCAAACTGGTCTTTCACATTGGCAGTCACCTCAGTACACTCCTTCAAACTATGACCCATCCGTCCACAATCAAAACAAAAATTTGGTAACTGCTCATATTTAAACTGTAACCAAACCTTGTTGTGATTATCAAACGACACAAAAATGCCTCGCCGAAGGGGTTTTTGAACATCCAACATTACATGTAATTTGCAAAAGTCTCCATCAATTTCAGAGCGAAGCAATCCTCCAAATGTAGACCCCACCGCATGCATAAGGTCCTTTTTGTCGCATTCCGGCAGACAAGGACTTACTTTTAGCCAAAAAGGGGACTCAACTAAGCAAATTTTACTTCTTTCCACTGACTCCAACAACCGAGCAAACACCACCAATTGTCGTCGGAAAAACCATGGTCGTCCCTCCAGAACAAACTCTAGATCATCCTCACTGTCAAAACATATCAAAAATAAATTAGGGCCAACCAATCTAATCTCAAATTTTTGCTTTGTTTTCCACATACTTCCTAATTGAGCACGAAGATTGTCAGGATTAAAAAGCTTTTTGGTCCAAACAGAACAGATCAACGTTGGCTTCTCCGGAACCTCAACCTTCGAACTCTTGATGGACAATTGAACCATTTCCTCCTCAAGGAAGGAAATGCCTTCCCGCTCCATACCGTCCAAATAGAATCACCGTTCCTCTCCCACTCTACCGCAGATAATCTGTATCTTAGAGACTCACTGAGAGAAACACTCTTGACTCTTTATAATCTCGTAAATTGTTATTAACACTAAAATTATATATTTTTTCAACCTTGCTTTATAAAAACCTTCAATGTTGTGAATTCAATAAGTGGTTCTAGTGAAAAGAAAGATGATGTTCATATTAAGAGATACGAGTTTGAACATCTGTGTATGCAATGTATGTACGTTAAAGAAGATGATGTTCATCTTAATAGACTCGAGTTCAAGCACATGTGTGTGCAATGTGTGTACGTTGTCAAAAATTAAGAAAGTATGAACAAATACACTACCATGTAATCACGCCTATATATTCAAAAAAAAATAAAAATTCAATGTTGTACTATTTTCACTAATCCATCATTTACCTGTTGGTTTATCTTAAGTAATATTATTGAAATTAAATAAATAAGATCGTAAATCAAATTAAAAACTATAATACAATGAACCAAAATATAGAAAGCAAAGATAAATTAAAAAGAAAAACTCAAATCATAGTTGAAGATTCAACCATTAAATCAAGTTTCGAAATCTTTATTGAAATAAAGAAAAAGTTGCATAAAAAATTTATTAAAATGTGAAAAAGTAAGTAGAATAAAACCTAAGATAATGTTAGAGTTGAAGAATCAAATTAATCTTGTTCTTTTTGAAGAAGTTTTTTTTATTATCGAAAAATCTAATCAATAAATAGAAAGATAATGTGTTTTAGCGTACTTAAACTCACGTATTCTTACGTTAACAATAATACTCATGCCAATCGAATTAAGACTCAATCTATACTATTATGACTCGTGTCTTTGAGATTAAACACTTTAAACTGTCACTATTCTCACATTATTATCAAAGCATAGGTTAATTAAATATAAACGAAATGTTTTTCTGAGGTCTCATGTTGTTCGCCTTTATGATGTCCATTAATCTATACTAATACGTATAAAGCAACACTTTTTCCTTTACATTATTAAAAATAATGGTTAAATTTTAATTATGATCCCTCTAACATTTTAGATTATATAAATAATTAAATTTCAATTTTAATTTATGCTTAAATTTAATATTTATTTTTTATACTTTAATTCTTAACATAATTTATATTTTGATATTCATATTTAGTCTAAATATTTTATTCCGTATATTTAAGGTTGTAAATAAATAGTTTATGAGTTGGATTTTTGTTTATTTTATATTTGTTTATTAAGTTAAATAAATCAACATTAATAAAATTTTAAAATTTGTTTATTAAATTAACTTAATATAAATGAAAAATATTCAATATAATTATCTTCATGCTAGTTTAAAACTGTTTTAGTGAATCATTTAAAATAAACTATTATTTAATTATATAATTAATACTATTATGGTTTATGTGTTTATTTAATTTATTTATAATCTGATTATTACTATTTATGTTTGTTTATTTATATCTTAAAAAATAAGAAATGTGTTACTTATATAATTAAATGAACAAATTTAACCTTATGCCTTAATTCAAATCACTAACATCTATTTTCTCAAAGAAAATATTTAAATAAAAAAATCGACTAATTATAGTAGGAGTGAATAAAAGTCAATTCAATCCAACTTAATTGATGGTTTTTGATTGATTTATTTTCGATTGAATTGATTAAAATGGTTAAGAAAATTTTGTAGGCGGGTAAAATCAATTACATAGATTAATTATCTATTATGAATTTTCATAATTAAATCAATTAAATTTGATTTAATCATCTTAACTAATCAATCGATTGATGTTAAATCAGTTAAGTTAAATAATTTAAAACCTACATAGATCAATTAGTCAATGTATGAATCTGCACGATTAAATTAAAATTAAAATCAAATTGCAAATTGATTAGCTAACTAAGCCTCGACTGAAAAAAACGAATTGCAGGTGTTTGAATTTCTCCCACGATGGTTTGCATTTTTCTCGAAATGGATAAATCTAAGAATGGTTCTTCTCTTCAGAATATCGCTATATAATTAGTTAGGCATTGCTTCATTGTCAACAAAAAGAAAAATAAAATTAGGATTGCTTTCTGCTGCATCGTGGCTCTTGAGAGCCCCTTTTAAACGAAAGTTGAAAACAATTGGCAACGCAAATCATAAAATAAAGAAGGAAAGGGGAAGCTAAGGGTCCCAAAAGGGGGTGTGGACGTGCGGTGGTGCGGATGAGCTTTTTGATGACAATAGCCGAGACGTGGGGACTGGGTGGCTCCCTTTATGCCCAACCTCCTTCAATGGGTTATAGAATAAGTTCACAAGTGCTGTTATGTCTTTGTTAGATTCTCTCTCTCTCCAGGTTTTTATGCCCTTAAAGCTGGACATGATTGCACTAACTACCAATACTTACCAATATGCATTAAGCTTTGCCTCCCCTCCCTATATCGCTCCATACAAAAGACTTTAAAAACGTGGAATACACTAAACTGCAAGATTAATCAATGTGGGGGAGCATAAGGATGCTCTTTCCAAAAGGATAAATATAAAGTGCGGTGGAGAAGTTTTGAAAAGATGTGTTATGTATGAATCGTGTGTTGAACTGATGATCAGGGTGTTATTATTAGGGTTTTGCCCTCCTCTTATAATTCAAAAAAAATGTTATGTATGTAACTAAACCTAATTCGCTGTGTTGATGTTACTTGAAAAGAATGGTAAGCTTCCATTAAATTTTGGGGGTTAATCAATGTTTCAAAAATGTTGAGGGGTTTAATGAGAATTTTTCATAATTTTGGAGTCTAATTAAATTTTTAAAAAATTTAGATGAGGAAGGAATAAGAATTTCTAAAATTTTAGGGAGGGCTTAATTCAAACTTTCAAAAACTTCCAGAGGCTTAATAAGAATTTTTAAAAATTATGAGAGGCTTAATTTAAACTTTCAAAAATTTCAGAGCCATAATGACAATTGTCCAAATTTTTTTTTGGAGGTGAGGGGTAAGGCCCTTGGTTCTAACTATGTTTCACCTCTAATTTAAACCTATCTATATAGATAATCAAACAATTTATTTTGCTAATTGATTGTATATAAATTATTAAATCATTAATTTTCATGTTACTAATTTAATGACAATGTTTAATAGTATTATTAAATTAGACTAATTTCTCAAATTTAATGAAATACAATAACCACAATTTAAAGTTGAGAAAGTAACACCTCAAATTTGTAGATCATCCATTATTATTTAAATAAATAATTTTATAGACGATCTTAAATGTATAACTTTTTCTTTAACATAACAAAAACAAATATCATGGGACTAGAATTTTAGTCTCACAATTCGTGCAGCTTTAGGAGATGTTAACTAAACTCTCACAAAGTGAGAATTCTCACTAGAAATTTTCCAAGGCATCGAAAATTAAACCGAAAATAACTCAAAATGAAAGAATAATGAAAGAATAGAAAATGCCACAAGAAAGTAAAGCACGCCAAATGTTTAAGTAAATGCTCTCAAAGTATTCTGTTACTCCAAAAAGAATACAAAGAATGTGATAATTACAAATAAGGGGAATGCCTCTATTTATAGTTGAGCTCTTCCAAAACCAACAGTACAGATTGAGTTACATCAACAGTCGAATTAGAGTCTATTTACATAGCTTCTAATACTAGTTTTCCTATTTACCATGGTAGCCCTAAATTTGCGTAAGTGCTTCACTTGGCCACCAAGGCTTCAAGTAAACGGGCTTCTTCACATGTTCCACGAATCGTGTAACACCCCATACCCGACCCGACCGTCGACTTTGAGCTACAAGGTGTCACATTCGTTGTCGGAGGAACTACAAACAAATCACAATCCAATTCACAACATTAAACATTCAAATATAAGTAAAACATATATATATAATGATACATAATCATTTCCGGGTCATATACGAGCTTACGAAAGCTCTAATACTAACCCGAGGTCAAATTAAGGTTAAATTGTAACGTTTTCAAAATTCCAAGTTGATGTCGTGACATTTGGGGTTCCTCGTCGTGACGCAATATACAAACTTGGCCTCGTTGCAACAACCCATGCTCACGTCACGTCGTAACATGGTGGCCTGATCTCATCGTGAAAACAATTGCTCGACGTCACGACATGACATACTATTTTTGAATGGTATTAAATGGACATCAACCTGCAAATACCAACAAATCGATATAATACCAAAACACTTTTTTCAGCCAAACATACATTCCCAATAAGTCCAATTTTAAATCATGCTACCTTTCATACATATATACATTCCATTCATTTCATCATGTTCACCTTAATACATAAGCAACTTCTTTAAACTAACCAGTAACTATTAAACATAAGTATACATGCATATATAGATACATTAGCATATAGCTTAGCAACTATGTCACACTTTATACATTATAAAATGTTGTGACAACCTAAATTGCACAAATCAAACATATAGCCACTTTCAAAATACTAATTCCAACTCCAAAAGTTCATAAGTATCATACTATGTCAAAAAATGACTCAACCTAGGTGCATGACATACTTAAAACAAAACAGAGTTATACAAACTTAAGTCGAGGACCACTTGCTGAATACTGGATCTACTGATTGAACTCTTGGAAATCAACTATGCCTGTGCACGAAGAAAACAAACCTTGCGCTAAGCAAATATGCTGAGTGGTATTTCCATGATTTAAGTTAAAATACTACAAGTTTAAATTTTGCATTCATTCTATAGTTCAAATTCCGTTCTTCCATTCTCAAATTATCATCAATTCATCATATAATATAACGTACTTCAACTCAATTTTATACCAAATAGCATATATAAAGTAGATCATACAATTTTCTATTCTATTCAATTTAGTCCATATTTCGATATTCAACCTCAATCATAGTAATTCAATTCACATATTCATTACCAATTCACCTCAATACCATATAATACATAATGTTATGAATATGCAATAAATAAATTGGTCCCGAATCATAAAAATACAAACCGAATTTTTGAGCTACTCGTCGGCGACTTTCGATTTTTCTTTCCCTTTGAAGGTTTTATGTCAAGGTAAGTAAAATCACAAACCATATAATACCATCAAATTCCATTCAAATAAAAATAAATTACTATATCAAGCATATTTTACAATTTATTCAATTTAGTCCCTAAACTCAAGACAAACATAACTTCCAATTTAGAGCTTCAAGTTGAAATCCAATTTCACATATATTCATTAGGGACCTCCTAATTTCTATTCCTACCTAAATTTCATGACATTTTTGTATTTTTTCAATTTGGTACCTAATGTACGAAATCAATATTTAAGCTTTACAATTTGGTCATTTTCTTAAACTAAACTTAATTTCTATCAATTGCACACCTAATTCTTCAAGAAGTCAACAATGACAACTTTCTATACTTTAACAGATTTACAAATTAGTACATGGGCTAGCTAAATCCAGCTCTCATGATGCAATTTGCTTAAAAATCAAAGAAAAATGGCTAGGGACTTACTTGAATTATAGGTTGAATAACTTAAGACCTAAGATTAGTGTCCTACTTTTTATTTTTCTTTTTTTTTTTTACTTTGGCCAATTGGAGAAGATGATATTTCATCTCTCCTTCCACTATTTTAACATATATATACCTAGATTGAGGTTAATTAACTTAATTAATTATGTTTTAATCTTAATTAATATTAGTTTACTTATTTAATCAACATATATCATTACTGTCCACTATCTCTTATTTGTGCATGCTCTAATTGCTATGTTGAATCTTTGGCTAATTGCAATTTAAGTCCTGAAGCCATTTCCTAATTAAAATTTTATAGCGATTGGACTTTACAATTTAGTCCTTAGATATTAATTAATCACAATTTCAGCTAGATTGAATAACCAAATTTTAATTCATCTATATAATAACTCGACGAATATCCTTATTTAATAGACTCAATTTTCAAAAACGAGGTCCTAAAATCACTATTTTTAATACCACTAAAAATTGAGTCGTTACAAATTAAGCTAGTTCAATTGGGTTGAATGAGCCCCATTTAATCAACTGACCTCCATTGGACGCTCTTTGTGCAAGCATTACAACTTTGATTTGCGACTCGTGACACAAGTAGTAAGATATAGCCATGTAATGGATACGTGAAACTTAGATGCAAGTTGTTATAGTTAGATGGCTTGTAAACACATATGGTAACGACTATGCTAATAGAATATTTGGATTCCAAAGTTGAGTAGTTGAACATAGGTTGTGCTCATTCGATGATTGATTGCAGATCGGGTCCCTCGAAGCAACGGGATATCTTAGAAGTTAAAATGGTGAATCTTGATAAGTAAATCCCATCCATTCAAGCATTGACATTGTTACTTAAGTTAGAAGTCTTAGGTTCTTGAGAATTCGAGTTCAAGTTACACCATGTGCATTTACAATGTGTGGTCTTCAGTTCCATCATGTGCATGCCATGTATACGTTTTATTTGGATTCTTTTCAATTTTTTGCCTGTTATACTTTTGTATTGGTTTGATTCTATATTGTAGTTGTTTGGACATGTATTTATACTTATATTATACTTGTGTATGTACTCTATTTGTAATAGTAAACATTTAATAGACATGTCTAGTTCAAGATAGTCTATTAGTGCCACTTGTGAAGCATTGAAAAAAGAGAGAACAAAAATAATTATATCCAACATCTTCAAATGATAATTCAAAATTTCAATTTGTTTCAAAGTTTAAAATGTACAAATTTAACTTTCTAAACATTAATATTGTATCAATTTGGATCTTCTATTAGTTGAACCATCATAGTAAGCATTAAACATTAGCTCAAATTTGACATTAAACATATTTAAAGTACACTAATCGAATTCTAAAGGGTTAATATATATGGTGATACCTAAACTTGGCACATTATACCTACTTGGTATCTAATTTTTTTTTTTTTTTTTTGGATTTAATTGATACATAAAGTTGAAAACCGTAAGCCAAAGTGGTACTTATTTTGGGTACCTCAATAACACCGTTACTTTTTATCAAATCACCCAATCAATTTATGTAACGTGTCATTTTTATTTAATATTTAAAAAATAAATATTTTTGGGTGTAAGATTATTAATTTAGTTTTTCTAAATAAATAAAAAATATATAATTAAAGAGTATATCTAAAACTTTTTAACTCTAAACCTACGATATTGCTCTTTCTTTTCTCTTTCATCCTCTACCTATATCACCTCCATGTTCTCTGCAAAACACCATGAAATAAATGGTAGTTTTTCTTTAAACCCATAATCATTTCTACTCTTCTACTCTTACGAAAAAGAAGGTTTTTGGGTAAAAGAGTATTCTTTTTTCCTATATAATCAGGAAATGATAAAGTTAATTCTTGGCAAATGTGTTTTAATCAAATTTTTATGAAGGTTAAAAAATATAATTAATGAAATACAGTTCATCTTAATAATTTTGCAAATTCCAAAGCATCTCTTTTTTTTTTAAATTAAAAAGTCAATTATTAATTATTTATTTGTTCAATTTCTTGAATATAATTTTGAGATTTGAAGGGACAAAAAATTTGGACACATAGCCATATTGATTGGAGGGTTTGATAAAAAGTAATAATGCTATTGAGGTATTTTAAAAAGTACCACTTTAGCTTAGAATTTTCAGTTTTAGGTATTAATTAGGTTAAAAAAAAATTAAGTAGCAAGTAGATATAATGTGCCAAGTTCAAGTATCTACGCATATATTAACCCAATTCTAAATATTTATGTATATATATAATTAATTTTGAAATGATTTAAAAATGGAGAGTGTTTCATCGGTGAACGTTAGCGGTAGGGTATTGAAAAAAGTTAAACGTCGAGAAGAGGAACCCCTCGATGAGGGCAGTGATGTCGAGATGATGAGGGGAGGATCGCCTAAGCATGTATCCTTTCGTGATGCTGTTTTAAATTCTAATACTGCTAATGGTATCATGGATAATGATTGGGAAATAGAGGACTTGGCACTTCAAGAGGATGATGTGAGGAAGGAGATTGTGGATGGGGTGCTTACCATTGATTTCTCATACAGGATTTATGGGCTCATTGATGAGAGCATGTCGAAAACTCTAATAATTAAATTGTTAAGGAGAAGGATTGGCTACAATGCTTTGTGGAACAAAGTGTGTGCCATGTGGAAACCTTTAATGAGATTTCAACTAATGGACATTGACAATGGTTACTACCTGGCCAAGTTTGAATCTGAATTTGACTATACAAATGTTGTTGTGAAAGGCCCTTGGGTCATATTCGAACATTACTTTACTATGCAACCATGGTCAACCTACTTTTCGGCTCATGAGGACTTTCCTCAGTGTGTAGTGGTGTGGATTCGTATTCTAGGCTTATCTGAAGCATTATACAAAAGGAGCATTCTTAGGGAGATTGAAAGTCTTGTAGGGAAAGTGGTGAAAGTCGATTTGCAAAAAAATAGAGGTGCAAGGAGACAATTTGCTCGATTTGCTGTGCAAGTTAACTTATCGAAACCACTAGTCTTTAAAGTTTGGATTGCCAACAAAATTCACAAGATTAAGTACGAGTCGCTACCTTTAATTTGCTTTAACTATAGCAAGTTTGGTCACTTGAGAGAGGCATGCCCTCATGGTGTCCTGGAGAAAGAGGTTGACGAGGATGGGAAGATTGAGTATGAGCCCTTGAAGGAATGGGGTTTTAGGTTTTGAAGAGGAAGAAAACGGTGAAAGATTGAGAGAGTTTTAGAAATAGGTTAAGAGTGTTTAACTGAGAGGAATGTGTTTAGTATATGTTAGTATATATAAGGGTATGAAAATTTAGGATTTTAGTGGTTAAAAATAGGGTAAAATAAGGGTTTGGCTGTCGGGTTGTGTAAGCGAGTCGGGTTAACCCTGCACTTTTTACAAACGATGTCGCAACATGGCCTAAGTATGTCGCAACCAACCCTTCAGTATTAGTTTGTCGCGATGTAGCTCCCCTTATGTTGCGACAAATTTGTCCGTTTTGATATCCTAGTAGGTTGTCCCTTTGGGCGCAACACAGCTCTCCTTATGTCGCGACAAACCTATCAGTTTTGAAATTTATCAATCTGACCCCTTTGTCGTAACATGCATTGGGGTATGTCGCATCATATTATGTCTGGTCTTCCGTGGGGTAATTTATTACTCTGTCATGACGTCGATTACTTATGCCACGAACACGTCAGTCCCAAAAAAAAACCCTGAAACATGAAAATATCATTATCAATATGTTACTATCAATAAATATAAAAATGCATGTTAATACTTGTCATAATTGTTTGATAAGAGTGTTAACAGTCTGTTCTATCACTGTTCGTCCAGCAGCCATCGTGCCAGGCTACTCTCTAGCATTTATCTCTTTCCTAAAATTTCCCTTTTCTGTCTGCGTTAATCATTGCCAACTCCTTTCTTCGATCATATCTATCCACGATAGTTGTGAATTTATGAGACCACCTATCCTTGTGACTGTCTTCTTTGTTGATCCACTTATTAATTTGGTATGTCTCTTTGTGGTGGTCTAATAGCTGCTTGATTACCTCATTTAGTAAAAATACTTGGATCACTGAATTTCTTTGTATTGGCGTTACTGCAGTCATCTCCTCTTCATCATAATTTCCATCACATAATTCTATATCTTTTGGTTCGGGATACTACTGTAATAATTGTTTTATCCAATGACGTACTTCTTTCCTTGAGGTTTGTATTATTAAGCTTTTTGAGAACCAAGGCACTGGCTTGTAAATATTTCCTATTATCTGTAAAAATTGGAAATTTTCACGTTAGTAATTTTTATAGTGATTTTTTGCTCTAGGAAAGTACTATACATTGTAGTCATTTTCCATCGAAAATTGAATTTTTGATCTATAATGTCTTCAATTGATATTTCTTTTGCAGGCATGTCTGTAACAATAATTAATTAAAGATCTAAATTTTGTGTATGGGAATTGTTATCTTCCTTTATGGGGATCGATTCTTTATTGGATTGGGACTCAATCTCAATTTTTGAAAAACTTTCAACTTCCACTTTCAATTATGAAACATAGATTTGCTCGTTGGTTTTTTAAAAAAATTCTTCAAAGAATTCTTTTTCCATCTTCGCATCTAGCCTCTTCCCTTGTTCTCATTCCAGTTGTTTAGATTCAAAATGTGCTCCTTTAGAAGATTGATTACTATGTTGATCGGGAATCAATATTTCTCCACGGAGTTGACTCAACTCTATCATTAATAACCTTTGATTCTCTTGGATTTCCTAATCTTCATGGTACCCATCTTCAGAGATATGATCATCAGATATGTCATCATTGTAAATGTCATCTAAATAGAAATAATCATAAGCATCCATGTTCTACGAATAATATGATAGAATATAGAGAAAAGGAGTAAATCTGAAAAATAAAAACTATTAGTAATTTTAGTTCATATCTATATCCAAAATTTTTTCTAATTATTCCAATAACAAAAAAAGAATAAAATTCAATAAAGCATTGCCTCCTCAGCAACGACGCTAACAACTTGACCACCTACGAATGTACTCCCATTCGGTATAGGTTTTAGGCTTCCGTAAGTATACGGGTTAGGTTGTAAATATAGTGTGTTACAACAGAACATTTAGTAGTATTCCGAGGATCGTACCCAAAGGAGGCGTGAGGCAATAGTGAATTAAATTCTTGCAAAGAATAGAATTAATTAGTAATCACTATAATGGAACACTTGGTAGTATTCTGAGGATCGTACCCAAAGGAGGGGTGAGGCAATAGTGAATTAAATACCTACAAAGAATAAAAGTAATTAGTAATCACTTTAGGTATTATAGTACGAAGTAAATTAAAAGAATTGTTTGCGAAGAGCATAAAAATAAAAGAAATAAAGTAAAGAGTTGAGATGTAGAAGATTTATAAACAGTTTTGGGGATATTAGGTCACTTCAGTATGAGTTTTTCAATTGTTGGGTTTTTGGGATTTTCCTTCAATCAACTAGTCACTAACTTAGTTGGGTCTCTCGATCTTTCGCCAGCATAGCAAGTCGATAGAGACTACTTATCACTAGATGCCACAGTTTAAACCAGTTTGGGGAAAAGGCTTTCACGGATGGGCAATATCAATTTTGGGTTCATTCCAACCTAAATGATGTTCTAGGGTTGTCAGACCTAGTGTTTGTTTGATGTTCTTCCTTTCCCAAACAACTAATCTGAAATAAAAAAATACCTATTAAACAATAATTTAAATAATCATACTTTCACTCCCTAATTCCCCAAAATGTAATTAGTTCCTCATGACTTTCTTAATCATAATTGAAACAATGATAAATAAAAACATATAATTGAATAACTCAAATGAAAAAGGAACTTTAATTATATTGGTAATCTATCAAGAAAAATTCCTCAAACGTTTATGCGAGTTCTACAATCTCATTTCTGAATAAAATACAAAATAAAACTAAAAGCTAAGTAAATGGTGTCCCTAAACCTAATGCTAAAGGCCCTATTTATAACTTTGACCGACCGTTTTCATCAATCCTAGGTCAGCTACCGTCCTTCGTGTTTAAGTTGCATTGTAAAGATCGAAACGCCCTTCACTTGATGCAGAGTTGCGTTCAGGGGTCGATGTCGCGACACACCAGGTCTTATGTTGCCACGAAGCAAGCAATCTCCTTCATCTTCACTCCTGGTCCCTTTATTACGACATAGAGTTCCCTTTGTCGTGACGAAGTAATCAGTTTCACTTTTGCTCAGCTGCTAATGGTCTCCTCCCACTCACGAAGTAGGTTAGCTAATCTTTAGGCCTCATTTGGCCTTAAAGGCAATAAAATAACCTTTTAGTACAATTTATTCGAAAGATAAAGATTAAGTTAAAATCTTTAAAAACTTAAGGGAAAATACTTGATTTCAATCTCTTTAAATGTGAAAATTAGTTCAATCTGTTAGGTACAAAATAGGCGGATCAAGTATAGAAGGGAAGATGATGGCTCATAATAATATGTGCCCTGGAGGTACAAGAAACAATTAAAGGAGCAATCTTAGGGTTCATTCCAATTTGGCAAGCAAATAAATGGGAGTAATATGGGGAATGATTTTTCTAAGTTAACCAAGGATGATAACTTAACGTCAGGTAGTTTGGCCTGAACGAAAGGGGCTAAAGGTAGCAATGGCAAAGAACCACATTTTGTAACATCCCCAAATTTAGTAGTGCCGAAAATAAGCTTAAAGATAGAAAAGTTCGGTGTAAAGTTGGAAACAAAATAATTTCTATAAAATTATTTACTTAATTGTTATGAGAAAAAATACATGATAATTTAGAATTTAAGGGGTCAAGAATTTAGGTGTTCATTTTGTATGAGTTTGTGAGTAGGTATTTAATAGTAAAAGTAGTCAAACTTATAAAGCTAAAATGTAAGAGGTTACTTATTATAAAGAAATAAGAGAAGGACAAAGACCACAACAACACCAAATTAGAAAATTGGTGGGGAAGTTTGGTTAACCACCATAGTCATTTGTGGTAGAGATTGATTAAGGAAAAAGAAATAAAATAATAATAATAATATAAAACATTGTTTTATTTTTTAAAGAAATGAATGGAATTTAAAAGGAAAGAAAAAAGAGAGAAGTCATCACTTCTCTTTCGTCTCTCACGATAGAAAAATAAAAAATAGGAGCAAGGGGTTTTGGCTTGAGTTGGGGGTTACTTTGGTGAGATTTTGATGAATCTTACTTGTAGATTGTTGTATTTTATCTTATATTTGCTTGATTATTAAATGGGAAAATTATTGGTAAGATCCTTGGAGGTTTAAGGTTTTGCCATTTTAGTCTTGAAGTGATTTTGCTTGAAATGTGTTGGGTGCTTTGTTAAGAGCTCAATAATTTAATATATTTATTAAATAATTCTTGTGAAACTCATGGATATGGTTAATTGATGAGAAATATATGTTCAGTAGAAGTTTACGAGTAGGATGAAAGATTTGTTATTGATGTATGGTCACATTTGTTTGGGCATGAACTAATTTAGAAGAAGATTTCATGGGTTATGTTATAATTGTTAGTTTTGGAGTCAATGATTCTTTTAGAACAGTAATGAGTGATGGATTAACCATTAAGATGAAAATTTTGTGTGTTAATAAAATGAAAATTGTTGTTTAGATCAAGAATCGCATCAAGTGGAGGACATACGAGGAAAGGGAAAGGTTGTCACCTAATTTCGGTGGGTGTATCACTGGAGATAAGTTCTTATTTCATGAAAGTACTTTTATTCACGTATTAATGATAGATTAAATGTGGATTTTAATTGTTGGAAGTATAAAAAATTGGTTAGTAGTTATATTAAGTAAGCTTAATAAGGTTATAATGGGTTGGTTTAACATCTTCAACCGAGATATGTTCTATCTGTACGTTGACAAGCATAAATGTTCTGAACGAGTTCTTCCATGTGTTACGGACTCGAATCTAAGTGAAATATGGGCTTAGCTCGAAATAGCCACCCGTTGATATATATCATCACCTAGCCGCCAAGCTAGTATTATATGAACAGTCATAGGTTGAATCCCTAAGAAGGAGTCTAAATTATTCATTTTGATTTCTGATTAGTTGACAACCTTAATACGTTCTGTCTGAGGGAAATCTTTTCATTCCATAAAGTTGACGAGCATAAACGTTCTGTGATATTATGATGATAAGATGAATATGTAGCAGCTCAAAATTTTATGGATATTTATATATATTAAATGAGTATACGTAATTACTCTTTGATTATTTCATTCTTTGTAGATTTTGAACTTTTGGGATCAAGTGGATCGAATCATAGGAGCAGTCACCATTACATCTACTATACAGTAGATCTTGATGTCTTAACTTATGTTAATTTTGGAATGTAATCTAGGATGTTTGGTGGTAATGATTTTGGTTAGGAATTTCTTTTGAATTATAATAACATTCTTCTAACCAATGTGCATTTAAATGTTAGAATTGAAAAATGTATGACACCATATTTTGGATGTGTTTTATTATGTGACTTGGAATGGGTAAATATTAACTTGATTTGATAAGTTCACGAGCTTATTCTAGTATAGGAGTAAGTAATTTTTTTAGTAAAACAGGTCATGATTTTTAAGGTATGTGTATGATTTATGACATGATTGGAATGAAGGAAGGTTTGGTCTTAATAATTGGTCATCTTCATGATATTAAAGTCTGAAAACTTTTGCCTTATTGTAACACACGGTCGTGAGCTCCTGTTTCACTAAATTTTCTAAATTATTTCAAACTTTGTATATTGTTTTCAAATCAGTGTTGAAGTGTTTTTATATTATTTTAAAGAGTTATGGTTGACAATATGAACTAAAATCTTAAAAATTCTAAAAGAAACAGATTCCAAATGATGAAGTTCCATGTTTGTTTAGCTTTGTAATGCCACTTAACTTGAATCCGACGATAGTGAAGGGTTAGGGGTATTACATTTAGTGGCATCAAAGCTATGGTATAGTCGATTTTAAGACTAAACAAAGTGTATGTTGAGTCTAGAGTTACATGCCAAATTAACTTATAAGTTATATGATGCTTGTGATCTGATCTAACAATGTTTTTGTATAGATTTGAAAATGGTATATAGAAACGATCCTGTTGGGAACGATGAAGTTGAAAGTCATGCTTTGGCCATTGGTAAGGGAGAAAATCAAAATGTGTTTGAATCTCAAACAGTTGGTAGTGGGAACCGAGATACATTCTTTCAAATGATGAACGAATGGTTCATGCAGTTTATGAGGAATAACCCAATGGTTCCACAGCCTCCACCCCCTCTAATGCCTCCTGTTGTATCTACTTGATCACAAGGAGTAGATCAGGTATCTGTTCATCGCCCTCCTAGTGACAAAATATGGAAGTGTAGAGTTGACAAATTTTTTGAGCTATACAATGATGATCCTGCCAAGGTAGAATACTGGTTGATAAATATGCAACGCGTTTTTGATGAATTAAACTAATCGGTTGAGGATAGTCTGAAGTGTGCCATCTCGCTTTTAAAGGAAGATGCATACCAGTGGTGGATCACGTTAACTTTGGTGACTCCTAGTAATCAGATAACATGAGAGTTCGTTCAAAATGAATTTAGGAAGAAATATGTCAACTAGTTATATTTAGACGAAAAGAAACGAGAATTCTTTAATCTGAAGTAAGGGAATATATCAGTGGTGGAGTATGAACGAAAATTCATGAATCTGAGTAAGCATGCATGAAAGCAATTAACATCTGAGGCTGAAATGTGTGCTTGTTTTGATAGGTGATTGAATGAAGACATTAGAGCCATGGTTGGTATGCTAGAAATCAAGGAATTCGTGGTATTATCATAACGAGCTCAGAAAATGGAAGCGATTTGGAAAGAAAAGCAGTGAGCCAAAGGCAAGAAAGGGATTTCGGGTAAAAGGGGAGATTCTAAAAGTTTTTCAGCTCCATCAAAGAAACCATGAGAATTTATTAGTCAATTCGTTCTTATGGGAAGAAATCTGAGAAGAGGCACATGCACTCAATTCCCTTTGAAGTCTTAACCTACGTCTATGACTAGTGTTGGAAGTGATCGAAATACTGATATCCCTGTTTGTAAGCATTGTGGTAAATATCATGGGGAAGAATGTAGGGCCAAGATTGGAGGATGTTTTCAATATGGATCGTTTGAACATCGAATAAAAGAGTGTCCACACAAGCTGGAATTAGGTTCAGAGCAAGTATCGAAACCTGCAACTACAGTTCAAAAGGGTAAGAAGTCAAAATATGGAAGCAACTCAAAGGTAAATCGAAATAAATAATGTGATACATCTTTTAGATCTGAAGGCCGAGCACCAACCAGAACTTATGCAATTCGAGCTAAAGAGAAAGCTACAGCACTTGATATTATTGTTGGTACTTTTACCCTCTATGATACTGCTGATCTTGCTTTAATTGATCTTGGATCCACACATTCCTATATATGCACAACACTAGTTTTTAAGAAGAAATTGTCAGTAGAGTCTACTGAGCATGAAGTTAGGGTCTCTATCTTGTTAGGACAGTGTGTTATAGTAAATAAAATTTGTAGAAATTATTCATTCAAAATTCGGGGATATGAATTTCCTGCCAACTTGATGGTGTTGCCATTTGACGAGTTTAATGTTATTTTGGGGATGGATTGACTAACCATCCATGATGCAGTTGTTAGTTCCAAACGGAAGCAAATTATTTTGAAGCACACAAGTGGGGAAACGATTTGCATTGAGACAGAGCAAACTGATTGCACGTCTAAAATAATATCCACTTTATCTGCTAGGAAGCTAATTAATAAAGGTGTTGAGGCTTTCTTAGCCTATATTTTGGACACTCGGGCATCTAAATCATAAATAAACTAAGTGCCAATTGTTCGAGAATTCACAGATGTTTTTTCGGAGGAATTATCGAGCTTTCCGCCAGTAAGAGAATTAGATTTTGTCATTGAGGTAGTACCAAGGACAGCACTGAAGTCTATGGCACCATACATAATGGCTCCATTAGAGTTGAAAGAATTGAAGTCTCAGTTGCAAGAATTATTGGATCGTGGATTCATTAGACCGAGTGTATCACCATGGGGAGCCCTGTCTTATTTGTTAAAAAGAAAGATTATACTCTGAGATTGTGTATTGATTACCGGTAATTAAATAAAGTGACGATAAAGAAAATGTACCCGTTGCCTCGAATCGATGATTTGTTCAATTAGTTAAAGGGAGCAACAGTGTTCTCAAAAATTGATTTGCGATCGGGGTATTACCAGTTGCGATTAAAAGAGTCAGATGTCCCAAAGACAACTTTGAGAACTAGATACTACCATTACGAGTTTTTAGTTATGCCGTTTGGTTTAACAAATGCTCCTGCCGCATTTATGGATTTAATGAATAGAGTATTCCAACCACATCTAGATCGATTCGTGGTAGTATTTCTTGATGACATTTTAGTCTATTCGAATAATGAAAATGACACATTCAACATATGAGAGAGGTACTAAAAATTTTATGTGAAAAGTAACTCTATGCAAAGTTTAGTAAGTGCGAATTATGGTTGTCTAGGGTTAGATTTTTGAGACACACAATCTCGGCAGAAGGTATTCATGTTGACCTGAATAAGATTTCAGTTATTGTGAGCTGGAAACCTTCGAGAAATATTACCCAGGTGCGAAGCTTTTTGAGCTTAGCAAGTTATTATAGGCATTTTATGAAGAGTTTCTCGATTATTGCTTTATCGATGACGAAATCATTATAAAAGGGTGTTCCGTTCATTTGGACAGAGAAGTGCCAACAAAGCTTTGAGAAACTTAATAACATGTTGACTAAAGCTCCGATTTTAGCCCAACCTGAATCTGAGAAGGAGTTTGTGATTTTTAGTGATGCCTTGCTAAATGGATTGGGTTGTGTACTCATGCAAGAAGAAAAAGTAGTAGCCTATGCCTCGCATCAACTTAAGACCCACGAAAGGAGTTACCCAACCCATGATTTAGAGTTGACAGTGATTATATTTGCATTAAAAGTTTGGCCACATTATCTTTATGGTGAAAAGTGTCACATCTATTCAGATCACAAGAGCTTGAAATATCTTATGAGTCAAAAAGAGCTAAATCTTTGTCAGAGAAGGTGGATTGAGTTGTAGAAAGATTATGACCTAATTATTAATTATCAACCTGAAAAAGCGAATGTAGTGGCAGATGCTTTAAGTCGGAAGTCGTTGTTCTCCTTGAAAGCAATAAATGCTAGACTATCAGTAGAAAATGATGGTGGCATTAAAGCCGAGTAAAGGGCTAGATTGGTATTCCTTCAGAGGATTAAAGAATTGCAAGAAAAAGTTTTAAAGTTGCTAGCGAAGCGGGAACATGTTCAAAATAATTCAACTACGAGGTTTACGGTGGGAGTTGACGACATGATTTATTTCCGTAATAGGTTGTGTGTTCCGAATGACATAGAACTTAAGACCGAAATATTAACCGAGGCTCATAGTGGTTCCTGCTCTGTACATCCGGGTAGTACTAAGATGTTTAATGATTTGAAAAAGATGCATTAGTGGCCGAGCATGAAGCGTGAGATTTTTGAGTTTGTAACAAAGTGTTTGATTTGTTAGCAAGTGAAAGCATAGCACCAAGTGCCGTCCGAGTTATTACAACCCATTATCATCCCTGAATGGAAATGCGAGAAAATCACGACGGATTTTGTTTCAGGTTTACCGGTGACACCAAAGAATAAAGATTCGATTTGGGTTATATAGGTTGACAAAATCAGCTCATTTTATACCAGTTCATACGGACTTTTCGCTAAAAAAGTTAGCGGAATTATACGTGTCTGAGATTGTTAGATTGCATGGAGTACCATCATCTATCATTTCGAATAGGGATTCGAGGTTCACCTTAAGGTTTTGGCGAAAGCTACATGAATCCTTAGGTACTAAACTAAATTTCAGTACTACGTATCATCCATAGACGGACGGACAATCAAAACGGGTAATTCAAATTTTGGAAGGCATGTTGAGGTGTTGCGTGTTAGAATTTGGGGGTAGTTGGGAAAATTATTTACCCCTAGTAGAATTCGCGTATAACAGCAACTATCAATCCAGTATTAAAATGACACCGTTCAAAGCTTTATATGGTAGGAAGTGTAGAACACCATTATATTGGACTGAATTGAGCAAATCCAAGTTAGTGGGTACTGATTTGGTTCGAGAGACGGAGGACAAAGTGAGGATGATTCGGAAGCATTTGAAAGCAGAGTCGGATCGCCAAAAGTCGTATGTAGAGTTGAAAAGAAAGACAGAGTTTTCTATTAGTGACAAAGTGTTTCTACGAGTCTCACCATGGAAGAAGGTGCTACGATTCGGAAGAAAAAGGAAGTTAAGTCCAAGATTTATTGGACCATATGAAATTATTGAGAGAATTGGTCCTGTAGCTTACAAGTTGGCTTTACCTTCAAAACTTGAAAACATACATAATGTCTTTCATGTGTCGATGCTAAGCCGATACCAGTCAGACCCTTCACATGTAATTGCTCCTTATGAAATGGAATTATAGCCAGATATCTCGTATACCGAGGAAATAGTCTGAATTTTAGCTCGTGAGGTAAAAGAACTGAGGCATAAAAGAGTACCCTTGATAAAAGTACTATGGAACCGACATGGGACAAAAAAAGCCACTTGGGAAACCAAGGACTCGATGAGAGTACAATACCCAAATTTATTCCTAGGTAAGGAAATTTCGAGGATGAAATTTTTAAGGAGGGGAGAGTTGTAACATCCTTAAATTTAGTAGTGTTGTAAATAGGGTTAAAGATCAAAAGTTTGGTGCAAAGTCGAAGAGGAAATAATTTCTATAAAATTATTTACTTAATTGTTATGAGTGAAAATACAAGATAATTTAGAATTTAAGGGGTCAAGAATTTAGGTTTTCATTTTGGATGAGTTTGTGAGTAGGGATTTAATAGTAAAAGTAGCCAAAATTATAAGCTAAAGTGTAAGAGGTTACTTATTATAAAGAAATAAGAGAAGGACTAAGACCATAATTACACCAAATTAGAAAATTGGTAGGGAAGTTTGGTTAACCACCATAGTCATTTATGGCGGAGATTGGTTAAGGAAAAAGAAATAAAATAATAATAATATAAAACATTATTTTATTTTTTTAAAGAAATGAATGGAATTTAAAAGAAAAGAAAAAAGAGAGAATTCATCACTTCTCTTTCGTCTCCCACGATAGAAAATAAAAAATAGGAGCAAGGGGTTTTGGCTTGAGTTGGGGGTTACTTTGGTAAAATTTTGATGAATCTCACTTGTAGATTGTTGTATTTTATCTTATATTTGCTTAATTATTAAATGGGAAAATTAGTGGTAAGATCTTTGGAGGTTTAAGGTTTTGCCATTTTAGTCTTAAAGTGATTTTGCTTGTAATGTGTTGGGTGCTTTGTTAAGAGCTCAATAATTTAGTATGTTTGTTAAACAATTCTTGTGAAACTCATGGATATTGGTTAATTGATGAGAAATATATGTTCAGTAGAAGTTTATGAGTAAGATGAAAGATTTGTTATTGATGTATGGTCACATTCGTTTGGGTTAACTATTGAGATGAAAATTTTGTATATTAATAAATGAAAATTGTTGTTTAGATCAAGAATCTCATCAAGTGGAGGACATACGAGGAAAGGGAAAGGTTGTCACCTAATTTCGGTGGGTGTATCACTGGAGGTAAGTTCTTATTTCATGAAAGTACTTTTATTCACATATTAATAATAGATTAAATGTGGATTTTAATTGTTGGAAGTATAAAAAATTTGGTTAGTAGTGATATTAAGTAAGCTTAATGAGGTTATAATGGGTTGGGTGAACATCTTCAATCGAGATATGTTCTATCTGTATGCTGACGAGCATAAACGTTCTGAACAAGCTCCTGCATGTGTTGCAAAATCGAATCTAAGTGAAATACGAGCTTAGCTCGAAATAGCCACTGTTGATATATATCTTTCATCACCTAGCCTTGGCCAAGCTAGTATTATATGAACAATCATAGGTTGAATCTCGATGAAGGAGCCTGACTTGTTCATTCTGATTTCTGATTAACTGACGAGCTTAATACGTTCTGTCTGAGGGAAATCTTTTGATTTCGTAAAGCTAACGAGCATAAACATTCTGTGATATTATGAAGATAAGATGAATATGTAGCAGCTCAAAATTTTATGGATATTTATATATATTAAATGAGTATACATAGTTACTCACTCTATTTATTTCATTTTTTGTAGATTTCGAACTTTTAGGATCGAGTGGATCGAATCATCGAAGCAGTCACCACTACATCTACTATACAGTAGATCTTGTTGTCTTAAGTTATGTTAATTTTGGCATGTAATCTAGGATGTTTGGTGGTAATGATTTTGGTTAGGAATTTCTTTTGAATTGTAATAACATTCTTCTAACCAATGTACATTTAAATGTTAGAATTGAAAAATGTATGACACCATATTTTGGATGTGTTTTATTATGTGACTTGGAATGGGTAAATATTAACATGATTTGATAAGTTCATGAGCTTATTCCAGTGTAGGAGTAAGTAATTTTTTTTAGTAAAACAGGTCATGATTTTTAAGGTATGTGTATGATTTATGACATGACTGGAATGAAGGAAGTTTTGGTCTTAATAATTGGTCATTTTCATGATATTAAAGTTTGAAAACTTTTCCCTTATTGTAACACACGATCGTGTGCCCCTGTTTCACTAAATTTTCTAAATTATTTCAAACTTTCTATATTGTTTTCAAATCAGTTCTGAAGTGTTTTATATTATTTTAATGAGTTATGGTTGACAATATGAACTAAAAACTTAAAAATTCTAAAAGAAACAGATTTCAAATGAAGAAGTTCCATGTTTGTTTAGCTTTGTAATGCCACTTAACCTAAATCTGACGACGGTGAGGGGCTAGGGGTGAAGAATCTGGGTGTGGAGGATAGAAGCTTAGGTACTAAGCTGAGATTTTATAACTCAAGTACAGAAGGTCGAAGGGAGGATTCAATATGCATGAAGTCTACCCTAAAGGAAGATCTCGCGAAGATGGGAGGTTCGAAGGGATGGAGGGCTGCTCGGATTAAGGTCATTGGTCTAGGTTCATTCTTCTTTAATTTTTATGAAGTTTGATATTATCATTTGGAACTGCCAAGGGGCAACAAACTTGAATTTCCACAGGATATTAAAAGAGTATTTACGTGACCCCGATTTGGTCATTTTAATGGAGACTAGAGTGAGTGTGGCTCAAGCGGATGATATTATAAGGAGGATAGGTATGCCTAATTCTCATAAAATCAAGGCTAAGAGTTTCTCGGATGGGATTTGGGAGCTTCGGAAGGATTGTGTCGAAGTGGTTGTAGAGGTTAATAGGTTTCAGTTTGTACACTTGAAAGTGAAATTTCCCAATTTTTCTGATTGTGTATTTTTTTCTAGGATTTATGTTAGTCCGAATAGGGTGAAAAGGAAAGAGTTATGTTCTAATCTTGGGATTATTGCTCAATATATTTAAGGCCCTTGGTTGCTTGCTGGGGATTTCAATGCCTTGTTAAGTGACGATGAGAAAAAAAAAAGGGGTCGAGACACGTTAGTTCATATCGTCTGGTTCAAAAATGTTGCTCGGAGCATTGTTTGAAAGGTATAGGGTTCGAGGGTCGTTAATTCACTTGGAGCAGAAAGTCCTTGTTTGAGCGTCTAGATTGACCCTTGTACAATTTTGACTATGAGGTGATGTGTAACAACTCGATTTTCGACGAGTGTCGAAAATAATTGTTTTGAGACCACAACTCCAATGAGTCGAGTTAAAATTTTATTTATTTTAATATTTATGATGTCATTAGTATTGCATTAAAATTTGTATAAGAAATTTTAATGTCTAGATAGTGAATTGAGTAGAAAGGACTAAATCATAAAAGGTACAAAAGTAGAAGGACTAAATGGACAAATTAACCTAAAGGATTTTAGTGGGTGCTTTATCATGAGAAATATTAGAAGTAAATATGATTAATTAAAGCTTAACAAGTGATTAACTAAGCTAATTATGAAGGTCACTGAAATTACAATTACGCCATTAAGTATATATATATATATATATATATGAATTAAAATAGAAAAAAATGGCATTTTTCACCTATTATTCATCTTCTCCAGGGAAAAGACAAAGAAAAACTAGGGTTTCCATTATTAAACTTGTGTGCTTGATTTGGGTAAGTAAACCTTGATCATTTTTAGTAATTTTTATGTTTTTGAGTTCGTATTAACTTAATCTAGCTAATCTAGGGACCAATTTGTGAATCTTTCAAATGTTATAAAACTTGCCATTGTTGAAAATGTTTTTTCTTGAAAGCTTTTGATAGATTTGAATGCTTGATGCTTGGGTTAGATCTTTTTGTAAAGTAAATTTTGATGAAATTAGAGTTTAAGGATTAAAATGTAAAAGTGATGAAATTGTGTCTTTAGTGGAAATAAATTTCTTGTAGAGATTTGTATAAGAGCTATGAGCATTCGTTTCGAGAGTGTTTAGAAAACAATGATTATTTTACATGTTTTGTGTTGAAAAGACTAGATTGAATAAAAGGAAAATATTAGGGGAAAAATTGTAATTTTTCCAAAAGAGATCAAATAGTGTTAAATGATATGATTGAGTGATTTAATGTGAGAATTGGATGATTTTTGGAAGTAGACTACGATCGTGCAATAGATCGCGGGAAAGGAAAATTAGCAGAATAGTCCCTAGAGTCGAACCGTAACTGCAATGCAGTCCGTTAAGTTTGTATTGTTAAATTCCAGTTTAAATTGCACATTTTTGTACTTGTATACAACTGTTATGATTTGAGATAGTGATTGGAAACGCGAAAGACGAGAATAAAGGAAAGAATGAGCTAACGGACCTTGAGCCGAAAATGTAAAAAGGTTTGATGACGAGAATCCTACGATTTTCACGAATTCTTTTGTCATCGCAAGTATTAAATGAGAAATGAATCCTATTACGGATTAAACGTCCGATGACGAAAATCTTGCAATTGTTGCAGATTTTTTATGGCATCATGAGTTACCAAATTAGGCCTATGATGGTCGAGATTAAAGGTCCGATAACGGAAATCCTGCATTTGTTACGAATTTTTTATGGCATCGTGAGTTATTAAATTAGGCCTTTGACGATTGAGATGAAAGGTCTGATATCGAAGGTTTTCGCTTTGTTGAGGATTCTCTACGACATCGTGAGTTATTAAATGTGAATTGAATCCAATAACGGATGTATACAACTTACTTGATTCGATTAATTTTAGATGTACAACTCTTGAAGTTTGGTAAATCTATTTAACTCTATGAATTTGCTAAGCTATGAAATGCTTACTCGTGGAAATTGTTGTTGTTTTGTAGATCGTGTTTTTTTTGTTCGAAGATCGGATCATCTCAAAGCATCACACTATCATGGAGTTGTTCGGTAGTAATTATATCACTTGGTTTTATGGCATGTACTAGATGATGTCATCTTTTGTTCACTCATTCGAGATTGTGATGATTTGTTATGTCTTTAATGAAATAATGAACTTAGTAATGTATACTTGTTCAAGATGAATATAGACTTAGAAGTACAATGTAATGACTTGGAAACTATGAGTTATGTAATGGTTCAATACATTATGGAGTTGTGGATGATAAGTGTTCATAAACTTGTGTTTTGACATGATTCTTGAGATTCTGCTTACTTGTTTCGGTAGAACTCATGCATGTAACAATAGAAGTACAGGGTAGGACAGAGATTGTTCACTAACTTGAGTTGTATCAGTAGTTGCATAGTAGGTATCAGTAGTTCTGCTTATAGAAGTATCAGTAGTTTGTATACTTGTATTGGTAAAAGTTGCAGGGAAAGGTTTCTTAGCTCTCTAGAGTTTTTAGTATCGATAGAAGCATGACATGTTTCGGTAGAAGTCTCATTTGTATTGGTAGTACTGTCTCAAGTATCGGTAGAAGTCTGCACTATTTCTGAATTGTTTATTGACTTTACAACTACTAATACTTGTCCAACAGGTACCAGTAGATGTCTCCAAAAATCAAATAAATTACCTTTTTGCCCTTGTTGAGTTTTGATTATAATTAAATGATGATACATGATGTGTTGGGTGCATTTCTTTAATAAAGTAAGATTGAATGACATGATATTAAAAGATGGACAGTGATAGATGAATAGTAAGACACTGGAATCCTAACCTGTGACTGTTATCGGGCTTTGGGAGTTACATTGTTGGCTCCTGCCACTCTGGTATACAATTTACACAAGCTTAAGTCTGATCATCACCCGCTAGCTGTCTATTTGGACAAGGATCTCATCCCCAAAACACCTCGCCCATTCCCCTTTTTTAGTGAGTAGTTGTCTCATAATGAGTTTGGGAAATTGGTCATTGAGAAATGGAATTCTACAGGCTGCTTGGAAGGGATAGTTAGGGGTTTTGTTTCTGCTGCTAAAAAATGCAATTTGAAGGTTTTAGGGAATATTATGCAAAAGAAACGCACTTTGTTAGCTCGAATCAAGGGCATTTAGAGATGCCTTGAAAAGTATCGGTCTCAAAAGCTCTTTGATTTTAAGAAAGAGGTACAAACTGAGCTTAAAGTAGTGTTGGATAATGAGGAGCTATTATGGAAGAAAAAATCTCGCAGTGACTGATTAGCTTTTGGAGATCGAAATACAAAATATTTTCATAGTCAAGTGAACAAGAAGGGGACAATGAATAAGATAAAGGCTTTGAAGTTAGGAGATGGCTTATGGTGTTATGATGAGAATAGAGTTAAAAATGAGGTTGTGGGTTTTTTCAACAATTGTACACAGAATCCGAATCCTCTGGGGATGTGTACTCGATTAGAGATGCTTTTCCCTTTGTGGACCCGAATATGATGGCGTCTCTTGATCAGCAAGTGTCCATGCAAGAGGTCTATGATGCTTTATTTGAGATGGCACCGTTAAAGGCTCTAGGAATAGACGGTCTGCATGCTCAATTTTATCAAACACAGTTGAGTGTGGTTAGGGACTCCTTAGTCTCAATGATACGAAAAAGGTTTGAAAAAGGTGAGGTGGAAGCATATTTTACAAAACACTTATTATTTTAATTCTTAAGGTACTTGGACCTGAGTTAGTGTCACAATTTCGTCCTATTAGTCTCTGTATCGTTCCGTATAAACTATTTACTAAAGTTATAGTGAATCGATTAAAACCAATGATGCCTTAATTTAAGGCGGAGAACCAAACGAGTTTTGTTGGAGGACGACATATAATGGAAAATGTTGTTATCGCTCAAGAGGTGATTAATTCGATGAATATTAAAAAGGGGAAAAGAGGTTGGATGACGATTAAGATTGATATGGAGAAGGCATATGATCGGCTACGGTGGGGATTTGTCAAGGACACACTTGAAGAAGCTAAGATCCCGCATAATGTGGTGAGATTAATACTTAAATATGTCTCAACTCCAACAATGCAGGTGTTATGGAATGGCGGTTTTACGGATTAATTTTTTCCTCCTAGAGGAGTTAAGCAAAGGGATTTAATATCACCCTATCTTTTTGTCTTAACCATGGAAAGATTGGGGCATGCCATTAGGAGATTTGTCTCGGATGGTAGCTAGGCGCCAATACTTCTAGGACGGGGAGGGTTACCTTTGTCACACCTCTTTTTCGCCGATGATTTGATGCTTTTTGGAGAAGCAAGCTTGGAAAATATGGTGGCTATGAAAGTAATTCTTGATGAATTTTTTCTATTCTCAGGACATAAGGTAAATTCAAGAAAATTTCAACTCTATTTTTCTACAAAGACGGATGAGGTAATAAGGAGAAGGAATGGAGTTGCCTTAGGATTCCAACAAACCGAGGATTTGGGAGCTTACTTCCATTATTCCATTTCAGAACTAAGAATAGTACCTTTCAATTCATTATTAATAAAGTCCAATGAAAACTAAATGGGTATGACGTGAAATTGTTATCTATGGCGGGAAGAACTATGTTGGCTAAATCAATACTTCTAGCCATACTAGGATATTTTATGCAAACCACTATGATTCCTATAGGCACTTGTGAGAGAATTGAACAATTAGTAAGGTAGTCATATGGGGGTCGACAAAAGAGGTTAATAAAATGAAATTAGTCAATTGGGATACGTGTTGTCAGCCTCTATCAAAGGGAAAACTTGGACTGAAAAGATTAATTCCTCAGAATAAATCTTATTTGATGAAGTTGGTGTACCAGATGGTGACGAAGGTGGATGCACTTTGGGTACATATCCTACTTTCTAAATACAAGTTAGTTGAGGTTCGCCCAAGTTCTATTGTGAGGCCTATTTGCTCAGATGTATGGCGATCCCTTAATAAAATTTGGCATCTTTTTTGTGATAAAATATATTGGAGCATAGAGAATGGGCAGATTGTTCGTTTTTTTCCAGGATGTCTGGATACCACTGTTGAGGTCTCTATACAAATATATTCTTCCTAGGAGAAGTCCATTGATGAATGCTTATGTCTCGAGTTCGCGATTAATTCTAGTGGCTGGAATTGGGAGGTGCTAAACTCTTATTTTCCTAGGAATATTCTGGACCATATTGCAGCATGTCATCCTCCTAGAGAAGAACTTGGAAGTGACATGTGTGCTTGGAAGTTAAATCGGAACGGAAAGTTTACTGTTCAATCAACTTATAAAAGCATCTTCCAAGAGGATTTACTGAATAGGAGTGACGGATAGGAGTAGGTTTGGAGCAACCCCCTACCTCTAAGGATCAAGAATTTCCTTTGGCTTGTTAAAAGGCAACGATTGCTCACTAATACTAAACGTACAAGGAGATGCTTGATAGATAACTCAGGTTGTGTTTTGTGTAGGGGTACACAAGAGACAGTACTACATGTACTACGTGACTGCAACATTGCTAGGGAGGATTGGATGAAACTTCTTTCGTCAGATACAGTGAATATATATTTTGTTGCAGGTCTTGAAGATTGGTTGCATGCGAGCTTGGATGGTCAATTTCGCCTAGGAACAACTAGAACCAAAGACTCAATATTGTTTATTGTACTGTGCTGACTTCTATGGAAGAACAGAAATAGGGTCATTTTTGAGCATGCGCTTGGTCGAGCAGAGGAGCTTATTAACGTAGCAAAATGCATGGCAAGGAATATCTGGGATGCATGCTACAAGAATGCCCATTCACAAGATCATCAAAAGAAGAAAGTTGAGTGGTGCCCTCCCGAACAAGGATGGATCAAAGTAAATACAGACGGTGCAGTTGGGAAGAACGAAGAATGGTCTGCTGCTGGTAAGGTTTTGCGATATTCAAATGGAAATTGGATCACTGGATTCCAAAGATATGTGGGCAGAAGGTCGTCATTGAACTCAGAACTGTGGACAACACTCCTTGGTCTTCAGGTAGCAAAGTGTCGAGGGTTTGACAAAGTAATTCTAGAGAGTGATTGTAAGGTTGCAGTGGACTTGATTAACGAGTGTCTCGATGGTGCTTTATCGACAACAATTATCAGGCAAATCAAGGAGGTAACCAGAAGCTTTGTAAAGGTCAAGTTCTAGTTTATAAGAAGGGAAGGTAACTTGCTTGCTGACTGGTTAGCAAAGACATGTGCTGTTGATGCGACCAATCTTCGTACTATTAATGTCCCTAGTCAATATATCAAGTCATTGTTACTGAAAGATATAACTTGTACTCATCATGTTTGAATAATTAGTGATTAAGGCTTTTAAAAACCTCTTTATTTACCAAAAAAAAATATTTATGTACCCTTAAATGGTTAACTTGAGTTTAATGTGTTAAAAGCAAAAAGAAATTAACAAAAACAACCTCGTAATTTTTAATGATTTTGTTTTTTTTAACACATTACATATAAATTGATGTTATTCATGCAATAAGTATAAAAGTGTTTAAAATTAATTTAATTATTTTAAATATACCCTATGTCAAATCCGAACTAAAATTTAATGTACAATTTGGCTATTAGGTTAACAAAATGACTTAATTCATTCAATACTAATACTTTTATAACTCAATTAGAATGTATTAACGTGTTGTTTGCTTCACCTGAATAGTTAACCCATTCCAGTGTATTCAACCTACCATAGAGAAATCGTTTAATCTCTATTGACACCCACTTTTAAATGAGTTATTCGAAAATTGTCTAGAATAGATTTATTTTTCTTTATCCAAATTACTCATGTACAACAAATCATCTAAAACTCCAAAACTAAACGATCAACGCATGAAAACATAAAAAATAAAATAAAAAATAAAAAAACGAAGAGATGGGTGAGATTTTAATTTCCAGATGAAAAGAAGTGGGAAGAGATGAAAGGTGGTGTTTTGTGTTCATTTCATAAGTGGCAGTAAACGACGTGGACGCAACGAAAGAAGGTTGAGTTTTGATTTTTTTATTTTTTTTTTGCTTTTCGATTTTTTTTTATTTTTTTTTTGCTTTTCGAATTTGAGCGAGAGAGTGAGATTTAGAGATAAAGAGATGAATGATGACGGGGATAGAGAATGAATAAAAAAAAGTATAAAAGAAAATATTTTTTTAAAATATTAATTATATTTTATTATGTTGATGTTTATAAAAAATTAAATAAGAGTGATTTAGTATCAATTGCTTACATCCATTACCTTATTTTATTATCAGTGTAGATTTTCTAAATTCATTAATTTTAAACTTTTTAAGGATATAATTTTACCATTACAACACTGTATTTTCAATTAGATAAGAGAGAGTCACTCCTCCCTCTAAAAATACTCTCACAAATTTAGAAATGAAAGTGAAACAATGAATACCACTCAAAAGCTGATTTACAATAATTCAAGTTCACTCAAACAAATTACAACATTTGAAATAATGAAAAAAAAATCCAAGTGTGTACTTTAAAAAAAAAGACCATTGAACCTGTATGTATTGAACCCTGAAGTTATGCTATGTTACTTCTTGATTAGGGTTTGATAGATTTGAAGTTGGGGTTTGATACGCTTGATTGCCCCACAAATATTCACTAACTTACCATATATGATGTATCAGACCCTCCAGAGTTAAGTTTCGATACGTATATGAGTATCAAAACTTTGCTCAATGAATTCCGATGCTTTGGAAGTCAGAAGCTTATTCACTTCTTGTATATCAGACCTTTCCCTAAGTTCTTATACGTATACGAGTATAGGAACTTCGACCTATAGATTCCGATCCTTAAGCAGTCAATAGGCCACTACCTTTATTTTGACTCTATTAGTTTATGGTTTAGCACTTTAAAATACTTTTTGGGACACTTTTGACACTTACAATTTTTTTTTTGTATTTTAAATGAATTTAGAATTACTTGGAGATAGAACCTAACAAATGACTTCAGTGGAAAAAAATATATTGTTCATCTTAAAGGTTTCGGATTCGAGTGTCTATGTGTACAAAGTGTGAGTGCGTTGTTAAAAAAAGTTAAGAAAGTATAAACAGATATTATCATGTAATCACACCAATATATTCAAAAAAAGAATTACTTAGGGATAATCTTTTTATAAAAATTTTCACAAGTAGTTTTGCAAATTAATTAAGGGATTATTTTGTTATAGCAAAACATTTGAAAATTAAAATTAACATATTTAATTACTAAAAAATTAGTACAAAATTTGAATATATTGAAAATTTTAAAGATAAATAATAATTGTGTAAGTTATACATGAATAAATTTTAAATATATATTAAGCTATATATTAATTTTATTCAGCAAAATATATTTAATTAATTTTTTTACTTTTATTATTAATTTAAGAAAGACGATAAAGTAGGATATAACAACTTTAAATTTAAAATTTTCAATATATTTAAAATAATTTAATGATTATTTTTTAATAATAAAAATTAAACATTTTAAAATTGAAAAAAAAATTAGTCGTTATAAATCAATTATTTATTTTTATTGGATATTTAAATTTTTTTATATATATATTGCATTTTTATAATTAAAAAATATGTATTGTCAATTTAAAAAAAAAGTATTATATTGTTTTCAATCTTCCTTATTATTTAATCTCCTGTAATGTTTTTTTTTTTACAATGTTATGAAATTATTAAGTGTTTTGATAAGAATTTTGCATAGATTTTTGTTCAACTAACATCGATAATGACAATATAGAACGATCATAAAATAAATAAAAAAAGAACAAACAAATTTTACATGAAAAATCCTTTCAGAAAAAATCAAGGGCAGAGGAAAAAAAAATTTACTAATGTCAAATTTGAATGATACAACATGAGTTTCGACTATATTTATTTATAAGTTGAAAAACTTTATTCTAATCAATGTCTAATAGAAGCAATGTAATAAATTTAAAACACCTTATTCTAATCAATATCAAATAGGAGAACTGTACTTCTATACGAATTTCACTTGTGCAGTCTGTACTGTACCGCAAGGGCCTCTGACCCCTGCAACCTCAATTCAATTTTATACTTAATGAAGATTTACAAAAGGTTGTAGCCCTCGACCTTCGCCCCCACAGATTCTCCTATCTTGCCACTTATATTTTATTTTTTAACAGAAATTAGGGTCACATAACTCTAACAGATTTAATACCAATTAATAATATTTTTTGTATATAATATTTATTGTCATAAGTAATTATTTTCATTTAAATTATGGAACTGATATTAGTTTAATACAATAAATGCTAATGTGTTAAGTAAAGATACTATTTGTTTATCATTGTTTTATATATGCTACCTGGATTATTTCTAAAGATGTATCATATATGATTTTCTCTATTTTTTTTATTATATAATTTTCTTTTAAATTTAAGGGGTGATGGTTAATTATATTTTCAAATAAGTTCTTAAGTTTAATTTATTAAATATATTAAATATAATAATAAATTAATACAAATTTTATAGATACAAATTTCACAAAAAAAAAATTAGAAAAGTTTGTATGAGTTTTTTCCATATTTTATTATTAAATGACATTTAAGTTTATATAAATTTATAATAATATAAATAAGATAATTTATTTAATTAAAAGATATTAATGTCATTTTATACTTATTCATTATAAATCCCTATACATAAATTTATTCAACCAAACAAAATATTACTATTACATATATTTTCATTAACTGAAGCAAACTATGTATTACTTATTATGCCTTTATTTTATTCCAACAACATAGCTATTCAAATTTTACTCTATTTCTTTGTTGAGAATCAAATGTATCGTAAAGTTCAGAATTTGGAATGTATCATAGGTTTTTATTTTTATTTTTAAGAGTTTAGTCTCTCTACTTTTTAGATTTCAAAATTCATGTTCAATTGTTAATAATATTAAATTTTTTTATTAATTTTTTCGCGTAACATTTTGAAATAAAAAAATGTGATACCCCAAACTCGATCGAGACACTCCGACCCGAATTTCGGACGACATACTAGCCACCGAGATGACTCTTCGACAAACTACCACACACCAACCACCCATACACACCTTGCGTATACAAAATAACTCATACAGGCATGTAGTCCTAAAAGCATGCTTTCCTAAATCAAACAATAAGTCATGCAATGAGCATAACCTGAATTTCGACAGACTCCGCTAGCTGCAAAATGTCTTGTTAGTTCATATAAACAGTATTGTAAAATTCAAGCAGCAACCTCAACCAAACAAGCAAACACAGAGATTTAAAAAGTCCCCAGAAGAAATTAAACATACCAAAAAGTTCAAATACAACCCTTTAAAAAATATTTTTTAAATTGTCTAAAATTTTCTAGGTCCCATTCTAAGCCTCTAGCTTGGGAATGTCCTACATTGCCTTCTTTTGTAAGCTCGACGCACATACTGTAGAAATGAAAATTTTGTGTGATGGATCATTGAATTGCCACCTTTCTCGTTATTCCACGCACTACTTATCTGGAAGGGAAAAAATAAAGGAATGAGCTTGGGAAGTTTAGTGAATACACATGCATACAACACTAGAAAACACATCAATGATTCACATACCAAACAGCTCGCACATAAACAGTTCACATACAACAGTTTGCATATAAACAGTTCACATGTAGGTGGTTCGCATACAATCAGCTCGCATATGAGCAGTTCACATGCAAGTAAGCAAAACAATTCAATCTTGTGATATATTGGTAGGCTGTGAAATGGACACATAATCATACGATATACTAATTGGATAAATGGATCTCTTGAAACACTGACTGAGACTCATAGATTCATATGAATTGCCATATAAGTGTAGAACGAATGCTCGCACTCTCTGAAAACACTGCCTTACGAATCGCTAGTGAATGGAGCATTGCTCAACATTCCATTATCCCACTGATCACACTATGAACATCACAGCAAATATGTGCAAGCATACACTGTCGATGCAAATATAATAGATAGATGAAAATCTATCGGATATCGATCTCACAAGGATTACTGCTTATGTTTATAATTGTCGATGCAAAGAAAGTTAAAACTAAAGAGATTGTGATGAATAATGTCGGAGTAAATTAATAAGAAAATGAAGTAAAGGTTTGAGAATAATTTGTCGAAACAATTTAAGAAAATTTAAGAAGTAAAAAATAGTGATAATGAGATGAGGTTCCCTGACTTGAAAAGTTGGCAAACAGCTAAATGTGATTACAATGTAACTGATAGATAAATTATAGCCGTAATTAGGCTTATGAATCTTACCAACCTCGACTTTCCTATTTATCAAAGACTTAAATACTCACACTAACCACACCTTCCAGTGCTGGTAATGCAAAATATTCAAGAACAAGTGGACAGAATTCCTTCAATCCTCAAGCAACTTCCATTTACTTGCTTGTTAACTTAATTTGTCGCTGCACTTTCCAGTGATAGTGACTGCAATCACACTTCCGTGGTCAAACAATTAAATCCAAAGATAAACAATAAAGGAAGATTGAAATAGATATCATATTTGATCTGAAATTAAATTGTACTTCTATAAATTCAATTAATCAAAAAAATTTCAGCGTTTAAAGAGAGAATAAAATAATGAATTGAAGCATCCTATTCCTAGTCTATTAGAACCATTCTCTTACACTCCTCTTGCGTCGCAATTAAGCATGCTCCTTGTCAGGAATAGATTTGCCTTCTCGTCACAGTTAGTTCGCCCTCAAGGAAGTTAAACTACCATGGAAACAAGCTTAAGAAAATGTTGAAGAGAAAGTTTTTATGCCTCCAAAATCTGGAAGATGAAGCTTGAAGAAGATTCTCCCTCATCAGTATTTATCAACCATTGCCAATTACAGGTGTCCTTTCTTTCAGATCCAACTTCCTCTAGCTGTAGAAGTTGGTTATACCGGTTGTACACTCACGCAAATCTAGTGTGTTCATCAAACAGTTGTCGGTTGTGGCGACATTTTTGGGCGCAAATTTAGATTTTATTTTGCAGCGACAACCCTAGATACCTTCATGCGTTGATCTTTCCGATCAGACTCCTGCATTGACATCCTTGGATGCAATACTGAACACTAATTGTGGCTACATTAATAGCAAAAAGAGGATAAAATTTTAAAAAATTAAACCTAGCATCACTGAGTTAGAAAATGCAATTACTAAGTTAAAGATGCTAAAAATGCATGCTAAAAAATGATATAATGGGAACAAATTACAACCTAAGTAAGGAGAAATCAGTGATCTTTCTAATGCTATCACACCCCCAAACTTAAATTTTTACTTGTCCTCAAGTAAACAAAAGCTAGTAAAGTCACAACAAAAGGTTTTGTCAAATCAATAGTCATTCTAGAAACTTGAATATTCTGAAATCCTAATGTATGAATTACATTCACATGATAGAATATTGTACCGACAATTTATAGGTATGAATAACTAAAATTACAATTTCATCAATGCAGCATCATGTTTTAAATCTTAAATTGATTCTACCAAAATAACATTTATTGTAAACTAATATAAATATTTTTCTTTTTTTCTTTTTTCTTTTCTTTTTTTATAAATGTGACTGAGGGATGTCGTTGCATTATTATACCCTTGTTCTTGGGAAGTAACAATGGGGTGCAACAAACCCCCAGGGAGTATGTAATTGCGTTGACACACACTCTTGCAGTGACAGCCTTTGGCTAGATTACTTTTTCTAACATTTGTATTGGAGTCTTCCCCCTTGACAGTTCACAATACACTTACATTGGAGTGTCTTTTATTTATAACTATACTTATATACAAGTAGCTGTAAATGGAAAATTTATTCAAGATTCAAATAATGATACTACTCATTCATTACTAATGCAATCTCAACCATTCATTCAAAAATAGAGACATAACATTCAATCACATTTATCTAACTCATTCATTAGCATTTCTTGTGATTCAAGAATTAAGCATCGAAGGAAAAAAATTGCAATCACATTTCCCATAATATTGCATGCTTTCATTGAATTCAAAAGGACAAAAAAAATTTCAAATGTAGGTGCAATTGCATTTCCAGCCCCATATACATTCCCCCCAAACTTAAAATCTGCATTGTCTTCAATGTATTGACAAATGGAAATGCAATGATAACGCAAATGCAGTGACAACTAAAATGCAACGACAAAGGAAATATGGTGACAATTAAATTACAACTACATGATATGCATGAAAACTAAACAAAGTACCAAAAATAAAAACTAACTCAATGTGTTGCATGGGTCTTCTTCTTCTTGCACTTGCGCTCCTCCTTGCGTCACTTATTGTCCTTGGTGTGCTTCCTCTTTCGTTCCTTTAGCTTAGCCGGATCTTTGGATTTCTTCTTAGCTTCAGGGTGTGCCCCGGCATCATCGACCGTGACATCAGATGGGTGTATTTCAGAAAGTGGTGCAACATAAAGCACCATGGCTAGAGGATTGGAATCCTCATTACTGACCGTCATATCCTCTGCCTGACTTGCTTCAGGTGGAACCAAATCATCGATGATGCACCCACAAGTTCAAGTGCGATGACAAATTCCTCAGCCGAATTTGTCGTGACATCAGGTCCTTCTCTTCTTTCTTCTTTTTCTTTTGTTTGAGCTTCACATAGTCTGTGGACTTCTCCTCAGTTTCCATCTTTGCTCCGACATCATCAGCTGCTTCATTCGTTGGTCCAGTATAAACCATTATCGCCCTAGGGTTTGTGGTCCTCATTAATTTCATCCACAGCTTCCATCTGACTCGCTCCATCTTGCGCCAAGCCTTCAGTTATTGTACCCACAACTTTAGGTGCGAGGATAAATTTCTCAGCTAAATTTGCATTGACATTTATTTCTTCATCTTTTTATTCCTCCACACGAACTTCTTCCGTTTTCAACATTAAGTCAGTAGGTGCAGTACAGCTGTACAAATTTGCACTGACAATGGAATCCTAATCATCGACAATGGTGTTTACTTATTCCTTAATCGATGTAGACACAGTATTTGTTCCTTCTTAATCAAGTGCTTCGTACTCTTTTATTCTCCACATTGTCCAAAACAAATTTTCACTCTTTCTTGCGTTTTTTCCAATTTCGTAACTTTTTAATTATGGATATAGGCATCAAAATTATGCTTACGTTGCCATCACATAATGTCTTTCCAATATACCAATCACCAATGGAATAAGGTATTGAGAAGCTCTTGGGATCCTTAAATTCTTGGAGTAACTTAATTGTTATGGCAGTGCACCCTTCAGTAAGTGCGATTACTTCGACTTCTCCCAATCTTTTCTTCTTTGAAAATGTATCCTCAAGTTTCTGAGACTGTTTTACTGTAGTATTTGTGGCAACAAAATGATTTGATTCTGTCTCTGCAGTATTTTGTTTAACCTCTTCAGTAGCAGTTTGTTTTCAGATTATTCTAACATCTTTCCATTATTGAGATTTGAATTATCTTCCTTTACTGTAGCATCTGTAACAACTTTAATTAGTTGAGTCTCACTTTTGGGAATGATTCCCTCACAATGCTCTTGCCCTTATGATATCGAATTCTCAATATCAATTGACAAAGGGTTTTGTGGTCGTAAATTTATTGCGCTCACAATCTGGCCAAATTTATATTCGAGAGCTCGTATGGATTCAGCTTGACTCTGAAGCATAGTTTTAGTCTTGGCAAAATATTGTAGAAGCAAATTTTCAATTGATGAAATTTCTAATACTTCATCTTGCTGGGTATTTTGCCTTGACAAGAGTTTATCATAATTAGGCAGTGTCCACTCAGATCTAACATCGTTGATTATACTTCCAGGGTCTTGATTGTTCCAACAAAAAATTGGATGTTGCTCCCCACTATGGCGTGTAAGTGTTGGAATATGGATTTTCTTTTAGACTGAAATTCCCCATGTGGTACACTTTTGCTGGATTTGATGGGCATTGTTCAAACTCATGGTTGCTTCCACAGTAATCGCAAATTGTCACAGAAAATTTCCATTCTGCAATTGCTGTAGCATTCTGCATTGAATTCTCATATTAGTCAAAGAAGATACTTGGACTTATATGGCATCGAGCTTCATTTCTATATCATCACTTATGCTAGTCCAACATCTTGAGGTTCTATACAGCTCGTTCCTAGCCATATTTCAGTAAAAGAATAATGTAAAAGGAAACAACAAAAAAGAAACAAGTTAATGACAAATAAAATTTAGATAATAAAGAATAAATGCAAAGACAAAAATAGACATCAAACAAACACCTTCCCCGGCAACGGCGCCAAAACTTGATCGCGTTATGAACGTCATAGCAAATTGTGTAAGCGTACATTGTCGATGCAAGTATAATAGATAGATGAAAATTTATCAGATATCGATCCCACAGAGATGACTGCTTATGTTTATAATTGTCGATGCAAAGAAAGTTAAAACTAAAGAGATTGTGATGAATAATGTTGGAGCAAATTAATAAGAAATTGAAGTAAAAGTTTGAGAATAATTTATCAAAGCAATTTAAGAAAATTTAAGAAGTAAAAAACAATGATAATGAGATGGGGTTTCCTGACTTGAAAAGTTGGCAAACAACTAAATGTGATCACAAGGTAACTGATAGATAAATTGTTGCCACAATTAGGCTCAATGAATCTTACCAACCTCAACTTCCCTGTTTATCAAAGACTTAAATACTCACACTAACCACACCTTCCAGTGATTGCAATGCAAAATATTCAAGAACAAGTGGACAGAATTTCTTCAATCCTCCAGCAAATTTCGTTAACTTACTTGTTAACCTAATTTATCGCTGCACTTCCAGTGACAGTGATTGTAATTACACTTCCGTGGTCAAACAATTAAATCCAAAGATAAACGATGAAGGAAGATTGAAATAGATATCATACTTGATCTAAAATTAAATTGAACTTCCATACCAATTCAATTAATCAAAAATTCATCAGTGTTTAAAGAGATAATAAAAGAATGAATTGAAGCATCCTATTTCTAGTCTACTAGAACCATTCCCTTACACTCCTCTTGCGTATGCATGCTTCTCGTCAAGAGCATATTTGCCTTCGTGTCACAGTCAGGTCTCCTTCAAGGAAGTTAAGCTACCATGGAAGCAAGCTTAAGAAACTGTTGAAGAGAAAGTTTTTATGCCTTTAAAATTTGGAAGATGAAGCTTGAAGAAGATCCTTCCTCATTAGTATTTATCAACCATTGCCAATTACAGGTGTCCTTTCTTTTAGATCCAACTTCATCTAGCTGTACAAATTGGTTATACCAGCTGTACACTCACACAGTTCTGGTATGTTCATCACATAGTTTTCGATTGTGGCGACATTTCTGGGTGTAAATTTGGATTCTATTTTGCAGCGACAACCCTAGATACCTTCATGCATTAATCTTTCCGAACAGACTCCTGCACTGACATCTTTGGATGCAATATTGAACACTAATTATGGCGACATTAAAAGCAAAAACAGGATAAAATTAAAGAAAATTAAACCTAACATCACTGAGTTAAAAAATGCAGTTACTAAGTTAAAATGCTAAAAATGCAGGCTAAAAAATGATAAAATGGGAACAAATTACAACCTAAGGAGAAATCAATGGTCTTTTCTAATGCTATCACCCACCATCGAATCACTAGGCCACAATGCCTTATCACACAGTATGGGTGAGCACTCACAATCCTATGGCATGCCAACTATATCCAACGGTTCCAAAATTCACAATGCCAATATAACACATTTATACACATTTATAAATCAAATAAGTTCAAGCTCGCAGTAAAGTATATCTCACAGTTCGCAATACATAGTATGATATTGTTTTCAAGCAATAGAGCTCGCAATGGGCAATTCACAGAAGCTCGCAATGCACAGTTCACAATACACAATTCACAATGGTTATACAGTTTGCCATATTATCTCAGTTCGTAACACGTTATCATATAGTTCACAAAGCATTAAGCTCACAAATACAGAACATCAAGCTTTAGATAACAGGGATCGCATATGACTTATGTTCGCATGCAATATGGGTTCGCATAATATCATAGGTTCACACACAATATATATATTTAGTAGGGTTTACATAACATGTAAGAGGGTTCGCATATGCATGTATCTAGTTCACAACATTAAGATAGGGACTTGGCTTCCAATAAAGTGAGACCTCATTTTCAAGTGCAGTATATAGTGTACTGACCTTAGTTCACCACAACGTCAACTACGTGTCCTTTTGCTTGCCTTTGTCTCTACTTGTCGATGCTCCACCAATGTTCTCAACTTCGCACAAGAACATACGCATTACTTACCATTTGGAACAATTTAATACTCACTTTACTCATCTACAACTTACGACCTATGCTATCTCTACTGAGCTCACACCGTATATTTACTTAACTTATTTACTATCTCTTAGCCTTCCTACCTCATAGGTATTAACAGATCTAAGTTTATTAACTAAGTGTGATCTACTTAACTCTTATCTTTCAAAACGGTTACTGCTCATCATCTTCCTCAAAAATACAGTCAAACAGTTTATGCATTTTCTAAAAATATGTTGTTAAATCTAATCATAAAACCTCTTGATCTCTTCGAATCTCATTTAAAAATCTTTTGAAAATTATTTTAAAGAACATGTACTAGCTTCGTCAACCTTGATCTAACATTTTCTCAAAGTCGAACCATTTAAAACCAATGTTTACTCATTTTTCATGCTTAGATTTAAGAGAATTCAACTAAAAATATTTAATGTAAATTTGACATAAGAAAACAGAGTTTTACCTTCAACTTCACTATCTTTCGCGACTTCAAGCAGTCTACATAATACCCGAACCAATTTAAAAGATAAATAGTTGGTTTTTCCTAAAGAATGGAAAAGAAAATTGTGTTTGGATTCCAAGAAAAATGAAGAATGCAAAAAACTTGGAGAGGAAATGCTAACTACCAGATGCAATAGATTTTGAAATGAAGAAAGTGTGAAAAATGGAATGAACATGAGGAAGAAAGATGAGCAATGAAGGGTTTTTATAGCCAAACTCATTTCTAGAATTGGTTTATTTATCATATAGATCCCTCTTAGTTTTACCTTGTTTTAATTAATCCCCTCTAACCATTAGTCCTAATTTATCTTTTTAAGTTCTCTGTTTTAGCTATTATTCTCATTTAGTCCTAATCATTAGCACAATTTCTATTTACTTTATTTTAAGTCTATAATTCAATGTCAATATTATTGACCCGATTTTTGGGGTGTGACAAAAAAACCTCATTTGTTTTAAAATAATTTTTTAATGAAACAAAATAATTTCAGCAATGTTAATAATTTAATCTAAATTTTGAAATCAGGAAAATAAAGAGAGTAAATTTCTAAAAATATAAAAAAAAACTAAATTTAAAATTTATGAAAAGTATAACGACTTAAAGACATTTTAACCCTAATTTAAAATCTCTGCGAACACGTGTCACAAGAAGAATAAATCACCACAAGCGCACTGTATCAGAACAAAGAGAAACAGAAATCAGGTTCCCGCCAGCTTCTCTTGGTTTTTGATGGTCGTCTTCTTCTCCTTATAACACTCCCCCAAAACGCTCTCTTTCTGTTTCCAAATAAATAAAAAAAATCAAAACAGTTTCTCCACCATCATAATGGAATCTCAATCGAGATCTATCCACAATAAACGCTCGACGGCAACGATTCCGGCGCTTCTCTTCCTGTCTCTGATCCACGGCGTTCACTGCTTCTACCTTCCCGGCGTCGCCCCCGAGGACTTCCAAAAGGTCTCCTCTCCTCTTCTCTCGTTTCGCTTTACATTTTTTGTGTCTATGTCTCTTGCTTGATCTGCTTTGTTCCTTTTGATCTAGCTTTGAATTCGTATCCTCACTTTAATTGTTTGTTTCTTATAGAATTATAATAGGAATCGTATCACTATCAGTATGAGAAGGCAATAAATGAAAATTTTTAAAAATTCTGTTTGTAACTGGAAAAGAGGCATTATTAGTTCGCATTTAAATAGATTTTATTCCATTTCTTATTTAATCCAACGCATCTGACTTTCGTATTATGCTGCTCGGGTTTTATAATGCAACCAAGGATAGTTATTGCTTAAGATTAGGAATTGTAGTACTGAAAGAGATTTTAATATATATACATTGCCCTGATGGAAACATGCTTGATGGTGACTAGCACCTTACCCAGTGCTTATCATGTTTACCTAATCGATAATGACTTTTTGTTAAGCCACTTTAGTTTCTCGCTAGTGCTACTATATTTGGGAGTGTTTATTGTGTTCTTGTTTAGTTATTGATTCTTTTTGTTGTGGATTGCAGGGAGATCCTTTGAAAGTGAAAGTGAACAAATTGACGTCTATAAAGACACAACTTCCTTACTCCTATTATTCGGTTCCTTTTTGTACACCAGAAAAGATAGTGGACAGTGCGGAGAATCTTGGGGAAGTGCTTCGCGGTGACCGTATTGAAAACTCTCCTTATGCAGTTAGTTTTAGTATCTCTGATGATAATGATGCAGATTGTTTAGTGTTTGGCTGTTAACATGTTCTCTTTCACTTGAATTAATGCAGTTTACAATGCAAGAGCCACAATTGTGTACTGTTCTTTGCCGGATTATGCTTGATGCCAAAACTGCAAAGCAGTTTAAAGAGAAGATTGATGATGAATATCGAGTCAATATGTATGCTAGTTGTTTCTTCGAACATGGAATTCATCTATTAATCTCGTTGTGATTGTTCTCAAGTTTCTTTCTCTGATTAATTTGTAATTCATTTGACAGGATCCTGGATAACCTTCCCCTTGTTGTCCCTATTAAAAGATTAGATCAGGCTTCTAATACTGTTTATCAGCTTGGCTACCATATTGGGCTTAAAGGCCAATATGCCGGGGTGAATATAATAACTTATCAGAATCATAAGTTCCTTTGTTTGCGAATGTTTTTGCTACCATGTATGCTTACTTTCTCCGATTGCATGCAGAACAAGGAGGAAAAATATTTCATTCACAACCATTTGGCATTTACAGTCAAGTATCATAGAGATCTGCAAACTGGCTCCTCTAGAATTGTGGGATTTGAGGTTAAACCATACAGGTTAGCAGCTTCTCTAAGTTTTAGCATTATGTAAAATTGTTGATTCTAGGAGTCCGTGGCTGAGATTATAATATCAAGTTTTGATGGCATTTTATGTAATAAAAATGCAGTATTAAACATGAATACGAGGGGAAATGGAGTGAGAAAACTCATTTAACATCATGCGACCCCCATACTAAACGCACAGTAGTTAATTCTAACACTCCTCTAGAACTTGAAGTAAACAAGGAAATTATATTCAGCTATGATGTTGAGTACCAGGTTAGCTCTTCAACTATAGATGAATTTTTTTTTTCAATGTCAACTGTGGGCAGAGGCACTTTTAGGGACAGTCACATGTGTTCAAGTAAATTCTGCTGGAAGTTATTTCTTGTAAAAAGTTCTCTATTGAACCACTTCTATTGAAATAAAGCTATGACCTCAGTCAGCTATGAGGTGCTAATTCTTATATTGAATTGTGATGATTTTCAGGAGAGTGATGTGAAGTGGGCATCTAGATGGGATTCGTATCTTTTAATGAGTGATGACCAAATACACTGGTTCTCAATTGTCAACTCTTTGATGATTGTCCTTTTCCTTACGGGCATGGTAGCTATGATTATGCTTAGAACCCTTTACCGTGACATTTCTAAGTATAATGAGCTTGAGACCCAGGAAGAAGCCTTAGAAGAGACAGGCTGGAAGCTCGTACATGGTGATGTTTTCAGGCCTCCTTCTAATTCTGATCTACTCTGTGTCTATGTTGGCACTGGTGTTCAATTTTTGGGCATGGTACTTGTTACCATGATCTTTGCTGTTCTTGGATTTCTTTCCCCTTCAAACCGAGGTGGTCTCATGACAGCTATGCTCTTACTTTGGGCTTCCATGGGCATTTTTGCTGGCTATGCCTCTACCAATCTATACAAAATGTTTAAAGGACCAGAGTGGAAGAAAATAGCTGCCAAGACTGCATTCATGTTCCCAGCCATTGTCTTTGTTATCTTTTTTGTTCTAAATGCTCTCATATGGGGCCAGAAGTCTTCTGGGGCTGTACCATTTGGAACCATGTTTGCTTTGGTCTTCCTATGGTTTGGAATTTCGGTTCCACTTGTTATCGTGGGAGGTTATGTTGGCTTCAAGAAGCCAACAATGGAGGATCCTGTGAAGACGAATAAAATCCCAAGGCAAATACCTGAGCAGGCTTGGTACATGAACCCAATTTTCTCCATTCTGATCGGAGGAATACTTCCATTCGGAGCTGTTTTCATCGAACTGTTCTTCATTCTTACCTCAATCTGGTTGAATCAGTTCTACTACATGTTTGGTTTCCTGTTCTTGGTCTTCATTATCCTCCTTATCACTTGCGCTGAAATAACCATCGTGCTTTGCTACTTCCAGTTATGCAGTGAAGATTACAAGTGGTGGTGGAGGTCATATCTCACATCCGGCTCCTCGGCCTTGTACCTATTCCTCTATGCTGCATTCTACTTTTTCACCAAGCTGGAGATCACTAAGTTTATTTCTGGCCTCCTGTACTTTGGATACATGTTAATTGCTTCATATGCATTTTTTGTGCTAACCGGCACCATTGGATTTTATGTATGCTTTTGCTTCACAAGGCTTATCTACTCATCTCTCAAGATCGATTAATGTGTATAAAACAGGTCATATGCGCTTTATGCTGTTGCTGCCTCCAACCAACATTATCTTATAGGTATGATTCAAAGATTAAGATATCATCAAGCTTTCAGTTTCAGATGTAAAACTCTATTCCCAGTTTTGAAATCTGAGTTCATTTTTAAAATTGATTATAGAATACCTTTTTTCCCTCCTCATGTATGTTGAGAGGAGCTAGTGATTCTTTTATCAACGTCAGTTTCTTGTCATATTGCAATGAGGGCTATACGCAGATTAAGGCACCAGTACCACATTATTCGCTGATTTAGGTAGGGAAATGACTATTCAACAATTGTAGAATGTCATTTATTCTTTAACGAATTTGAGTTTTAAAATTTTCAAAAACTTTGAGTTTAGGTTAATTTTGGATTATAGATCATTTTAGGTTAAGGTTGTTTTGGGTTATTTGTTCAAGTAATTTGGGTTATAGATCATTTTAGTTATGCAAAGGTACTCACAAATTATTTGAGTTTGACTCGAAAAAATTCGAATTTGATTTATTAATAATTATTGAATTGAGCTCAAGTTATTGGTCAAGTCGAATTCGAGCATCATAATACTTCATTCAGACGTTTCACGAGTTTAATTAAACTTTTCATATGAGTTAGTATTTGGTACATTAATAGTGTATTTTTTTATTTTACAAACAATTTTAAAAAATTATCATATGCTTTTTTTAATATTTTTTTTTAATATTCTACTATATTCTTATAAGATATTTATCAATATTATTCCTAATTTTATATTATGAAATTACATTATTAAATGATAAGTTTGATTTTTGAAAATTGATAAACAGCCTTGATAAATAATGTTCCATATTTTAAGCTTGCCATTATTTAAGTTCGATGCCTTGATTTTCAAGTTAAACTTGAGCTTGGCACTATTCAAATTAAAGTCAACTCAAGTACACCCTTGCGTCAAAGTGACGACTGTGATACCAAATGATTAGAAGACGAAGTTAGGGGATTTAAATATCAAATAGCAGATAAGGGAAGGACTCAAAATCAAATTAGACCCTTTTTTCCTAAGTCAATTGTTGTTTTTCATATTGCAGTACGGAATTATGATGGTGGCAAAGATTCGGTGCTGCAAGTGACTAAGAAGCTTGTGTAAGCTGGAATACCTCAAACCCCATTGCAGATACAAGGATGGAAGCAATCAAGGTGATGCTCCAAAAATCAGGCCCATTTTACTTCACTAGTAGAGCTAAGGGTCATTGTGAGCAAGGCCAGAAGTTGGTGGTTGTCGTGTTGTCTCCACGGCATAGGTACAACGGAATCTCTCCAGCACCTTCTCCGGCGGATTTTGAAGGACCTGCCATTGCTCGGACCAGCAATGCTTCAGGTTTGAGGGCTGGATTATTGGTGACACTGTTGCCTTTGGTTTGGTGGTGCTATGAGAAGTGAATGGCTATATATTATTTTGGGATTTGGTTACTAACCATTCAAAATCAACTTTTTTTTTTTTTATCACCAAACATTAACAACTATTTGAAATTTAACAAAAGTGCTGACTTGGGGTTTTTTTTTTTTAATTGGTCTAATAATAAATCCAATCTTTTAATGTTTATGCATTTTATTAATTTAATATTAAATATAAAATATTCAATAAATTTAACCGTTAATATTTATAAAATTTATCATTTTAATTTAAATTCTAAAAAATTCAATAAATTTAACCATCAACCTTGATAAAATGACAACTTTTCTTTCTCTTTTAACCTTTAAATTAATCATCATTTGTCGAAACACCCCAAACTAGACGAAAAAAGATTATATCTATTAACTTTGCAACTTTGCTAATGTGGTAGTCCACGTGCATGTCAAGTCAATAATTATTTAAAAACTTTTATAAAAAATTTAAAAATGTATAAAAACTTTCAAATTTTATTTAAAATTAAAAAAATTACAAGTATTTACAATTCAAATATATATAAATTATCAAAATTTCAAAAAAAATATATAAAATAAAAATGATAAAAAAGTAACAATATTATAAAGCTCTCATTTCTACAAAAGGAAAAGCTCTTTCTAAGTTTTACCTATCCTTCCAATCTATTTTTTTTTCTCTATCTATTCTACAACCATGCGAAGATAAATAATACTGATTCGATCTTAAAATTTATTTATGATTCATGAAGAGCCGTATGAGGTGAAAATCTCATGTACGGTTTTGGACTAGCGATGGAAACAATCCTTTTTTTATATACACAAAATTATTTTTTCTTAGATCCTTAGGACCCATCAATACTAATGTTATTGTCAATGACATTTCAAATTTAAAATTTTATAATACCAACATCAACACCAATAGTTTCTTTCAACCAACGTTGAGATGAGTTTTTTAAATATTAAAATTTTAAAAAAATCAATCGACGATGCTTCAAACCAATATGTCACTGGATTTTTTTATCTTTTCTTTTGTCGGTACTCGATAGATTATTATAAAGGACTTGATCCACAAAAGATTAAATGAGTTTTATTGGAATGATTGATTAAGAGTATCTTCTTTATTTTTGTTGAATCAAGTGATTTGTAAATTTTGAACTGTATGCTCTATTTTCAATGTTTTGTTGGGGGTTGTGAGTTTTTCAGATTGATGAGCAAAAATTGAAATTGAGGCTTGATTGTGTTCATCAATTTTGGGAATAGAGATTTTTTATTTTTTTTCAATTTGTTCTACTTTTAATTGAGATTAAAACTAAAACAATTTTTTAGTTTTTTTCATCAATTTGTTGAAAAAGAATGTTTTGTGCTTGAAATTTTCAATGTATGGTAGAATCAAGTGGTTTAAATAGAAGTTTCAAATAATTTTTTTAGTTCATTTTTAGTTTCAGTTTCAATTTTCATTAATCAACTGGAGGCTTGATTTTTGTTTTTTATTTATTCGATGAAGCTTTTTGGAGGTGATAAGTATGTTAAAAAAGCAAAGAAAATGGTATTAGTAATAGAGAAAATAAAAATTAAAAAAAAAAAAGAAGAGAACTTAAATAAAAATAGCATGTTCTAGAACAATTTAGTGAAATATTGGCTCATTCAAATATTTTATAATTTTAGTGAAATATTATTGTTTAAGATTTTTTATATAAATTTTTAGAATCAAATTGATAGAATGTGTAAATATTAGAGGACTAAATTTGTTATTAGACCAATAAAAAAATTTATGTCATAACATCCATCAAATTTCATGTTCGGTGACAAAAAAACTTGATTTTGAATAGTTTAATGACCAAAATAGAATTAAAAAGTTCAGTAACCAAAATAGAATGCGAGCAATCCTTTAGTGACCATTTTTATAGTTTACCTTTATTTATTAAATGTGTAGTATTGCAATTGCTTCTATCTTTTTCCTCTTACAATGTTGGAACTCGAAATTTCAATTCAACTCGATAGAGTATTGAATCCAATATTTTTCGATTTCATCACAAAAAAAACAATAGTTATAGTTTACTTAACTCAAAACTCCAAAATTATACTATTATATCTCTATCCCTTCAAATTAATTTTTCGAATTTATGCCTTACAAGAGTCTCGTTTACTCTTCAAACAAACCTTCCAGGAACACTCTTTGGCTTAGCATTCATATGAGTACATGTGGACCCCACTTATTAACTGTTACTCTTGATCTTAATTGTCACGTCCCATCTAAAGTAACTGAAAGCAACTTCAATCGTTACTTTACCTAGACTTATGATGACAGATCATTTGGCCACTTGCCATTGACTCATTAATAAGAACATGACACAGATGTCTCAGGATTGTAGTCAAGAGTATATAAATCCTTGACTTCAACTAGAAAAGAGATCCTCTCTCTCTCTCTCTCTCTCTCCACCAACTTTGTTTGAACAACCCTCACTATGGCTCTCCGCCTTGTATCCAATGAAGTGAACTACCTAATTACACTACCATTTTCGCCTTACTTGGTTCCAACATCAACAATTGGCGCGATAAGTATGTACTCACTCTCATCGCTCTCATCGTGATATTCATTCGATGGCTACCCAGAGACAAATATCTCCACTAATCCAACTCAAAACTAAACCCAAATTGTTAACTAAACTCAGGCCGATCAAAACTTTGGAAACTATTTCTATGAACCTTACAACTATTATCAAAACCAGAATGCTAGCTCTCAATAATTCTCAAAACTACACAATAGTTGCAGTCTAAAAAATTCCAATAACAATAGCAACAAACATACTAGCAATTGCAAGAGCTATTACAACGTAGATGCAGGAGTTGCTAGTTGTGAAAAGGCGAGACATAGGGAGGAAAATGATAAGGAAGAAAAGGCCTTTTCTACCAAGAACAAAACTAGAACCTAGACCGTAGAGTACCTCAATAAGATGGTATACCTGTCAACCCAGAGACTAATAGGAATGTGCCACAACAGAGAGGCCAAGAGTATGTTCCCCAAAATGTCTCGGACATGGAAATGACATGGAAGAATGAAGTAAAGTTCCTCCGAAAAGCAATGCAAGGTTTACGAATGACACACCTCAGCTATACTGAGTGGACACTCGAGGATAATGACTTTTTAGCTTCCCATATCACCGTTACATTGTATCCCACCAATTTTAAATTTCCTAAGGTGAGGTTCAATGGGAGAAAGGACCTCACTGACCACCTCACCTCGTTTAGAAGTTACATGGAGATCTAAGGCGCCTTTAATGAACTAAAACGCAAGGTGTTTCCATTAACACTACAAGAAAACGCCAAAATTTGGTACAGTTCCCTGGAATCGGGGTCCATAAACAACTTTGCTAAGCTGGCCAAAATATTTGTGGGTCACTCCATAGCCAACAAAATGACCATGTCAAAATAGAGTTTATTAGTAGTGAGACAATGGCCGGAAGAATCCCTCGCGACGTTCACTAAAAGGTTCAACCAATCAACATTGGAGATCAAAGACCTCACGGATGATTGGGCTGTTTGAACATTTAAAGCTCCTGAAGTATGCTTTAACAGTGAGCAAGAAAAGTTGTTCTAGTTGGATGACATGGCTAACAAATGTGCTAAGACTGAAGAGATAGACAATGCAACTAGCTTATGACATAGCTCCAACCCCTTCATTGAGAGAGTATGACTAAGGTTCGAGCAAGAAGCACTACAACACCCCAAACTCAACCTAGAAGTACAGTCGGATACGAAACTCCATCATGATCACTGGAGTAACCAACTCAATCAATCATTAGAAATTAAAATGCAAGTCTTAAAAATTTAAGACACAAATAATAAATCATATAATATTGCTTGATTAAATAATCAGTGAGTTCCAAAATAAAAATCAATAAAACTAAAGTAATTGAATCGACCAATTTAACAAATCCTAAGTACATGCCAAACCATACTGTTTTAAGGGTCTTTATGAAATAAGGGTTGCAGAGACACTTTGGCAATGCCACTCAATTATGAACTCTCAAACTACTTATTACCTATGCATGGAATTTAAAACTCGAGTGCTTAGCTTTTTTACAACTCAGTGATAATCCAATACATTTAAAACTGCCAATGTGTATAGTTAAAATATAAGTATTCTAGTCAAATAGAAATATATATATATCAATTAATTCAATGAATGAAAGTCACATTAAATAGAAATTTTCACAGACACAATATAATCATAAATTAGTCATAAAAAAACATTTAAAATAACAATGAAACATATTCAAGGCATACAATAAATAAAGATAGTGTTTTGATGCTCAAGTTCATTTAATCATTTTCCCCAAGAAGGAAAATTGCTCAGATAAATGAGTGTTCAATCGAACATCAAACAATCAATGAAAAGTGGCGTTAGCACCAACAATGAAAATACTCCGTTGTATGATAAACGTGAGTTAATCAATGACCAACCGAATACCAAATGCGCAAAACCAACACTAACAATACTCTCTAACGCTCAAGATAGTTCACATAATGAACAATAAGCAATGATAAGGACCCCTACACTCTACAACATGTCGGTTATATTCGAAGAATTTCCAACTAGTTTTACGGGGCATTTTTATCAATTTATAAGAGTAGCAATTTAACAAAGAAAAACACCACTTAATCATTTTAAAAAATAGCATTAAAGCAAATACAACATCAAATAAATTCTAGAATGCAAAGAAACACAAAATCACAACCACTAAGCTAGTAATTTAACTACAAAATTAAAATAATTTTAAAACTTAAGGATCACAAATCGAATTTTCTAAGTGTTTGTTGCTTAAAAGCAATTAATCTACAACGAGCTTCGCTTTTGATGATTCGTCTAACTCTTTTCACTTCAAATATAAAACCATACAAATTCATTAAAAATAATTCTAAATTATCAATTCCATAACAATTAGTCTAATTTTTTATAAACCAATTTTTATTACTTTAAGTCAATTTAATCTAAGTCGAACCTAATTTAATCTAACATTTGACCAACTTATATATGAACCTATTTAAAACTTTATTAAACAAATTATACCAACAGAATAAACTTTATGAAACATTTTTCATCCATCATTTGATGCTCGATTGGACACTTATGTGTCCGGACATTTTTCCTCGTGTTACTTGGGATAATTTCAAATTATGAATTTTTACAGGTTGATATGCCATAGATATTAATAAATTGTTAATAATAATGTCATTAAAAATTGACAAATTTCAATTTTCTATTAAAATGTTTTATGTAGGTCTAAGAGTTAAGGAAATCAATTAATTGTTGTTTTTTTATTGTTATTGAAATATTTTAAGGATTTTTCGTAACTTATTTAAAATGACTCACTAATTGTTAATAACGTTTTTATGAAAAATATTTCGTGGATTTATTTTTTCTAGGCTCAAATTTTTTTAAATGAGATTTTTAAATTGCTTTTATTTTAACTTTAATATTAGGTAAAATTAGAAATTGGAGATCACCACTGAGCTATTAAAAGGTCAGCGTTCAGGTTTTTAGTCTGTGCATAGGTTAAAGATGGTTCGTAAATTTGTGATCAAGCAATATTGTTAAAGAGTCCCCGCAAACCCTTGCTTTCCTAAAGGCTCTACTTTATATAGTTATGACAGTGGTTCTAACGGTGAAAGTTCGGACAATGCTGGAAGGACCGATCCGAGTTTCATGACTTATTCCCCTCTACCCTACATGCGTAATCTCGATCTTGCTGCTGAAGGTGGGTTAGAATTCCCAAAACTCCCTCATAAAAGACTAGGGCATGCAAGTTCGTCAACAACTTTTGGCAACTTAAAGGTTGGGATGGAGTTTTCCTCTAAAAACGCTTTAGTTGTTGTAGTGAAGCTGTAACACCCCTCGCTCGACCCAATCGTTGGCTCTAAGCTATGGGATGCTACAATCGAAAACAGAACAATTGCATACATTTAACAAACAACTCAAGTAAAAAACCAATAACTTCTATTATTTTAATCATTCAGTACAAATTAAAACCTTTCTTAAGCCTTATACGAGCTTATGTGAGCTCTAAAATTGACTTGGGATCGAACAAAGACCAAATTGCAAAGTTTTAAAAATTCAAGGCTGACTTCGTGACCTAACTTCCTCTACGTTAGGACGTTGCAAAAATAGAATGTCACGTCACGACATCAAACCACTTGTCGCCAGGACGTCACAAACTATTGGCCAATGTTGCAACGAGGGGAAATCTGCATCGGGACGAAAAGCCTGTTTTTGTGCAAAATAAGCCATTTGAAACCATTCACTTGGCCATTTAAAAAACTAACCATAGTGCAAAAATGCACCACATAACCTGCACAAAACATGCCAAAACATATCATTTAAACATTTTTCCAATCAACTAAACTAATATGCCTTAATTGGCACCAAATTATTTCAAATCAACTTATACAATTTCAATCTAATCAATAATAATTCTTTCATGCTTTTAAACTATTCAAATACAACATTGTACCAACCATTGAACTAGGCTACCATTAAATTCATAAACCAACTTACAATGCACACATATACCTTAAGCATTCTTTACCAACAAGTCATAATCTTGTCTCATTTCATTAATGTTGTTTATAAAAACATTTCCATTAAGAGTACCAATTCAACAAGATAATACCACTATGTAAATCACACACACATATACATACACAAAGTTCTAAACTAACATTTTAAGACACCTAAGTAATGCCATATAGTGGGACATAAACAAACCAAAGACTACCGAAGCGGAAGCTAGATAGTGTAAGTTTCGAGGCGATCAGATTGACACATTCTGCAAGTTGAAAAACTATAGGAAAAGGCAACAACAATAGAGTAAGTATTTCAAAATACTTACTAAGTTCATAGGCATAAAATAACAACTTACCTCACTTTACACATAAATATAAACATTTAACATGGTAACTTATTACAATATAAACATTTAACATTTTAATTTAGTATTGTTCACATGAAGTCATCAATCCAATACCATTTCCAATAATTATTTTACGTGCAGCTATTTAATTATATATCAAAGAATCATATCATCTCATTTTTGTTTCTCAATTTTCATATGCCAATTAGCTCGATGAACCTTAGTAAATAAATTCGGATACACGATTACTTAACTATACTAAAAAGCACCGTAGTGTTGTACAGAGGCACCGAAGTGCAAACAGAGAGCACAAAAGTGCTAATCAGAAAGTATCGAAGTGTTGAACGGTTAATAGAGCGACCAATAATCCAACTTCAATACAAGTTCAATTCTCATTCTATTGATCTCAATAACATCAATTAATTAATCAAGTTATCATTTCGTACAAGCATAGCATGACTAGTTTCAATTCCAAGTCAACTTCATAATTTCACCAAGTTACACTATTTTCAATTCATGTATGTAACACCCAGACTTGGTGGGTCCTGAGTTTGGGTGAGAAGGTGCTGAAAGATATTGGAAAAAAATGCAGAGAGAGTGAACTCTATGTCTTCAGTGTGTCACTCTCGCCCAAATCAAATATTTCAGGTTACGGAATTCCATAGACCCAACGAAGCATTTATTAAGGGATCGTACCGTGTAAACTTGAGACGAAAGACCTATGATTGTGGGAGATTTCAAGCACTTTGTTATCTATGTGCACATGCAATTGCGACATGTGCCTCGGCATGTGTAGACTACATGAGCTACATAGATGAAGTTTACAAACTACATCGCACATATAATGTTTGGAAATCTGAATTCCCACCTGTCCCAAATGAAAGGATGTGGATGTCTACCTTGCATGCTCCTTTTGAGTTGGTACTAGATATTACCTTGCAACGAAGCCAAAAGGTTGGCCGAACTCAACTCATATACAAGACAATATGGATATTCGAGAGCAGACAGACCAACCGAGGTTATGTTGTTACTATAGGAACTCAAGGCATACTAAGCCAACATGTCCAAACCTAGAGGGAACATTAAGGAGAGCACCTAATTAAAACACTAACTCATTCTCATTGATAAACATAGAAAAAAAAAAAAGCAAACATACAAACAAACAAATCATATGATTTGTTTATTCTTTTATTTTTTTGAGAAATTGTAAGTTAATATTAATTATTGAAGTAAGACATATTAAAATGCAAAATAAAAATTTTTTTAATTTTTTCTCATACCTTGTAAGTAAATCCTCACTTTTTGAAAAGATTGTAATAAATGGAGGGAGAAAAACTTAAATGAAAAACTAACATAAATGACAAAAACAATAGGAACAAACCAGACGATATGGTACAATACAAACCAATTTAATAAATTTGTTGCATAGATTGTAAATAAGTGTACATTTGAGAGATAAAATAAAGAATACGATTTGGTGTCAATGAAAGTGAAACAAGTACATTATGGGTGGAAACATTTATTACAACACAAATTAAATTTTTTTATGAATTACAAGGGGAGGGCAAAGCCCTAAAAATAACACGACTGGCGCGACTCGAACCCAGGCCACACTTGGGGCAATGAACACCCTTGGCAATGAACACAAATTAAAATTTAACAAACTAAAAAAATGAAGTATTTGAAAAAAAAAATTACAAATAACATAATCATTGGCGTCCTGAATGTGTGCCGTAACCGGGTGGAGTGTCAGCTCCTCATCTTTTTCATCTCCACCTCAACCTTGATGTTAATCTCCATCTTCATTTCCTTCCTCCATTTTGAGTGCGTTGGGGTCCTAGGAGCCCATCATACATCCTCTATTGTATTAATAGGTGATTGCAAAGATGACTTACCTCGGTAGAACAATGATGTTGGAGGTGTTTGTGACACTATCGATGAATAACTATATGGTGTCACATAACTCGATTGCGAATAAAAGGTTGGAATTATCAGTGATATCAAATACGTTGGTGTTACTGGCGGCATTGCATGTAATATGGTGCGGTGGGTGGTGGTAGTGCGAAAAATATACATGGAGAAGGTATTGATGCAGTGAGTGATGATGTGTGTTGTAGTGCTTCTATAAAAAAAATTGGCTTAGCACAAAAAAATATGAATCATATTGATCGAGAGGTTGCAAGCCCATCGAGTCCTCGTGTAGAGATGAGCAAATGTTGATCCCCTCGCGACATGTTCTTCGAACATAGGATTGTTGGGCGTTTGTCTTGGCCTCCTATGGCGATGTTATCTACTCCTTTTCACATCCGATAGTAGATACGACTTGTTGTTATGCCTAAACCAATCCATATAATCCACAGATGTTGCCAACTCTAGTGTGAGAAATGGTTCATGCATTGGCAACTAAACATATATACATTGCCACATCTCGATATAGTTCTTGTGGAATCTTGGCCAATCTTCCTCGAGTCTCCCCCGCAAGTCGATATTGTATGATCGAGATTCTGGACGGTAGCGAAATACGTTACGCACACTTGAACTGCCGCATCACTCGATTGAATTCTGCAAAAATGATCAACAACACTTTGACGTGCTAAATCTTGCAATTGGTCAAAAATTCGATTGGGATGCATTCTTGAAATCTCGGATCGTCATATGGAAGCCATACAAATTGCAATACAAATTTATAAATTTTAACACGTGTCTAATATTTAATTTCAAATGCTAAAGTAAATATTATATAACTTTAAATTTCAAAAAGTAACATCCTGATGCGTGCCGAGTCACCAAATATAAATATTCCTACATCAAAATAATACGAAATAGTAGTATAGAGTAGTAGAGTCGAATCCACAGGGACTAGCTCTCTAATTTCGTCTTTTCTTGTAAAAAGAATTATTTTCGTGGGAATAGTTGTGCCCACGACTTGTGACGAGCTTGCTGAAAATTAATAAAATGGGGTTTAGTGATAAAGATAATAATATATATAAAATAACAAATATAAAATAAAATAAAATAACAAAATTTTATTTACAAAATAAACTAAGTGAAATAAATAAATTGTAGAATTATATATGTTAAATCTTAAGCTCAGTTTCGATTCACTCCAAACTTGAATCAATCTTTAAATAAAATGGTTTTTCCCTCCCAATCTATAAGTTGGTTATAGCGATCGAGAACGTCCTAACCACCAACTTTTCCTCTCATAGCTAGTTCCAATACGACTTGAAAACCTATCATTGCCAAATTTCTAACTACGTAGCTCGTGCTTGTAATTTAAGATTCTGACAACCTTGCGATCTAGAAAGCCCAACTTGAGTTAACGACTTCAACTGCATGGATCGTTTAAATTCAATCACTATCTCTTTTGACGAAAATCTCACTGACTCCACCAAGATACACCAATTTGTTCGCAAGAGTTCGAATACAGCACAGCCGACTCGACTTCCTAACTGTACGCCAAAACGACCCCAACCCAGTGTGCACTTTGTGATGAAGTCGATTTAACTTTAAAGGACAAATTTTTACTATCCCATATTTTGGAGAGATAGTGAATATCATATTGAAAAGTTTTTTAGTGTGGGTTCATATCTCACAATTTCTTTCTTATCAGAGTGATATTCTGGAAAGATAGTGAATACTGTATTGACAATGGTTTTAAATGGAGATGGTGGAAGATGGAAAGAGGAAGGACTTAGAAAGAAATTAAACAAATTTGTTGAGATGCAAAAAAAAGTGAAACGAAAATGGCAGAATGTTTAAATGACTACAATGTATAAATAGAAAGGAAAAGGAAAAATAAAATAATTTCATTCAATTTCATTGTATTCCAATGTAATTTTCAAAGGCTACCACACACCCTCTTTATACACATATCATAAACTAAATTTAGACTAACTCCCTAACAACCCACTATATGAAATTAAAATAATTTTAATTTTTTTTTCTAATTTTGGCTTTTACAAAGCCAAAAATCTGATAAGCCCTTAAATGTCTCCAAGTTTTTAATTCGACCCCTCTTTTATTGATTGTGCTGTAATTTAATCCTTTTCTACTTGTTTTTTACTTAAAGCATCCCAATTGCATTCCTGATAGATTTGAAACATAAAATCATCATTTTAGCAAGGATTAATTCATGAATTAATTTATTTAAACACATAAAACATGCAAAATTAACATGTTATCACCTCCTCTTCCAATTTTTAATCTAACACCAGTCGGATATCTTCGAGCTCAATCGATATACCTATGTGTCTCGTGCGATTGTTCCACATATTCAAATTATATGTTATTTCAAAATTACAATAATGAAATAAATATTAGGATAATGATATTATCAAATGAATTTTACCATATTACGAGTGGGGATTCATAAGGGGGTCCACTCGAGGCTATAAAAATGGTAATTGATACCATCCTATGATAGAAGAAGGAGCATGGAACCATCGATTTTAACTTTTTCTAGTTTCATCGCTCGACACGTCTCTTGGTACAATATCACCAACATTACTGATCCCTAACTAAGTCATCCCACTTCTTTCAAGTCAACTACTAGTAGTAGCTACCTTAAATGTACCAAATTTCGATATTTATTTGGCAAAAACCAAACCCCTGATCGACCTTAAGATGAATGCGACGAATTGTTCTTTTTCAACGTCACTTGTGGAGGCATCGATATGTTTGAAGTTGTCCTCCAACCATCCTATCTCGATTCGGCTACCCCTAAACTTGTTCGACACCTTCCCTAGCAGTTGCTCACATGTTGCACTCCAATTGGCACTCACTATTGCCCCCGTAACAATTTCACCATCAATCGGTAAAACAAGTTGTAAACCAACATCCTCAAGTGTAATTGTACACTCACCATAGGGAAGATGGAATGCGTGTGTCTCGGGTCTACATCTTCCACAAAAGCACTGATAAGTAGAGGATCCAATTTAGTCCTCCAAAGCATGCGAGCCACGTACAAGAATCACTCATCTCACAAGTGCCTATGAATGGAAACTGGTGCACTTACACTTAAATTGTGTATTTATATCTGAGTATATAAATATAAAAAAATTATAAATTAATAATGTTAACAACATAATAATTAACTAATTAAAATTTAATAAATTAATAATATTTTCTTACCATTTGCAATTGGATGCTGGAAATGTACTTGTCATCCAAACGAATGAATAAGTTGATTTTTCATTTTGCAAATTATAAGGAATAAAATAAAGTCGAAGAGAATAGGATTGAGAGAAAGATTTAAAACGAAATTATTGATAAAATAGGTTTGAATGAAAAAGAACGAAGTTTAGAGGAGTTTATATAGGAAACAATATGGTTGTTGGGGATGTCGCCGTTGGAATTGTAACCATTGGGGTTACATTGCCTGAAAACGCGTCTTGTAAAATGCGTTCATTTTCACTCTTCAAAAACGATTTATTCTAATAAATATAGATGTTGAACTAACATCAATAATAACAATATAAAACAATTGTAAAGCAACAGAAAAGGAAAAATAAAACATACAGATTTTACGTGGAAAACCCTTTCAGCAAAAACCACGGGCAGAATAGAAGAAAACTCACTAATGTCGAATTCGAATGATATAAGAGGAGTTTCAACTACATCTATTTAAAGGTTTAAAAAACATTATTCTAAGGATACTATTAAGATTATGTTTAATTGAAATAGCTCGTGTTTTAAAATAATAATACTCCTATACACTAAGGGTATGCTTTTTAGCATGCGTAGGCTTTAATCTCTTTAGCAAAGTTTTTGTTTTTAGGGTTTTTTTTCATTAAGGTTGAGTTGCGGCGCTGAAAATTTTTTAATAAGGTGGATTCGATAGAGGAGGGGCGGTTCTAGTTCTTTAATCGTGTTTGCTGGATAGAGTCCTTATTGATTTGCAACGATTTGTAAAAGAGTAAAAGACGATGGAACAAGGGATGACAACTTTGTCGTTAGTCGATGATGAGAATGAGATTAAGGAAGCAGTATGTGTGGAGGATTCGATGGTGAAAGAGACTACATTTTGTTTAGTTGGATGTTTTTTAACATTCAGTGTGATTCATTTTCCAACTATGCGCAGTACAATGACTAATTTGTGTATCCAGTTAAGGGTGTTCAGATCGTGGATTTGGGGGAGAAAAGGTTTTTATTCAAGTTTTTTCATTCAATGGACATGGATCGAGTTTGGAATGGGGCTCCGTGAACACTCAACAACCTTTTGCTTTTATTGCATCGTTTATCGATTTGGGAAGACCCATTAAAGGTTCCATTGATTTTTACTTTCTTTTAGGTTCAGATCCATGATATTCCTTTTGGTTTTTTCTCTAAATTATTGGCGAAGTAGTTTGGTGGTTTTATTGGAAGATTTATGGAGTATGATAGTGGCAGCATAGTGGGAGGATATTGGAACTATATGAGAATTAGGGTTATGCTTGATGTGTGCCTTCCATTGAAAAAGAAGAAAAGGTTACTTTTTTCACTAGGTAATATCGGCTATGTGTATTTCAAGTATGAAAGGTTGACTTTATTTTGCTTTTTTTATGGAAAGTTGGGTCATAGTGACTCGTTTTTTAATCAGAGGATGGCGTTGGGAGTTGAGGTGGTAGAGATAGATTGGGATTTATCGTTAAGGGCTCAATCACGAAGAATAATGGCGATAAGTAGTGTTTGGTTGAGAGAGGGAGAGAGGGGAAGGGAAGCGAAGGTACATGATGGTTCTAAGGATTAGTAGGGTTCAAATACAAGAGGAAGGTGTGTAAGGTCCAAATATATGAGGGGTATGTGCCTTGATCCCATGTTAGGTTTAAACTTAGAAGGGGAACCGTCTACTTGTTTGCATGAAAAAAATATGCAGCATGATTCTGAAAAAGATGTTATTCGTGGAGGAGACAAGAAAAAGGCTTGTAGAGATGTGTGTGTCAGTGCTGAGGAGAATAGGGATGGGAAGTCGGTGGAACAAAGTAATTTTTTATCGACGGTTGCTAAAGGGCATGCCGACCGGTCACAATAAAAATCATAAGTTGGAACGTCCGATGGTTGGGAGGCCTCGGACAGTTGGCGATCTTCGACATACATTAAAGACATATAATCTCCATGTGGTTTTCTTTATGGAAACCAAGATTAATAAAATAAAGATGGAATAGGTTAGAAGATAATGTGGATTTCTCAATGGTATTGATGTCGCGACAGATGGATTGCGAGGAGGGATTTGTATGGCTTGGAGAGAGAATAATGTAGTCACTTTTAAAAGTTTTTTTATTAGACAAATTGATGTAGAGTTGGTGGAAATTGATAATGACTAACGATAAAGATTTATTAGCTTTTATGGTTCGCCTTATGCACGTGATAGGAAGGATTCATGGAATTTGCTACACCAATTACGATAAACTCGAAATCTTCCTTGATTAGTTAGTGGGGATTTTAATGAAGTGATGTTCGCATAGGAAAAGGCGGGGGTCTTCCCAAAGATGATAAGTAAATGGAAGCATTTTGAAATGTTTGGGTGAATGTCAGTTGATCGATATTGGTTATTCTGAGCTTAGTTTACTTGGGAGAGGGGTAATATACAAGAAACAAACATTCAAGAGAGATTAGATCGAGAGGTTGTGTATGATGATTGGCTAAACATGTTCCCTAACACTTTGTTAAGACATCTCCCTTACTCTTTTTCAAATTATTACCCTCTTCTTATTTCTACTAATCAAATTGTGAAGAGGTGCTAATCAAACATGTTTCATTTTGAGGCTTGATAGACGTTGGAGGTTGAAGAAACTGTGAAGAATAGTTGGGAAAATATGGAGCGGTCATTATTCTTGAAATTGGCTCACTTACAAGACGGTTTTATGAGGTGATCAAGAAAGGTTTTAATTCAGCATAAGAGGGTAAAGATAGCCTTGAGTAGTCAATTGGAGGATTTATTGGCAAAAGAGGTTAATGATGAGAGCCTTGCTAGCCTAATTAATACTAAACTTCATTTCAACTTAGAAATCGATAAAGATGAACGCTAATGGGAACAACGGGCACGTGCGAATTGGCTGAAAGCATGTGATAAAAATATTGCATTTTTTTATAAATATGCTTCTTATCGCAAGTTTGGTAATCGAATTCGATCCCTTCAATATGGAGGTGGTAGTGAAATAAGTATGGAAGACAAAATGGATGGTATTGCACGAGAATACTTTAAAAACTTGTTTACCGCAAACAGTGGTGGGTGCATGGATCATATTTTGGAGAGCATTGAACAGGTTATTTCACGTGAAATTAATAGGAAGTTATTGGCTCCTTTTACGTTGGATGATATTTGCGCAGCTTTGAAAGAAATGTGATCGACTAAAGTCTTGGGAGATGATGGTTACCCAGTTATGTTTTTCCAAAAATTCTGGCATATTGTAGAAAGTGAAGTTACTGATATTTGTCTAACAGCGCTAAATGGCAATATGAATATTAAGGAGATCAATTTAACCAACATTGTGTTATTGCCAAAAATTCCCCATCCTACGAATCTGATTAATTTCAAACCCATTAATTTATGCAGTGTGGTTTATAAATTAATTGTTAAGGTATTAGTCAACTGCATGAAAGAATTCATGGATGTTTGTATTGATCATTAGCAAAGTGCTTTTATGTCTGGTAGGCTGATATCTGATAATATTTTGCTAGCATATGAGATAATGCATACTTTTCATAAAAAATGTTTGGGTAAGAAGGGCTTCATGGCTTTAAAACTCAATATGAGTAAAGTTTATGATCGAGTTTATTGGAATTTTTTCGAAGGCATGATGACTTGTATGGGTTTTGATTGGCGTTAGGTGGCAAAGATTATGAATTATGTCTCTTCGGTCTCCTACTCGATTATTTTAAACGAAAAGGTTGGGGAGCGTTTTAAGCTTAATCGAGGGCTTCGTCAAGGTGATTCATTAAACCCATTCTTGTTCCTTATTTGTGGCGAAGGGTTGTCTTCTTTGATGAGTCTTGCTGATCAGGATGGTTTACTAAAAGGGTAAAGGCTAGTCGGTATGGACCGTTAATTTCACACTTGCTTTTCACCGATGACTCCATTTTGTTTGGAGAAGTCGTTACACAAGGTGCGTAGGTAATTAAAGGGATTTTAAGGGAGTATGAACAGTGCTCTGGTCAATGTGTCAATTTTAAAAAATCAACAGTATTTTTAGCACTAATACTACAGTCGAGGCTAGGCATCTTGTGGCGATAGATTTGGGAGTAAGGTATTCGGACGATCTTGAAAGATATCTTGGGCTACCTAACATGGTGGAAAGATGAAAGAAAGCATCTTTTCAGATTTTAACAGATAAGCTCAAACAACGAGTTGCGAGCCAGAGTGTTCGTTATTTATCCCAAAGAGGGCGTGAAGTTTTTATTAGATCAGTTTTATAGGCGATTCCCACTTATTCAATGGTATTTTTTTGCTGCCTAAGTCTCTATATGATGAGATGGAACGGGTAATGGCGAAATTTTGGTGGCAAAAAGGGCTAGGGAAAAAGGGGATTCATTGGTGTACTTAAGAGCATTTGAGTGAGCCAAAAGAGCTAGGGGGTTTGGGGTTCCACAGTATTATAAAGTTTAATGTTGCGTTGTTAGCAAAGTAGGCTTGGCATATTTTTAATTCTCTAGATTCATTATTATCGCGAGTTTTAAAAGCAAAACATTTTTCGAATTCAGATTTTCTACATGCAAGGTTGGAGAATTTACTTTCATATACCTGGAATAGTGTATGGGTAGCTAGGAGGCTTCTAGTGAAGGGCATGTGTTGGAGAGTTAGTTTAGGAATGCATATTTCAGTGACGGATTATACGTGGCTTCCAAGGTCGTCGTCTTACAGATTAGATGCACCAGTTAATTTGAGGGGTTTGGAATTGGTTGCAAATCTTATTGACACTTCTGTAATGAAATGGAAGGAAGAGTTAATTGGATACCTTTCCTGAGGAAATTGCAGTGAGAACTCTTAGAATTTCGCTGCCAAAAGAGCTAATGAAGGATTAACTCGTCTGGAGAAGGGAACCTTCTAAGATTTTTTCTGTTACAACTGCATATAAACTATTACATGAGGGTGCTTTTAGACCTAACTATACAAGCTTTGCTACTAAGGAATTTAAAAAAAAAAAAAAACTCTGGCAATTACAAATTCCTTCCAAAATTAAAATTAATATGTGGCACACTACTTGGAATTTCCTCCCCACGCTGGTAAACCTTCAACATCGTCGAATTGGCACCACTGGTCTTTGCCAAGATGTGGAGCAAGCCCTGAAACATTATACCATTCTTTTAGAGATTATCGAATATTAATTCTGGTATGGAGACATTTGAATCTACAGTGGGTGCTTGTCAGTTTCGAAATTACTTGATGAAGAATGGTTCGATTGGGTATTTTCTAAATGCTCTAATGGCCAGAGTCGACTGTTCATCTATTGAATTTGGGGAATCTGGACATATCAAAATCAAACATTACAAGAGAATATATATGCATCAGGAAGGCAAATAGCAGACTGGGTGATATGTTACACTAAAGAATTAGATGGTCTAGAGGGAGAAAAGCATACTAGCGGCATCGATGAAGTAGTATAGAGTCCTCCATCTAGTTCGTCTACCAAGATAAACTTCGACGTCGCTTTTCAGCAAGAGGCAAGCAGGTCCGCGTCGGGGTTAGTCATTCGAAACTCTCGCGAGAAACTCTTAGGCACAAGCAAATCGATCCATACCCATGTTGAGTCTCCGTTTGCGGCAGAGGGTTTGGCATGCCTTTAGGCTTTGCAAGTTGGTTTACAGATGGGAATCACAGATGTTGTTATTGAGGGCGACGCTCGAACGATAATACAGAAAAGTCAGAGTAATCAAAGAGACAAAACTATTATATGGGCGATTACAAAGGACATTCATCAAGTTAAGACTTTTTTTCATCAGATCCAGTTTCGAAATGTACCAATATCTGCTAATATGGAAGCACACACTTAGGCTACAACTTATCTACAAGAAAGGCAAGACAATTAACTAGTAACGGAGGCAGTAAGAACCATCAACGGAGTATCACCTTCTAGTGTCACAAGGCTAGACCTTTAGTCTCGCAATCCGTGCGGCCTTAAGCGATCCTTTCTTGCAAACACGCCTAAGTCAGCCTGATTACCACCATTGAGGATTCACCAAGAGAATTCTTCCAAGGCACCAACTTGTATAGCGGAAGCTACTAGCCAAAAGAAGGCTCAAAAGACATCAGAAAAGTTATGCACAAGAGATGTTTGAGTAAATGTTCTCAATTGTATTCACAAAGAAACAATTACAAAAGAATGAAGTGTGTTACAAATGAGGGGAGGCTCTCTATTTATAGTTGAGCTCCCCTACAACCGACGGTCAAGATCGAATTACATTGACGGATGAGATTAGTCTATCCCTTAATTTATAAGATTTACAATATTACATCCAAATCAAATTCTATCTAATCCTAAAGATATGATTCTCCCTTATCTTTTAGGATTAGTTCCCATATTTGTCAAGATGCCTTAAGTTGCCAAAGCTTCATCATTGGGCCACCTAGGCTTCAATTTGATAGGCTTGACCAACAACTCTCTGAATCGAGCCAGCTCATGTGAGCTAAATGATCCTAATGTCAATAACAGACCTCCATGGGACTCATTGTGTGTAATGGTCACAGGCTTTAAACTCTGGCCCGTGACACTAGAAGGGTCAGAGAACCTGATTGAAGAGACGATGTTTCAGAGAGTTTTGATAGAGAGAACGGCAGAAGATTTGGAAATGACTTTTTGGAAAGTGCTTTTTTTTTTGTAAACTAAGCATCGACAATATTGATTAAGATTTTTTTTGAGCAAATGGGTGCCAATTAACACTTGGCTAGATGGCTTTTAGGTTTTATTTGTAATTATTTTAGTTTCTTTTTTTCGATTTGGACTTATGCAAGGCCATGTTTGCTGGGTTGGTATGTTTAGTTTGTTTTCTCTGCACACGGCCCACGCAAGGTTGTGTTTGTTGGGCTATTTTTTAGTTTTTCTTTATTTTAGTTTTAATAAAATTTAGTCAGAGTATTCAAAATAAAAACATTATTTCAATCAATATCAAATAGATGAAATGTAGTAAGGTTGAAAAACCTTATTCTATGTCAAATAAAATAAATATAGTTTTATACGGATTCTACTTATGCAGCATATAATCGTAACCTCACAAACCTCTTAATTTTATCACTGTATTTTTCTTTAACAAAAATTCGGATCACTCAATTCTAACAATAAAATATTACCTAATTTCTTACGTTTTATAAAGAAAAGTAGATATATGTATAATTTAACCTAAGAGTGTTACACAAATAATTGTTTTAAAAAAAAAAAAAGAGAATGGAAAAAAGAAAAGTTCATGTGAACTGTGAAGGTGTCAATGTCTTAGACACATGTTTTACAAAGTCAAAGTCATAGTGTAATCAATAAAATAAATATTTATATTTATATTTATATAAATAAACAAAATTAGTAATATATATTGCATCTGAGTTGGCCATCCAACCAAGTCCCATGTAAAAGGTTCTTTCTTTGTAGGGAAAACTGCAACCCCCAGTCCCATGAAAACAAAACTGTAGCCATTTATGTCCTGCCTTCCCATTATCCAAACATCCTTCCTTTCTCTGTCCAAAATGGCCCAGCCAGCTTTTACCATTGTACCAAACAAACCCCCTAAATATTCAAAAAAAAAAAAAGAAATATGGAAAGCTATGACAGATAAAGAAGGAGATATGTCTTCGATTGTCCTCCAACCACAGAGCTCTCTCTCTCTGTATTCCCCAAAAAATAAAAATATGAACTTTCTTAATTCCCGAATTTACCCTTCTCTGTATCGCTATCTTCCCATCACTCCTTCGACTCAAAGTCTTTCCATGTTCTTCTTCATGGGCTTTTTCGGGTTCTCACATTCTCCATCCAGTTTCAGTGTGCGGCTTTCTGTTTTCTCTCCCCATCTTCCTTATTATTTCCTTTTTCTTTATCTTTCAATAAAAATCCCGTCTTCAACGGTATTTTACTTTTTCGCCCAAGTTTTGATTTTTCAATTTGAACAAGTTAATAAAAACAAAGGCTTTTTTGGGTTCTTTGAATTTCTTTTTTATTTCTCCTAATTGGAATGAGATACGGTTTCCTGGGCTATAAATTTTAGGGCAAAAGATCATCTCTTTTGCCTATATATATTCTTGAGAAAGTTTTTTTTTTTTTTTTTTAAATTGGGTTTCAATTTGAATAATTAAAGATGAAAAGGGTTTCTGTGAACTCGGTTGATGAAGAAACTAGGGCTAGATTGAAGCATCAAACCCTACTCCAGGAATTCTTGCAATTGCAAAAGGTAAGTCCTTTGCCTCTACTTTTTTTTGTAGTCTTTCTATATGATATAAACTAGACTGCATTCTTTTTTATCATCAAACAATTCTATTATTACATCAATTCATTTGTTTTAGATTCTTGTTTTGATTCTGCAGCATATAGGATGTTGATATTGAGTTTGTTTCTGCCTAAAATTTTAGTTTTGGCTCTGATTATTACACCTGTTTTATGCACGCAAGTTGTCATAGGTTAAGCGTTGTTGTTGATGGTACAGAATATAATGTGTCCAGTTGTAATCTACCTGTTTTATGTACTTGAGTTGGCATAGTTTAAGTGTTGTTGATGATATAGAATATAAAGATCCAATTTTTTATGTGTTTATATCTCCAGTTTTAATGAATCTACCTGTTTTTGTGCACTAGGAATTTGTTTCAAAGAAGAAAAAATTGCAGACAGTGAACCAGAGGCGAGAAACCCTTTTGGCCGAAGTTCGGTACTGTATCTATTTCACGAATTTATATGAATTTTTACATGTTTTAGATAGTGATCAAGAGAATACTTGATAACTACTAAGATTATGTTGTTTTTCGTCTCACTTCTAGATTCTTACGACAGAGGTACAGCTATTTATCGACGATCAAGTCTCGACAACCTGAACTAGAGCAAGATTCTGTTCAATCACAAAATCCCTACCTGCAAAGCAAAACGGTTAAGCCTAAGAATTTCAGTATCAATGAAGCGAGTGAAAGAAGACCATCTTCTCTTCCTGTTATCGATCCTTATGTGGTAATCAACTCAAAGCATTAAGATTTTCTTGTGCTATTATCTGTTGTCATATTGGAATTCATTCGACTATCTTTCCAATTGCAGGTTCCCGAGGAAAAGGGTGGGAGAAATCGAGTTGATGTTCAGGCCCTGTTGAGAAACGAGAAGTCGAAAAATTGCTTGATTAATGGAAAAAGAGTTGGGAAGAAGAAAATATCATGGCAAGATCCAGTGGCTTTGAAGGTCTGAAATCTAATGAATAATAAAGTAATCTTTTCACACGCAGTTTAGCAGTAAAAAGAAAAAACAGGTCATATGATTGGCATTCCTACAGATTATTACCATCAACTGTCTTAATATTTCTTTTAGAATTAGTTGTAAATCAGGGAAAATTTGCTCAGTTTATATATGAATATAGTGATTGTTTCTCATTTTGACAACCTTTCTGTGTGGTCTGTTAACTGTCAAAACTTGAATGTCACAGACTCTCGTTGTCAAATCTCTAGTTTATGGTGAGGAATATGTTTTGTATTAAAACTCTGTATTCTACAATGTACATCAAAGGATTTTGAGATACTCCAACTTCCTCGATTGCCTGTGCTGCTTTTGGCATGAATTTTATGACGCTAATATAGTTTGTAGTCTCTCAACTTGTACAATTTGGAGGTTCCCGAATTTGACAACTTTTCATTTTGCCATTATCACATGAAATTGTTTAAATAATCTCATAATATATTTTTAATGTAATTCAAATTTAAATTAAAATGGACCTATTTACTAAGTTTAAGTACTAAAGTAGGAAAAAAAATTCAGTGAGCCTAAATGTTAGGGACCTAACATGAACTTTTAGGACAAGTTGCATCTAACTTTAAGATGGCACCAATAACCCAAAGCATTGATAGTTGGAAACTGTACATTTTCAGAAATAAAAACATCACAATTTAATGATTCAAATACATGAAACAAAAAAGGACATATATTCTTTTTTAATGTGTCATCAATTCCATTCTTGCTAAAAGCCATATTCAAGGTAAACAAGAAGGGTCATTTGATCCCTCCAACAACGGTTGCAGCTACTATTCCTGAGTTCCCTCTATCTCCGATTCATTGTCGGCTGATTTGGATTGGGAGGATTGCTCCTCCGAAAATGAGGCACACTTGATTGGTTTCTTGAACTGCACCAGGACCATGGTCATATTGTCGCAACCCTCACCGGTGGCTGTTGATGGTGCTAAGCACCTGTCGAGTACTCTCTCACAGACAACGGAAAGCTTGCTTTCCTGCATTTCGTGTGATAGTTCATACCAAGCGTATGATCATTAGAAAAAAAAAGGGTTAGACTGACCTTTTAACTCAAATTGACCTATAAAATTTGCATAAAAAAGGAAGGGCTTATGTACATATTGTAGTTGTTCATGGATGAAATCTACTAGCTTCTGACTTGACATGCAATCCCTGAAATATAAAATCAAAATCGAGATGGGATTAGAGGCTCAATTCAATATCAATATCGAGTCTGAGTGAACCAGTAAGGCATTGGATACATATACCAGATTCCATCACATGCCAGCACAAGGAAGTCATCATCATCACAGAGCTCAATCTAATTGAAAATTTTAAGATTTTTAAGTTAGATACCACAAGCTCCAAAGGGTTTTAGTATCGATAGTCACATATCAAAGCCAAGATGGAATAGTTAATAGTATAGCAATTTAGCTACCTTGCTGACAGAACTTACCGTGTTAATATCAGGATTAGCGGTTACAATTTGCTTTTCAGCAGATAAAAACTTGTTCTGCTTGAATTCAACATCACCTGCGGGAAAAAAAGGAATCAATATTAGATGAGCATGGATACATACACTTGATTGGAGATTATGGATGTATAAAAATGTTATTCGATTTAGGCAAAGCGATAGCACTTTGTGCCAAGTGGCAGACTACATATGTATGTCTTTAGAAAATTGCAATGACTCGAGTTCAATTAGTACTCTTTTTGTTTTTGGATATCAAACAGGGAGGTAAATTACCTATAGCTCTTGCAAGATTCAAACAGCCATTGACACGTCCTGCATGTATAAAACCACCGGCTTTTAAAATCCTTTCTTTCTCCACCTCGAGATCTGGTTTGTGATCTCTAGAGAGATTGTATGCCTACAAAAGAAATAAAGATAATATATTCAGAAAGAGAGAATATTCCCCATGGCTCAAAGTACAATAGCCCGTCCATCCAAATATATATTGAAATTGATTAACACAAATAATCTCAATTTTAGTATCCATTCAGAAGAAACTAGCTAACGACATCTGATTAATAAAACATTACCTGACCCTTTCTAGATATTACGCAACGAGAATCACCGGCATTTGCAACAAAAAGTTGGTTGTTTCTTAGAACTGCAACACAGGCTGTGCACCCAGATGTTGGTCCAGAAAAGTCAGAGTGAGGGCCCTGTTTACAATTTTAAGAAACACTTGCAAATTATACATACAAATTGTTAAAAAAAAAAGGTCTTAAATTGCTCATTTAGATCACTGCCCCAACCAAAATGTAAGTGAAGAGTACAATGTTAAATTTCAAGACAGAAGTATATTGTCCGCCATCTGGGCTTGCATAGACACATTACACAAGCTAAGGTTAAATTCATTAATGCAAGTTCTATTCTTCTTCCTTGATCTTGGTTTCCATCATAGCTGGCTAACACCAAATTTCAGTTAGTTAAGGACAATAACATGGGTAGATTTTCATAAGTACCTCCTCGAAGGCCCAGTTATCAACTTGGTCATTACTGTTACCACTCCTAGGAGACCATATCAAACCTTCTATCATGCCAGAAAACTTGTTGAATTTATCACCCAAAATGGCTAATTCTCTCCATCCTCTTTGTCCACGCATCATCTCATCCATTCTGCAGTAAAACGTAATTTGAGTTGGAAACACACAAAATAAACAATGGGAGGAGTCATTCGAACTACAAAAAGAAAAGGTGGGCAAGATGGGAATAGATGCCCCATCGTATCTAATAAGTTTCCCCTTTCAAAATTTTCTGAAAGCTTGAAAAGAGCATTTTGACTGCGCTGGAACAATACGAGATCTATAATCTAGATGAGATATAAAATTTGAAATAAAATGTTTTAAAAAATAACATATTAAGATTATATAAGAAGAGAACAGCACACTTAAATCACTGACACCATTTGTGTCAATTTACTTTTCAAGTTACTAAAACTGTAATAACAGCGTAGAGATAGCATTTCGACATGTATGGAGAACGTGTGCATACAATGTTTCTAGGAGAATTGAACCTTGTGAAATTCATAACGAAATATTAGCAGACCTAAACAGATGGAAGAAAAAGGAAAAGTTACTCTCACACTTCAAGTATCAAAAAAATTAATAAAGATACAATATCACAAGCAGGAACTGAACACCAACTCTCCAAGTCATTCATGCATCAGATTGTTGATTCCTATAATAAGGAAATTATGGTTAACAACAAACATAAACTCAAGTTATCAACCTGAAAAATGCTCTCTGAACTGATGTTCCTATGTCCCCAGCAGCATATGCTTCATTCTTGAGAACCTGCTGGTGAAGGTATTTGGCGCAGAACTTGGCAACCACCTTACCTACAAGTTATTAACTTGGATAAGTTGAAGAAACATGAACAAGAAGCCATTAGGAAGACACTTAATTCATATTATGATCAAAATTGAGCAAACCAGGAGGAGCAATTATGAGGACCTTTAAAGAGAAAAAGTTATGCATTCACTGACACCAAATCTAAACATGATTCGGAATCATTTGAGAAGGTAAAAGATTTCAACATCCTTCAGTCAGTTCAAGTTCTAAAAGGGAAAATAGACAAAGTACACGAATGAGAAGCAACAAAAGCCTCAAGTTCAGATGGTGTACATCAAATGAAACCTGTAAATGGAACTGAAATAATCATATGAAGTACCTGAACCATCAAAGTCTTACCTCCATGACCATCATAGACACCAAAGAACGAAGTAGATGCATCGAGATCAGGATATGCAGCGTGCTAACAAAACAAAAATATAAGTTATAACATGAAATGGGAATTTGCAAGAGATAAAAAGATGATATAAGCTACAATTATAACATAAGGAAGAGACAAGACAGACAATAGAATGACCCACATTATAGATCAATAGGAACGTAAACTTTAAACTCTCTTAAAATCTCATTGATAGAAACATAAAATACCAACCCCACATCACCCCCAATCCAGTTTCAATCTAGCAGGGTCCAAATGCTTAGGAAATTTGAAAATTAAAGGTGTCATTTGCACTTACAGCATCTTCCATAGTTGAACGCCATCCTTGCATTGATGCTAGACCATATCTAACTCTATCATTCTCACCATCTTCTGAGAATTTTTCAGTTTTGGGAGTGCTGAGATATACGCCCATCTATCTCTGCAATTGCATGAATCATGTTAACTCAGCTTCTAAAACTCAAATGGCACTCAAAACAACACGTGACTTCTTCGATTTCCCCAAGTTTTGCAGCTAAAAATTTTAAGAATCAACAGTTTTATTGCTGAAATATACGTGGAAAACTGATCTATTAATTCAGACATTGTCAAACACATGCAACAGCAATCAGATAAGATAGTCTCTAATCAGAGAAATACAGAACCTCCTATGCTAATTCAAAATTGAATCTTGAAAGCAATAAAAAAAGTAGGTTGAAAGAAGACAAATAAGTTAAAAAAAATAAATCCCAGACCAAGATCCTAGATTGAATGCTAAGATTTAAAATATATATATAAATATATAACTCACAAGTAAAATCCCAGCAACAAACAAAAATAACACTGCTTGCAAAGATCCAACTAAGGTAAAGCAACTAAAATGCTCTTAAGGTGTGCTTGGTTGGGTGGAAAAGTGGAGGGATGGGAGGAAGTAAGGAAAAGTGGAAGAAAATAAATTTTGAATGTGCTTAGTTGGGAAAAAAAAGTGAGAGGAAAGAAAATAGGAGGGGAGGTCATTTTGAATCCTAATGCACAAAATGCAATCCTTCCAAATTGGAATGATGAAAGGAGAGAAAACGAGAGAAATATGTATGTTAATTCAAAATTATGCATTTTTCAAATGTTTTATTTTCTTTCCTTCCATTTTTAACCTCTACCAAGCAATGGATGAAAAGAAAAAGTAATTTTGTTTCCATTTTTCCATCTCTCTTACCAAGCACAGCTATGGAAAGAAAATTTATGTTATGCTAATTCAAAAGTGAATCTTGAACAGCTAGAAAAAGAAAAGTAGGTTGGAAGAAGACAAATAAGTAGGAAAAAAAAAAACCCAAATCCCAGATCCTAGATTGAATGCTAGTATTTAAAGAACATATATATAATTCACATCTCACAAGATCCTAAACTAAAGTTTGGTGCATGCAAAGATCAAATTAAGGTAAAGCAACTAAAATATTCTTAATATAGTATCTAATCAAAGCCACACAGAAACTCCTATGCTAATTCAAAAGTGAATCTTTAACAGCTAGAAAAAAATAGGTTGAAAGAGGGCAAATTAGAGACAACCCCAGACCCAGATCCTAGATTGAATGCTAGGAATCACAAGTAAGATCCTAAACTAAATATCAGTGCTTACAAAGGTCAAATTGAGGTAAAGCAACTAAAATACTCTTAAAACTACTGACAAGGATGCTAATTTGATACATCAAGATTAAAGAACACAGCTTCCAAAAACAAACGGGACTGATGGTTTCATTATAGAGTTGTGAGTATCCTTACATGTCTAGCTAAGAAATGAATTTAGGAAGAAAAGGGGGGGAAACTAACAGAAACCCAAGCGAATATCTTAGGAAGTAAAGCTGGAAAACAAGGAATTATTGGGTGATAGAAGTGGAAACATTCAAAGATAAAAAGGTTAGGCGCATAGAAAGAAAGAGAGAGACTTTTTAGAATAAAGGTAAATCTTTTGAACTCAAAGGGCGTTCGCTGTGACTAACAGTGGACTTTGGTAGGCAGTTTCAAGTTATCAACCATTTCCTTCTCTCTCTCTCTCTCTATCTATCTATCTATCTATCTATCTACTATCTGCTAGATTTATTATTTCAAGGTAGTTTGAGAGGGTCATCTAAGTTCGAAGCATTCGCAACAACGTTAGTTGCTTAAAAAATAAATATAGAAATATCATTTTATTATTTATGTTTAATTATGGTTTCAGCTCTTGTACTTTTTGAAAATTTGAATTTTGTGTCTTTACTTTTAATTTCGAAAATTTAGTCCTTCTGTTTGTTTCCAAATTGATTTTAACAAAAATTAATTAACCATGGGTCTTGATTGTTAATCAAACAAGTAAAGATATGAACTTTTTGAAATCAAAAGGATTTGATATGAGAAAAATACTCACTTTTCGCCAATTTTTAATCTTAAATCAGTTCAATCCATTTTATTATTTAAAAATAATAAAAATATGATAAAAATTATATTAATGTGTTAATAATTAAATTTAAATAAAATATTTTTTATTCTGAAAAAACAAACCTACTTGCACCTTTACTAGCTTCTATGTGATTAACATCAAATTTTTTTTTTTGTAGGTGAAATGATAAAATGCTTATGTTAAATATTATGGGTTTGGGTTCAATTTTTAAATATTATATTTTTAGTTATTTTATTTAAATATAAAATTAGTATAAGACAAAAACATTATTATATCAATATTCAATTATTTAAGAATGTAATAAATAATATTATAATGTTTTGTTTTTTTTCTAGTTTTTTTAATCAAATGATTAAATAAATCAACTAGAAAACAAATGTCTAGAGATTCAACTTATGAGTTGATAAGATTTTTTAAAAGTAAATTGCCACTTTACCTTTATTTTTAATATTTAAAATATTTTTCATAACATGATAATACTTTAAATAAAGCACCCTAATGCATTTAATATTTTTAATATAATATTTTTTTTATTTAATTTTTTTTAATCACATTTTAAATCTTTTCAATTAAATTTTTTACACATTATTAATTTCAAGTCATATATATTTTATTATTTATTCGATATTATTTATATTTTAAATACATGATTTTCATATATATATATATATATATATATATATATGCCTACAACAAAATTACTAGTTATTAATTAAAATTGTCGGTGCTACTGATTGCACCCCTAATTGAGACTTATTTTATAATCGGAGTCGATATAATTTATCTATTTTGTTCACATATTTTGATTTAATTATTTTTGTGATTTTTTAAAGGTATAGTGCTACAAATTTAGTAATGATTATTGGAAATAATATTCAACCAAAGAATGATATTTTAAAGAGTTAAATATCTATATGTATACTTGTCATAGATAGAGACATAATATTTTATATATAGAGAGAGAGAATAATCTTATTATAAGTTTCATCATATCTATATTTTTTTATATAATATTTAAAATTATTTATAGTCTCTTCTCAATTTATAAATAAAAAAAATATTATCTTTAATGCACTCGAACTCATGTTTCTCTAAAATAGAAAATTTTTCATTTAAACCCTTTATAATTTATAAAATTTTAAATTAGTAATGATAAAATTATAATTTAATACTCTAAAAATTATAAAAATATAAATTATTAAAATGAATAATTTATATTTTTTACTATCATAAAAATATATAATTTAATTTTGACCCCTCAAAAATTTTTTGACTTTGCTCTTACCCTCCCTAAATCGTATTTCTGAATTTATCATTATTGATAACAACACAATATCAATTGAATTAATATTCAATCGACTAATTTTTTTTTTCAAAAACATTCTGCAATTATTTGACAGCGATATCACTAAAATATTTGCTTTTCTGATAATTCTTCAAAATATTTATTTTTATTTTGTATTGCGTGCACATCATGGACAAACATAATTCCAGGTTTCTTTTCTGCCATTGGTTCAAACAAATGCAACTACCAAACCCACGATTAGAGAAAATTAATATTAGGATAAAATATAAAAATAGTCATTTTTATTTACTTTAGGTTATATTTTAGTCATTTATGTTTGAAATGTTTCGTTTTTGTCATTTATGTTATTATTTTATTACGAAGTGATCACTGTCGTTAAGTTCCGTTATCTCCCTAACGGTAATCCAATGTGCCAATCCAATTAGATTTTAAGTGCCAATTTGGATTTTCAAATGGAATGAGAATAATTAATTAATTAAAATTTTTAAACCTTAAACCTTAATTGAAAAAATCCTAAACCCATTTCCACACATCTTTCTTCTTCTTCTTCATCATCTTCCCTTTTGATTCTAATATATTTAGTTACAAATCTATCTCAAAACTTGAATATTTGAAAATCATTAACCCAAAAAAATTTAACAGAAAGAAGATATTGGAATCAAAGATATTGAATCTTCCACAGACCTCTCTTCTTCATCTACATCTTCTTCCCTTTTGATTCCAATATCTTTAGTTACAAATTAGTCTCAAAACTTGAATCTTTGAAACTCATTAACCCAAAAAACTTAATGGGAAGAATATATTGGAATCAAAAATATTGAAATCAAAGATATTGAATCTTTGGGTTAATGGGTTTTAAAGATTCAAGTTTTAAGACAGATTTGTAACTAAATATATTGGAATCAAATGGGAAGAAGATGAAGATGAATAAGAGAGGTGTGTGTAAATGGGTTTAGGGTTTTTTAGTTAAGATTTAGGGTTTAAAAATTTTAATTAATTAATTAATTATTCTCATTCCATTTGGAAATCCAAGTTGGCACTTAAAATCTAGTTGGACTGTCACGTAGGATTACTGTTAGGGAGATAACGGAACTTAACGGCACAGTAATCACTTCGTAACAAAATACTAACATAAGTGACTAAAACGTAACATTTCAAACATAAGTGACTAAAATGTAACTTGAGGCAAACAAAAGTGACTATTTTTATAGTTTACCCTTAATATTAATATCGAGATTTTAGTTTAAAAGTAAATTATACATATGGAAAATTAAAAGATGAATGGGTTCCAGTTTTATATAGGTTTATTTTTCTATTTTTTGTATAAAAGATGTAAAATGATAAAAATATTTTTTTTTGAAAAGAATGATAAAAATATTTTTAAAATAATATAATTTATTTTGTAAGGGTATTTTCATTCTTTTTAATTGAGTTGGTACTAAATTAATTTGTAATACCATTTTAGCCATGAGCTTTATAATAAGTATAGATTACATATATGAAGTTGACAATTTTTTTGTTTTGACCCCTTGAATTTTTTGTCTATATTAGTTTCATAATTTTGTAGTTTTTTTTCAGTTTGGTCTTTATACTTGGATTTCATAAAATGCAATGATGTGGTCGCATCATGTTATTACTTATAAATTTTTAATTCTTTAAAAAATTATAATTTCTTAATTTTTATTTTTTATACTTTATATATATATATTTAAATTTTTTTAAGTGATGATATCATCACACTTTAAAAAAATCAAAGTTTAAATATCAAATAACAAAAAATTGCCAACCTTTAAAAATAAGGTGGAAAAATATTTTAAGAACTAAACTAAAAAAATTTATTAAATTCAAGTACTTATATCTATTATTATTCATCCTTATCTATTATTATTCATCATTTGTATCAGTGAAAGATTCTCCAAGGTTGTACAGACTATGGGGAAACCTTAGAGTTGACAAATAATTTTTTGTCTGAATATGACATAACACATGGTGGAATTAATTAGCATATATACCACAAATATTCAAATATTCAAAGAAAATCAATAATGCTTTATAAATCAAGGTTGTCAAAAAATTTTGTGTTAAGGTGGATTTTGATCCATACCAATTTGTATTTATAAGTGAAAACTTATTGATATAATATTTTATATTTAAATTAATTTACATTTTTATTGTAATTGTTAAATTTTTTTATTCGAGAGGGATACATTGTATTACGAGAATAAATTTAAGAGACATTCATAGATGGTCTTCCATCTTGCATCACTTAGCTCCCCATTTGAGGAGTACTCGGATGGTCCACTATTTTACAACACCTGGCTGGTAAGCTTAGGAGCATCATCATCTTAGCCACCCATTTTTAGCAGGAACATACTCACTTCTAAAAAAAATCGCTGAAGCGTAACAACCTTGTGTTATCTTAGCTAAAGGAATGTCAGAGCAATACTATACATAAGGACAATCGGCCTGCCACTTGGCTGACCACACAAGCAGGCTACCACTTGTATTGTTGATGACGTGACACTATCAAGCAGAGGGTCCTTCCCCTTATAAATACCCCCCAAGACGATGAAGGAGGGATCTTTAGCCTTTTAGCAACCCAAAGTCTTCGCCTGCATATAGTCTCCTTTGCTCGCTTACTCCTCCCTATCTTATCTCATTTTCTTGCTCTTTGTTTACTCGGGTGAACCGCCCTCCTTAGCACCGTTACTTTCTCCTCCTGATCTCTTCTTTTGTACAATTGTATCAACAATAACTTTTTTTTACAATTACAATAAAAACATGAAAATGTCTATTTAACACCCCTTGCTCAATCCGATCGCCAGACCCGAGCAAGAAAATATCACAACAAATTTGATAACTAATTTTTACCATAATAAAACACTATTCAATCATTTAAGTCAAAATAACACATACATTCAAGTATACTAAAATTTAAATTTTATTAAGGACCTAATTGTGAAGTTCGAATATGATATGAAGTGGAATTTATAAAATTTAAGGTGTTTAACATACTTTTCAAAAATAATAGTTGGTATTGATACCCAATATAAAACCGATACCAAAACTCTATTTTGTTTTCCATGTAAAACCAGAAGTATCGATAATAATTTCCTGGTATCAATATTTTATGAAAAATATTAGTACCTAAATAAAAATCATACCAACTTGGCATTCTATTAAATCCTAAAAACTAAGCCTATAAAGGAATATCAATATCATCATTAAATTATCGATACCTTGAGTAAAATTTGATAAAACTTATATTTTTCAATGTTATAACTTCTACAAAGCCTATAAGGAGCTCAAAGATTACTATAAATGTATCTAGAAACATGTCAAAATCAAACCAACATCCGAATCAACTAACTAATTCCTCAAACAATAAATCACCCTAATAATCTCAGACTTAGACATTTTAGCCAAGCAATCATTCAACCAATTATATGCATTTGTATATACTACCATCATAAGAACTACTAGTATCATATTCACACATCAATACATTCTTAACATATGCAATTTTCAAACAAAACACCACCATCATTAACCTACAAAAGTAAGGACTCAATAACAAGAGACTTCCAATGTACATGCCACATCGAAATAAAGACATCATCACTAACACTTGAGTGCAGGATTATCTTTGGATGATGAGTCGCGTATATGCCAAAAAGTATCTAACCTGTGCACGAAAAACAAATCGTACGCTGAGTATAACTCAGTGGTATTACTATATTCAAATATAAAAGCAAACATAAATACATTTAAGGAATTAATTCAATAATTGTTCATGCTATATCAATATCAATTTAATGATATCATATTCATAAAGATTTTAGTTAAATTATGCATTTCATCAATACATGCATGCATACATACATACAAACATACATACACACATACATACACACACACATACATACATACATACATACATGCATGCATGCATGCATGCATACATATATATATTCGTATGTCATAGGATCATTATCCATGTTCACATCTCATTCTGATTCTTAATGTACATTTCATAACATTTCCATTTCTATAACCATCATTTGCATTCCTAATATGCATATTATCATTATGTATATTTTATCTCATTTCTTTGTTTCTCATCACATATATCATGATGTTTCCATTTCAACTATGCAAATCATTTATCATATTTATTTAGTTCCTTATTAACACGACTCAAACATTGACGGATATACGAATCCAACTAATACACCGGTTTAGCTTCCAGTGCCTCATCAGATAAATCCAAAGTAATAAATCGCGCCTTGCGCTATAATAAAATTGACACCTAGTGTCTCATCGGTTAAACTGAAGTAACTTGGCACACAGTGTCTCATCGACTCATGGTCGAAGTAACCCTGAACTCTTCTTATCCTATAGCATGTCATCTATATCCGACTCGGTCCGAACAATTAATAGGGTAATCATTTCACTTTAATACGAAATAATATACTTTAACTTTTGTCTTTGATCACAACATGAATGCATATAAATTCAATCTATTAATCATCATATAATTTTTCCATATCATAAATTAAATTCATCCATGTATTCATAAAAGAGACCACATTTGATCCTCGTATTATCATTTAATTCAAATTAACCTACTTGAATAGAGAAAATCATACCTCAATTTTCTTACATTGAGCAATTAATTAAAATGTCACAATTTATAACTAGTTTAGATTATAGAAATATCAACCGTAATTTTCGAGCTACTCATCTACGATTTTGCCATTGCTCTTTCTTTTCAAGGAATCCAAGTCAACGTTAACTACGAAATTAAATACACAATATATTTCATTAAAACACATCCATTTTATTCTAACTAAATTTAACTCTCTATTTTCTCATTTGTTTACATTAATTTAGCAAATTTCAAAATTTGGTCCTCACCATTTTAAATCAACAATTAATTTCACCGTTTTAAGTCCCTTTAATCTTCTAACTCAACGTGTATCAAATTAATCCCAAAAACTCTATCTACTCAATAATGATAGTATTTAATATCTTTGACCACACTGAAAAATAAGACATAGGTTAACTAGATTAAAGTATCGGGATTTGAAAAACATAAAAATTATAAGAAAAAAACTTAATTAAACTTATCAACTTGAAGATTGAACTTATCAAAACTCTAAACTTTTTCTCCAATTTCTTCTTTCCCCCTTACTGCCGATTTTGCTACCAAGAAGAAGAATATGTTTTTTTCTCTTTCTTTTTATCATCCCATACTTAATCATCATTACCTTTCTTTTCTTTCTTTTATTTAATTTCTTTTAAAAACAAAAATTCTAAGCCGCATTTCATCACCTAATGGCACTAAACAACTTTGGAAGGGACATTTGCCACAATGGCCCTTCTTATTTATTTCTAATTAAAATCCTTTTTTAATTTGTACTTTTATAACTTATGCAATTTAGTCCTCACACCTAATTAAAACACTACACCTTTAAAATTAATTATTCTATAATTTATTTCTGTAAATATTTTTATTAAATATTTACGAGTCCTGTTCACAAATACGGAATCTCGAAAATATACTTTTCAACAATCCCGAATCTGAGTTGTTACATTCTAATTTTGAATTTTATTCATTTATTTTACGAAAATGAGAAGTTACTTTAATTTGTCAGAATTTAATGCTTCTACTTTACGAAAACTAAGAGATTGGTCTAATTTGTTGGTAAACATATGAATATGAACTATCAATTTTTGCTAATATGTTGTATATAAATTATTAAACTTTTGGTTTTTGCTAATTTCTTACATAATAATGGCTAAATTGTTAATTTTCAGGATAGTGATTTGAAAATAAGGTTTACAGTATTACTTAGTGGGACTAATTTCTAAGTTTAAGTAAAGTACGATATCAAATTATGATGAATTAAAATAATGGAGTAATTTCTTGATTTTTATAAACTAGAAAGGTGAATTTCATAATTAAACCAAAAAAAAAATATTATTAATTAAAATTTTTAATGTAATTAATATTTCTAAAATTATATTTGTATATAAATTATAAACATTATGGAAAAAAATTAAGCAATATCAAAAAACTCATATCATAACAAAAACGGCATTCCTTGATTAAATTTAGTTAACATTAGTGGTAAGTAAACAACCAGTTTTCTCAATTTAACCATCCACAATCTCAAATAATTGACTTTTAAAATACATAAACCGGTCTCACCAAATCGATTTATTTAAAGTATGTTATAAAATATTTCTAAAAATAAAAAAAAATATTTCACCAATTTATATACTGTAAAATATAAATATATTTAAAGAGTTGCATATTTTACTTTAGTCTAAACATTTTGATGGGACTCTGAATCTGTAATAAGATTACAAACTTAAACAGAAATAGGAAGAGATATGAAATGGAGCTAATTGACGGTGGAATGATCGATAGAGTTTCTAAGAAGACTAGGAAGAGATCAGAGGAGCCACCGGATCCTGATGATCCGATTTTGGATGGTAAGGGTAGATCGGTTAACTCTGGTGATACCCCTACTACTTCGTGGAAGGATATGTTGTTAGGGAGTTCTGGGACTCCCAAGAATTCTCATAAGGATGATGACTTTGTCTTGTCAGATGGGGATGCTTTGAAGGATGTGGTCAATGGGGGTTACTGCCATAACTTTCTCCGATCGGGTTCATAATTTTATTGCGCAAAGAATGTCCAGGACGGTAAGGGTGAAGTTTCTTGGTCGGAAAATCTCCTACCATGCAATGTCCAGCAAGCTCCAGGCCATTTGGAAGACTCAACAACCTCTCCAGATTCTTGACTTAGCAAATGATTATTTCTCTGTCCGGTTCAATTTGGAGGATGAGTATATTACAGCGATTTCGAGAGGCCCATGGTTGATTTTTGGACATTACCTTATGGTTAGTCCTTGGTCACCCAATTTCTCAACTGATCAAGCTCAACCAAGTGGTTTACCGGTGTGGATTCGTTTACTCGGGTTGCTAGAAGAATTGTACTTTACGAGCCTATTGAAGTTCATTGGTGGGGCAATTGGACCTGTCGCCAAGATAAACTAAAATACGAACAATAAAACTAGGGGGCAATTCGCTCGTTTGGCGGTCTTTGTTGATCTAGGCCAGCCTCTAGTGTTTAGGATCATGATTGATGGCAGGATACAACGTGTGGAATATGAATCTTTGCCTTTGGTTTGCTTCGGTTGTGGAAGATATGGACATAACAAGGATTTATGTTCATTTGGGCCAAGTAAAGGCTCTCATCCGAGAACGGGGAATGACCAACAGGAAAATGTTACTTCTGAGCCATCCAAGAATTTTAAGGAGGATCGTTACGGACCTTGGATGTTGGTTGAACGACGACAGATAAGAGGGTATCAAGTCTTCGGTGGCTATGTTTGCCAGTCAAACGATTACTAGAAAGAACACAGGATCTCACTTTGATTCCTTGAGCGGGAATATAGGCGAGAATATGGGGGTTTTTTATATGGATGTTAATGTGGAAGATGTAAATCAAATACTGAAGGAACAATTTAAGGATGGTAATAAAGAGGGGTCTAATAGGAGGTAATTTGAGTTGGCACCAAAGGCTAAAAATAAGGGAAGATTTAAACCTAAAAATAAAAGGAAAAAGGTGTTATTGGATAATGGTTTACAAGTTAGCAAGAAGGTTCTTACACCAGTTAATTCATTAGGTGTTTCCACATCGGGGTCAACTCGTAACCTTTTTTATGATGGATCAAAGATGGAGCCCATTTTAATTGGGAAAAACTTAGGGAATGTTCAGTTCCAAACAGTTGGGCCAAAGTTAAATGGGGAAAAAAATTTGGCGGTATCTTTTTCTCCCTCTAATGGGGCTACCAAAGTTGGGAAGTTGCTATTGAATAGCCAAAAGGGTGATTGTATTGGTGCTTCTTCTAGGCTGAAACCACCAGAAGGTACTGGGATTGTGGTGGATGAGAATTCTAGGCAGAGTCCATTTCATATGACAGAGACTTTTGAACATTCATTGCCTGTGAAAGAGGCGGTAGATGAGATTCTCCATGGACTTCATGATGGCAAGAGGAGAAGCTCCAAAATAGGAGAGAGTGGGATCGATAAGGTTGACTCTGATGATGAATCATTGGATGAGGTTAGTGATGCCTAATTTTTTGGGTATGGATACTTTCTCCTTTTCTCGATTATTGATGTCTAATTTCTGTTTTATGTTTTGAAATTGTCAAGGTGCCGGGCATCCAATGTTTCATAAATTTATAAGAGAGTACGATAGATAATTCAATGTTAATTTCATTGCTCTGTTTGAAACTCGGCTTAGTGGTCAGAAAGCGGAGACTATGATTGTTAAGTTGGGGTTTGATTTCTCATATAGAGTGGAGGTAGAAGGTTTTGCTGGGGATATTTGGTTATTGTGAAAAAGTAAAACTAGCATTGAGATCTTGAGAGCACATCCTCAATTCATTCATATGCGCATTCGGGATAGGCGGTGTCAACCGTCTATGCTAGTCCTCATAAAATGTTAAAGACACAACTTTGGGAACAACTTAATTTATTAGCAAGGGATGTTATTGAGTTATGGCTTTTATCGTGTGATCTTAACGTTATTCTGAATGTTGATGATAGACAATGGGTGCTACTCTTAAACAGGTTCGTTGCTCTCGTTTTAGAACCTTTTTTTTTACAATAGCTTTGTTGATTTGGGGTTCCAAGGTCCAAGATTTACTTGGAGTCGGGGTCAGTTATTCTAGAGGCTTGATCGTTCTTTCCGTAATGAGGAATGGTAGAGTTTTGCTCTTTCCATAACGGTTCAGCATCTTTTTAAGTTAAAATTAGATCATCGACCTTATTGGTTTCAATAAATCTTAACAAGGTTGTACGGGGACTCAGACCTTTTCGCTTCCAAGCTTATTAGTTGCTTTATCCCGAGTTTAGGGATATGGCTTCAAAGTCGTGGATTGAAGGGAATGATGTTTTGGAGAATCTTGAGACTTTTTCGACATTAGTCCAGTCTTGGAATAAGACTGTGCTCGGGAACATATTTGAAAAGAAAAGAATAAAAATGAAAGAGCTGGAACGGGTTCAAAGGGCGTTGGAAAGAAGGTTTAGTATAAGGCTCGACTTGCGTGAGAAATCTTTCCGTTTTGAGCTTGAGAATATTTTAAACCAAGAAGAATTATTCTGGTTACAAAAGTCTTGTAGTGAGTTATTCTGGTTACAAAAGTCTCGAGTGAGTAGTCATCAAATGGAGATAAGAATACTTCTTTTTTTTCATAGGCGTACTTTGAAAAGGAGAAGGCAAAACAAAATTGAAACCTTAATGGTAGATGAGTCTAGCTGGTGCTTTGATGATGAGATCCTTCAGAAACATGTTATTAACTATTTCTCAAGGTTGTATACTATTGATGCCTACTCAATGGGACCTTTTCTGGTAGGTGGATGATTTTTCAAGCTTGGCTCAACTTTCCTTAGTAATTTGGCTGCTAATGTTACTTTTGAAGAAGTGCGTCATTCTTTGTTTAGTATGAGCCCTCTTAAAGCTCTTGGGGTTGATGGCTTCCATGTGAAGTTCTACTAAGCTAATTGGGACGTTGTGGGGGTAATGTGTTCCATTTAGTGTAACAAGTGTTCTCGAGGAAGGTTATGGATCCTTACCTCAATTGAACTCTACTCGTGCTCATTCCTAAAATTGTGGGTGCAAAAACTATTAGCCAATATCGACCTATCAGTTTATACAACATCTTGTATAAGGTAATTACCAAAATGATAGTGATTCGACTTTGTCAAGCTATGCAAATCTTAGTCAAACAGAACCAGGCTAGCTTTATTGCTTCACATAACATTGCGGACAATATCATTATAGCCCAAGAGGTTATTCACACTATACAAACCACGAAAAGCAAGAAAAGGTAGATGGTGGTAAAAGTTGATCTCGAAAAGGCGTATGATCGGATTCGTTGAAATTTTCTAAAAGATACCTTAGATGATACAGGTTTGCCCTCTTGTCTTGTTGCTATAATCATGCAATGTGTCTCGCTTTCCTTTATGTAGCTTCTTTGGAATGACAATCTCACGGATAATATCTCGCCATCTAGAGGAGTGCGACAGGGTAATTCGTTGTCTTCGTATTTGTTTAGTTTAAGCATGGAACGATTGGGTCATCTTATTGATCAATCTATTGAGGTAGGAGTGTGAGAGCCGTTCATGTTGTCACATCTGGGCTAAGGATTTCACATATATTTTTTACCGATAACTTATTGCTATTTACCAAAGTTACGGTGCAAGGTGCGGAGGGTCTTAAACAGGTGTTGGACAATTTCTGTTAGTTCTCAAGGCATAAAGTTAATACCCGAAAAACACAAGTATTTTTTTAATAATGTGGAGAAAGGTATGGCTGATGGTTTATGTACGCAATTGGGGTTCACTAAGGTGGATGATTTAGGGAAATACTGAGGCGTGCCTCTCTTTCATAGTAGAGTTGGAAGGGACACCTTTTCCTTTGTCTTGGATAAAGTACAAGCTCGTTTGAGTGGCTGGGATAATCGTAAACTGTCTTTTGCAGGCCGTCTCACGTTTGTTAAATCGGTTCTCTTGGCGATCCCAAACTACTTTATGACCACGACTAGACTTCCAATCATGGTTGCAAAGAAATTGAGAAGATGGCTAGGAGGTTTCTTGGGGGTTCCACCATGGAAAGGAACAAAGTTGCCTTAGTTAAATGGGATGAGATTTATAAGCCAATGGATAATGGGCGGCTTGGCATTCGGCATTTACAAGATCAAAACAAGCTATTCCTTTTGAAATTAGGTTATAACTTGGTCACTAATATGAAGGTCTTATGGGTGCAAATCCTTAGGAACAAGTACAATGTTCATGGGCTTATCCCTAAGGACATAAACCGAAGCAACTGTTCTTATATTTGGAAATTGATTGTTATTGTTTGGAATGAGGTTAAGTAGGGACTCATTTGGTTAGTTCATGATGGCAGATTAATGAATTTTTTGAACGATGTCTGGTTGCGAGATTTGGGACAACTTAAAACTTATTTTAATTGCAGTGGTCCAATTGATGAGACTGTCCGTCTGTGTGACGTGATTGATGCCGATAGGGATTAATATGATGAGTGACTGCAAACGGTTTTGCCCAAAGAGGTCGTGGAGAGAATTAAGGTATGTGAACCTCCTCGAATAGAGCTGGGGTCTGATCGAATTGTTTGGAAGTGGATGGTTGCAGGGAAGTTCTCCATACATGAGTCCTATAATCACCTATTTAGCAGTAGCCCTTCTAATTGGCTTGAGGAAGATAAACTAATATGGAAGTTGGATGTTCCTCAAAGGGTTCGAACGTTCATGTGGATGCTTGTTTGGAATAAAATCTTGACGAATGAGGAACACACTCAGAGAGGTATGGCTTCTTTTTCTTTTTGTGAACAGTGTGGTGCGTTTGTCGAGTCAGCAATCCATGTTGTATGGGATTGTGCCTTTGCTCAATCGATTTGGAAGTCAGTATTACCTAAAGATCATTGGCTACCTTTCTTTAATTTTAATATGAAGGATTGGCTTCTATGGAATTTTAAGAATCAAGGGCGGCTTACGGTGGAGAATGGAGAGTTTGGTATCTTTGGAAGCACTGTAATTCCTTCATTTTTAAAAATGGCAATAGCAGTAGCCATGAGCTGATTGCTTCGACCACAACTTGGACCAGGTCTTATGACAGTAGTGTAAGTCTCAGTCACCTAGCTGTTTCTTCTCAAACCAAATATGAATAGCAGTGTCTCGCTTCAGGTTGGGTAGCTATTAATACAGATGGGTCAGTTGCTAAGGACAACACCAAGGCTTCGGTTGATGGTGTAATCCGAGACTCAAATGGCCAGTGGCTCACGGGGTTTGCCATGGTAGCAGGGGTGGCTGAGATTTTTCGTATCGAGGCGCGAGCAATGCTGAAAGGGATGAAGCTGGCTTGGTCTAAGGGGCACAAACAAATCGAGGTGAATTATGATAATGCGATGCTCGTGGATACTATTCAGAATGGTTTCGTTCCTTTAAGCAACATTCCTGAGGTCTGGTCAATTCATGAATGATGTCACAAAGATTGGGAAGTGAAGCTTCGTTATGTCCCGTGAATTAGCAACAAAATAGCGGACCGATTGACAATGCCGGCAAATGGAAGGATGAACCAAGCTGTGATTTATCAAGAACCACCTCAAGCTGTAATAAGTTTGTTAGCAGATGATATTCGTTTTGCCTTATCTGAAAAGGCCACTATTTCTACACACACCTAAGTTTTAGGAGTGTTTCTTTTATTACCAAATATATATATATATATATATATATTTAAAATAATTAAAATTTCAATATTAAATCATTTAAATAAATTCAATTATCAAAAGTCAACATGCATAATAAAATAAACTGACTAGTCGCTGAGTCCGAAAATTTTTTTGGGGGGTCAGAATTAAATTATATATTTTTACGATAGTACAATTGTAATTTAATCATTTTAATAGCTTATATTTTTATTATTTTTAAATGGTTAAATTAAATTTTTATCATTTTTGAGGGGATTAAAGTGTAATTTTTCATTACTAATTTAAAAATTTATAAATTATAAAGGGTCTAAATTAAAATTTTACGATTTTAAGAGATTATAATATATATACAAAGGAAAAAATTATAAAAATCTTAAATCTTGGGAGCTTAATTATATTTTTTAAAAAATCATAATATAAATTTACAAAAAATTAAATTAAAAAAATTAAACTTAAGAAACTATGACCTGAACCTTAACATGGGTCCGGCACTGAAATTATCCTATAAATAATTTAACTCCTAAACCTTCCTAAACTCAGCTACTTAACTTTAATCCAGAATTCAATTATTTTGGACAATCATGTCCTTAAAGAAATATCGACATACATACTTTAAGTCAAAGTCTTCGTCAACTATTCTAATGACGTGGGTGACATCAGTACTTATCTCGTCCTCTTTTTAAAATTTTAATTGGTTAATATATGCTTTAAGTTCTTGAACTATTTAAACATTTGAATTTAGTCCATATTAGTATTTTTAAAATTTTAATCTTTTTATTTATATATTGGCTTTAAAAATGTAAGATTAATTGTTAAAAGGAGTTAATTTTTTCACTTAAATTCAAGTAAATTATAATACCATTTTTATCATATGATCATTAAGTGAATATTTTTATTTTAAAATCTTACACTAACAAATTTAATAATAAAAATAAAATCAACAATTAAATCTAAATTTTAAAATCTAAAAAAGTAAAGAGATTAAAAATAAAAAGCCTAAATTCTAAATGCAAGAGAATACAAGGACTTAGAGCACATTTTAACCTTTCTAAATTTAATTTTCTTTAAGAAAAAAACTCTGTTTTCGGGACTTCCATTGGAACCACATTTGATTTCAGCAGTTTAACGTTGGCAGCAGATTTTCTCTCAGTTTCACTCTATCATAATCGCATGGTAATTCCCTTTTTCTTCTATTTTGTCCCCTAATTCAATCAAATATTACTTGTAAAAATTCATTTTCTTGCCTCTTTAAACTAGGGTTTCGTTAAGCGTTTCCTTTTCAATACAGAATAGGGCACACAGCTCTTGAAACCGAGCAAATTGCAGCTATTTTCTTTTTATTACTTAAAGATTTAAGATTTCTTTGCTAGCAATTAATGTTGGTTTATTGATTCTTTCCCTGCGTGATAATTACGCTCAAACTTATTTTAGCATTAGTGATTTTTTCCCCTAAATGCTTATGTGTTATTTTTGTTTGGGAATTTAGGCAAACAAGCACACCATTGTTTTGATGCAAACTTCACAGAACAGATCAACGAGAACATTTATGGATTATTCTTCCGTAACTCAAGCCATGGATGGTATCTTTTCGTTTATTTTTGCTTATAGTGTCTTGCTTTTTGTTGTTTGTTATTAGAGCTATCAATTGAACGGGTGGGTTGGGTTGGTTTTGGACTGGATCAATCTGGATAGGGTCAAATTCAAATTTTAGGTTTGGTCATTTCATGTTCACGCTGATTTGGGTTTGAGGGTCGGGTGATTTGGGTTCAAATTTGGATTAGTTTTGGGTTTGATTAATTCAATTTTAGGTTGGACGGCTTTGGGTTATTAACTTTTTATGATCAAATCGGATTGGATTTGGTTCTGGTTTGGATTAATCGGTTTTGTGCCAAAACTGACAGTATATTTGTTGTCTTAAATGTTTGTTTTGAATGGCTGCTGCTATGATTTTTAAGTTTCATACTTCATTAGTTTTCTTGAAAACAGCTTCTAGTACAGGGAGTGGACTATTCCTTTTAGAAATTATGCATATGTTTGAAGTGTTTCTTAGATTTAATTATGCATGTGTTTTTCGTTTCTCTAGATTTGATAGAATGAATTAGTGGTTCTAAATGATAGGACGAGCTTTACAGTTTTATAATATTTGACATGTGAAGGTATATGTGGACTATATGAAAGGAAACTTAAGGAGCTAAATCCGGCAACAAGAAACATCACATATGACATTGCTGATCTTTACAATTTTATTGATGGCCTTGCAGATATGAGTGCCCTTGTGTATGTCTTTCGATCTCGTTTTTCCGTACACCCTTTTCTCTTTGAACATTATCATCTATCTTATGTAATATTTCATGTTTACTCGGTCATGTGTTGATCAATTAAAGGCATGATTTTTTCATTGTAAAACCTGAACCCTGACGAATAAGCATGTATTTTGAGTCCATGAGTCACCGTAGAAAAGTTGCCTTTTCTGCTGAAACTCAAATGTGTTTTCAAATGAATTTCACAAACTTATAACAATAGAATTGCCCTTGGACTATCCAAGGCTCAAGGAAATGAATGTGGCTGATGGACCATCCGTATTTTCTTTAGATACCGAGAAAGATTCAATCAGCATATATTGAAACATGAGTGCAGTTATACATGAATGGGAGACAGTGTCTAGCATTTAGTCATTGGTTTGTAAGGATCTGGACTCTTGCCTATTTGATCAGGTGGAACCATGTAGTTCCCATGTATCCTATGAGAAACTGAATAGGTGATAGGCTGCAATCAATGGGTTTTCCAAGTCCATTTATTGCATGCAACTTTCTACAGTGAGTCGGTGACTCATAGACTCAAAATAGAAACTATTCAAGGCTCAAGGAAATGGATGTGGCTGATGGACAATCTGTATTTTCTTTAGATACTAAGAAAGATCCAATCACCATGTATTGAAATATGAGTGCAGTTACACATGAATGGGAGAGGGTGTCTAGGATTTAGTCATCGGTTTGTGGGGGTCTGGACTGTGGGCTGTTTGATCTGGTGGAACCATGTGGTTCCCATGTATCCTATGAGAAGCTGAATAGGCTGCAACCAATGGTTTTGCCGAGTCCATTTATTGCATGCAACCTTGTTGTTATTCCATTGGCAATATAACAGGTTTTATTGTTTTTTTCTTGCTTGCAGCTATGATCACAGTATTCAAGCATATTTGCCTTATGACAGGCAATGGATTAAACAGAAAGTGTTTCAACACCTTAAAAAGTTGGCACATTAAACCTTTTTCAGTAAAAGAGAATTTAACTAGGGAAAAAACATGTACCAAGTGCAGAAGACCTCATGTGATAATTGTGCTGTTGTTTCCCTCACTTTTTAGAACCATTGCAGCTTTCTCCAGGGTTTCCATAAATAGAATGTTGTAATATAAGCAAAAATACAAATTATGGAGGAAGCTTGAGCTTGTATAATCATACAATGTTTGGCTGCTTGGTTTGATTATGTGATGGTCCTTGACAGTGTCTCATTAACCTTAAGCATATGGATGCTTGATTGCTTGATAGTAAACAATTGTGTGGGTCAGCCAGGTTTGTATCAGCGTTGGATCAGTCAATTTGGGTTATTTCAGTTCGGATCACTTTTGGGGTTCGGGTTTGAGGCTTTGCTTTCCTGGTCAGGTCATTACTTGGAACGGATTATTTAAGGCATTTGGTTGTTTTGGGTTGGTGTTAGTTTGGGTTCATATCAATTCAGGTTATTTGACTCTTTATGCTTAAAACATTTTGGATTAAGTTGAGTTTTAGGGTTTGGATTAGAATTATGCCAAATGTTTTTTAGCTAATCGGTTTCGTTTTTGAATGCTGGTAAGAGAGGTGCCAGGGCATAATCTTAATTGTTTATGTTTTCCTTGTTAACCAAGTTACAAGGCGTAAGTTTACAAGTTTTTGGTGTTACTGGTTAAATATAATTTCAAATTTATAATAAAATTTTCCAATTTTAAAAAATAATTATTCAAGAAAAGACTGTCTAAACTTTTAATTGTGATAAATTTCGCAGTGAGAAATTGGGTTTGTTTTTACCTCATTAATTTGTGTTGAATAATTTGAGTTCTAAATTATCAAATTTTTTATTATCTTGAGTTCTAGCTAGTTTTGGGGTTGAGTAATTCAAATTTATCAGTTGGATTTGTCAAATAAGATAATTTTGGGTTTTTGGGTTTTTGGGTTACTTGTTTGGATATTTTGAGTTGAAATCATTTTAAGTTTTATATCATTTGAGGTTTAGCTATTTATGGTTTGAGATTTTGAGTATTTTTGGGTCAGAGTTGGGTAGTTCTGAGTTGATTTTTTTATGATTAGATTAAAGTAAATTAAGTCTAATTTAATTTAGGTATACAAAATTTTTAAATTTGAATTATGGATATTGAAATTTATCACTATATTTTATTTTAATTGATGTTAACATTATACTTTAAGCATGTGGATAAATTTATCACTCGATTTTTTATGTGATTGAAAATAGTCACTAAACTTTTAATTTTAATTAATTTTGGTATCAACTTTAAATTTTAAATAAAATTTTACCATTAGATATTGATTTTAATGATTTGAAAAAAATTAATGAGATATTGACTTGAATGGAGCAATTTTTAGAACTTTTGTTAGACACTTGTTCTATCGTGTTACCCTCATCCTCTAACCTTATTATTGTATAAAAAAAAGAAAAAAATTAATAGGAAAAATATTATTTCAAATAATTTTTTTGGTAATAGGATAGAACATAAATCAGTTACAAACTATTAGTAAGAATCGCATTATGAGGCCTGATACATATTATGCTGAATTTGAGTATCAATCGAACGAAGAGCCACATGAAAGAAACGTTCACCAATGAGATTATCTTTCTTCAGATTAGCCAAACTATTAGCAGTAACATTCACCTCTTTGGGTACTTGCTTAAAAAGCACTCTCCATTTGCGCTTGCATAATTCTTGGATACACAAAATCAAGTCTCCATTTGAATGACCTTTATGATTTCCATGGATTCCTTTGATAGTCAAAACACAGTCTGTTTCGATAATAATATTTGTCCAATTAGCCTCTCAAGCTAGTTGGAGGTCATCATAAATGGCCCAAAGTTCAACTTGTAGTATACTGCAACTGCCAATAATCCTTCCTAAACCCCCTACATCTATTTTCCTTGCTCATCTTGTGCTATTACAGCCAAACACGCAAACCTTGAGACTGGATAACGTGCACCATCAGTGTTCAGTTTAAAGAAACCAACGGGTGGAGGGAGCCATTTTTTATTTCTGTTTCGACTTACACTGTTCCCCTCTATAAGAGTATGTCCTTGCTTAATTGATCTCGCCCATACCCACGACGAATTAAGCACACTAAATGTGTTAAATTGGATGTCTTGGAATACATAAAAATTATGATGTTTCCATATTCTCCAACAAACAATCCCAAATAGAGAGGGCCAATCTATATCCTGTAAGTTAACATCAAAGATATTCTTCAAATTGGATGAAAGTCATACCTCCAGTGAAGAAGAAAAGAATTGGTTTGAAATCCTTGTAGGGATTAATTGCTTCCATGCTTCTTTAGCTTTGTTACAATCTCTCAACACATGAAGACAAGGTTCTTCAACATTACCACAGAGTTTACATGAAGGGTCATCAAGGATCCTTCTTCTACATCGGTCCTTGTTAGTAAATAGGTGTTCCTTGAAAACCAACCAAATAAAGTGACGAACACGTTGTGGGGCATTGAGAGACCAAGCAATCTTCCATTTTGCTTCCAACGGGTTTAAAGAATTTTTCATAAGCGTACCATAGGCTACTTTGATGCTGAAATTTCCAATAGAATTCCAACTCGAAATGATTCCATCAAAACCTATAAGAGAATTTGGGACTGGAATGCCGCCTATAAAGGATGAAATATCTTCATTTAGAAAATACCTCGTATACTCCCAATTCCAGTTACCCTCCCAAGTTACAACCTCAAATGGTTGATGAAAGGTCCCACATCCACCAACCAATTATCAATCCAAAATTTAATAAGATTCCCATCACCAACCGACCAAAGAATACTCTGACGCATAAGAAGCCAAACCTTGGCAAGAAATCTCCACACAAATGAGCAATTGCTTCTAGATATGTCCTCTGGGCAACCTCGCCCAACTTTGTACTTACAACGAAGTGCTCTAACCCATAATGCTTGATCATTTGCAAGGATATTGAAGCCCAACTTTAACAAAAAAGATTCATTTTGTTCCTTAAAGACAGTGGATACCAAGTCACCCATCAGACTGACAAACATCTCTCCATTTCACCAAAGATAGTTTCTTAATAGCTTTAGAACTCCCCCAAATAAATCTTCGAGCAATCCTCTTTATTTCAGAACAGATGCTAGACAAAATTCTAACAGTTTGCATGAAGTACTTAGGAATGGACAATAAAACCGACCGAAATGGAGTAACCCGTCTTGTCACAAAAAGCATATTAGCATTCCAATTATCCAAATTTTGTCTCACCTTGTCAACGTCAAATTTGAACGTATTCGTCGTTATACATCGATGAAATAGAGGCAAACCCAAATATATTCCCAAATCATCAGTTTGGCGAAAACCAAGGACATTGCAAATATCATTAGCGAAGTTGGGTTTGATTGTAACATCCTGAATTCAGAGGTGCCGGAACGGTGATTCAAGGCTATGATTATTGATAAGTAAAGTAGTTAATATTGTTAAATTGATATTTAATAGGGTTGGATAGGAATATATCAGTTCTAACTATGAGGCTCAGATGATTTAATAGTTGGATTCAATGTCATAAATTGTAAAAGTTAAAAGCTAGTAGAGAATATGTCAATGAGTCATGAAGAAAGATGTGGAGGGACTCCAAATGAAATTTAGCCATTTAGAAATTTAAGTGGAAAAGTTGGTAAACAACCATGGGAAATTGTGTAATCAAAGGATTAAAAGAAAAATAATTATAATAACATTAGGAAAGAAAAGAGTAAAGGAAAAGGAATTGATGAAATCCATACTCCATCTTCTTCTTTTCATGAAAACTCAAAAGAATTGGGGAAAAAGGGAGGTTTCGGCAAGCATCATTTAATTTGTAAGATTTTATTATTTATTTTATGAAATTTTCTTAGAAAGATGGTTGGGTTAAGCTTAAATTAGCTTAATCTGTTTAAATTGAGGATTTATTTGTAAAATCTTTGAAAGTTTAGGGTTTCTCATTGATGAGTTTTTGGTTGTTTTGAGTAGAGGTTTTATGTTTAGTGTTTGGGTACGAAAACTTGATAAGTAATTTTTATTGCTTGTTGTGATTGTGGGAGTATTTAGATTAAACGAGTCCTTATATATAGTGAGGTTAAATCTAAGCTTGAGTAAATGATTTGTTATGTAAAAGATTAAGTATTGGAAAGAGGTTCTAAAACCTCCTTAACAAAATTTAAAAGATAAGTTACTATTTACGTGAAATTTGAATGTTTGATTAAATGAAATTTGTTTTTAGATCAAGGAGAGCAATGTGTGGAGGACTTAAGAGGCAAGGGAAAAGCCATAGAATAGTTTCTCGGATGATGTTGAGCCGTCGCTAGGTAAGTCCATACTCGTGTACTTATTTTATACTATCATGTTTGTTTAAAATTTACCAAATATACGAGCATAAACATATAGTGACTGATGAGCATAAACGTATAGTGGCTAACGAGCATAAACGTATAGTGGTTGGCGAGCATAAACGTATAGTGGTTGACGAGCATAAACGTATAGTGGCTGACGAGCATCAACGTGTAATGGCTGACGAGCGTAAACGTATAGAGACTGACGAGCATAAACGTATAGCGAATGACAAGCATAATATACGTTCTTTGTCAAGAGGAAATGTGTTTGAGTTTTACAAAATAAAAACTTCTATAATGATCCATTTATATATGTTAATATATAAAATGGTTGAAATATGATGCCTCAAAGGGGTGAAACAATTGTGAAGTAATATGTCAAGATTATAAAGATGAATATCATCAATTTTGATATAACTAGTTGATTTTCAAGCATTTATGGTTCTTATGAATATAAGAGTTATATCAATCTCTTTAAGAAGTTTAAACTTTCAATAAACTTACCCTGTTTAATTGTTTTGTAGATTTGTGAACTTTTGATTCTACTCGGATTGGATCACTAGAGCATACACATCAACATACGTCTCTTTTGGGTATATATTGTCGTCTTAACTTTTGGTTAATTTTGGCATGTAAATAGGTTATTGGTTGTATGTAGGTGATTGGGGTGAACACTTCTTTTGTATAACACATTACGTTGAAAACCTTGCTAATTTGATATTGGTTTAATTCCTTGTGTCTCAAATTTTGGCAAAATATGTGAGACTTAGTGTCACTTTAATACTGACTCAAGTTGTTTCGAAACAACTCTAGGAGGTATTGATAGAAGTGTAGGGGAAATAATACTTCAATTACTGACCTGAGTTGTTTCGGAACAACTCAATGAAGTATCGGTAGAACATACAGGTGAAAGAAATCTTTGGTTACTGACTTGAGAAGTTTCGGTAGTAACTTCTAGATTATCGATAATACTCTAATAGTATCAGTAGAAGTCCCAAGAGTATCGGTAAAACTTACTGTAATACCGATAGAACCATAGGCTGTTCCAGTAATAAACTGCAATGATTTCTAGTGATTACTCAAAAAGGATTCTACCGATACTACCTAACTTGATTATCAGTAGAAGTACTTTACCATGCCTATTCCATTTCACTTCATGTGAATCTTGAATTCAATCCCGGAACTTATTAAAAAAAAGAGATCCAGATATGATTTTAAGGTCTTGAAATGATCTTGTGAACATGTTTTAACTTGGGTAACATCCTTTTACTAGGGTTCGGTGATCGAGCCGAGTTAAGGGTGTTACATCAATGTTACTAGAAAAGAACACAATGGTTTTGAGCCCATTGACCTTATGACCCGAAGCCTTCCCAAATGAGTTCAGCACCTTTGTAATATTCCTTGCCTGGTCTAAACTCGCTTTTGCGAACAGGAAGAGATCATCAACGAAAAATAAGTGCGATAAAAAAGGGTCATTCTTACCCAAGACGATAGGTTTCCAAGCTTTGTCATCCACACTTTGATTAATAAGATGGCCCAATTTCTCCATACAAAGCACAAAAATGTAATGAGACATTGTGCACCCTTGTCTAATGCCCCTACTGGGAAAAAATTCAATCGAAGGCCTTCCATCCCAAAAATCTGCATGGATGCCGTACTTATACATTCCATAATAATCCTGGACAGATTTGAAGGAAAACCAACATCCGAAAGAGTATCTCTAATAAAATCCCACTTGAGTCTATCGTAAGCTTTCTCCAAATCTACTTTAATGACCATCCAACTTTTCTTCCCTTTTTTTGTTGGCATCGAGTGGACAACCTCCTATGCAATAACAATATTATCTTTAATCCATCTACCAGCCACAAAACTTACTTGATTCAGTGCAATAAGTGAAGGAAACACTGGCTTAAGGCGGTTCACAATAACTTTTGTGACAACCTTGTAAAGAACATTACAAAGGCTGATTGGTCGTAATTGGCCCATAGATTCTGGGAATTTGGTCTTAGGAATTAACACCAGAAACGTCTTGTTAATGTTGCTACTGATAGACTGGTTAGAGAAAACACCATGAACCCAATTGCATACGTCTGTGCCAATCGTTTCCCACTGACTCTGATAAAATAAAGCATGAAATCCATCTGGACCCGAAACTTTCAAAGAGCCCATACTAAATAAAGCACTTTTAATGTCGTCATTAGTGATGTCTACCTCTAGAGTTCCCAAAGAAACCGAGTCCAAAATCGGGAAACATCCATACAAAGGAAAGCTATGAAAAGAAGGATCATCTAAAGACTAAAGAGCAGAAAAGAACCTGACAGCTTCCTCTTGGAGAACATCATTATCATAGCACCACTGATCGTCAATCTTCAGAGCAGAAATTTTGTTGAGACTCCTTCTAGTAAGCGCTTTGTTATGAAAAAATTTCGTATTTCGATCACCAAACTGAATCTAGTCCACTCTTGACTTTTGTTTCCAAAGCAACTCTTCTTCATCAAGGATCTTTTCGTACTCAACACGGAGCTTACAATCAAGTTCCAAAAGATGTCTAGAAAACCTTCGGTCTAAAGCTTTTTGGATTTTTCCAATGCGACGAGGAAGCATCCACTTTCTTCTAATTATATGACCAAAAACCTCTGAATTCTATGTTTTCAGATTCGAAAGGATTGATTCAATATTACCCATTAAGTCCACCTCATTGCTCCAATTTTATTTTAATAGTGAATATTAAGTTATTTAATGGAAGGAAGACCTGAAATTTTTTAAAATGCATAAAAAAGAATAATTTTAACTATTTAACAAATTTTTATTTATTTATTTTTAATTATTTAAGTGAAATATATTTATTAAATTAAAATTAAAATTAAAATGAATAAAAATCAAATTTTAGTTTCGTAATTCAATCATACAAAAGTGAGGTGACAAAATTCAATATAGACTTGAAGTAGAGTGACAAATTTACCTTTAATTTAAATTGACAAGTATCAATAAAACTAAAATATAGATTTTTATCCAAAATATAATCTAATTTTTACAAAAAAAAATCCAAGGAGTTTAATTTTCGTCAATTTTAAAAGTGAAGTAATTAATAATCCATTGATGTAATTGTGGATACTTTTTAGTAAACAAAAATAAATCAATTTTTTAATGTATTGGTGTGATTATATGATACTACCTGTTCATACTTTCGTAACCTTTTAATAATTTATACACACCTTGCACACACATGTGTTCGAACTCGAGTCTTTTAAGATAAACAACATCCAGTTAACCACTAGAACCACTCGTTAAGTTCAAAAAATATAAATAAATTAAAAGTATGGAATTCATACTATCCGTATAATTTATATCTAAAATACCAAAAAGGATAAAATAACAAAACAATATTTCCCCAACAATCTAAGTTCATCATCTTCCTTCTACTAATATCAAATGAAGATTTAACATTTCATATACTCTCCTAGAACTAAAATATTATTATTTTATATTATTGTATTAAAAATAAAATTTTAAAACTTAAATACGGTACAAAGATATTTGAAGAATAATAAAATGTTGGATTTGAGTGTAATTACGCGTAAATTGTGAAGAATATAATGCTTGAATTACAGACAGAAATGAGCGGGCCAAGGTAATTGTTATTAGTTGCTGCTGGGAGAGTAAATGAGTTGGTAACTTTTTTATTAATTCAGGGGGCTCAATAATAAAAGACACAATTTCTTTCTCTCATGGAAGTAAATAAATCACTATACTAAAGGGTTCTATATTCGATCTGTTCCCCCCTATTTTGTCTACGTTTCTCTTTGGCCCGAACCTAACAATCCATCCCTTCCATCGCAGAAAACCTTGGATCTGGCTCAGGTATGGTTTCACGCCTTCTTCTCTATCCTCCACGCTGGGAGGTGGTGTAATTTGTTAGGGTTTACTCTATGTTAAGGATTCGATCAATTTGGGGGGAGTTAAGATAATTATTTTTGAGGTTGAATGATTAGGGTTTTGAATGCCTGATTCAATCATTTGAAGATGAGTCCATTTTCAATCACGCGTAAGAAAACGCCTTTCCAGAAGCACAGAGAAGAGGAAGAAGCCAAGAAGAAGGTAGAATTGCCTCTCTTAGCTACAAAGCTCAAAGATTTTAATTATTTTTGGTTCTTGCTAGAATTTGCAGCCTCTGGAGCCAAATAATTGACTTTAATTTCTGGCTTTTCTTTTTGGTTTTATTAGAGGGCAGAGGACGAAACGGCTCGATTATACGAGGAGTTTGTGGCATCGTTTCAAGGAGATAATGCCCCTGGATCAAAGGCATTTGTTCGAGGTGGAACAATCAATCCCAATGAGAGGTTGAAATCCGATTCTGAAGGTTAGTTTGATTCCGAGACTCAACTTTTGTGTTTCAAGCAGTAATTTTTTTAATAAATTTGTCTCAGTTTTTTTAAGTGTCGATGTTTTTGTTTTGCACTATGGATTAGTAGAATAATTTTTCTATTGTATCACGAGGACACATTAATAAAAATATGGGCCTTTTTTATTCATTCGCGGATGGCAGGTGAAAAGTCCAAAGATGGGGTGTCTGTTCCAAAGAAGGGGAGTAGGTAATAATAATTGCTTTTGATTAAGCGTGCTGCATTGTTAATGCTCTTTGGTGAGGCATCATGGATGGAAAAGCTGTGTGGTGATAATAGTGATGTTTTCATTCTAGCCTTGTATTTTTAAGGGCTTCTTCTATAATATCATGAAAAAGAATTTCATATAGCAGCGTTCCATCTTGCGTACCATTTACTTTGAAAGGATTAAATTAGTGGGGGAGGGGGCTTTTCTAGTTTCGAAAAGAAATACTTGTTATTTATAGTTTTCTGAATTTCAATTCTTAATTGCCACTCCATTATGGAAGTTTTACATTTTATGGCTTATTTATAAGTCCTAATCTGCTTTATGAAAGAAAACTACTTGGAATTTAAGGATACTTTGCTGTTGGTCACCTCTACCATGGCGTAGAAGAAATATGAAAAGTTCCACTACTAGTCAACTAACTTCAATGGAGTAATTAGAGATAGCAATTAAATTCATTACTTTTTATTTGTAAAGATCAATTCAAATGAATGGTTATAATGCAATTTTGGCCGTTAATCTTTTTCATTTGACGTCACACCATGTTATACCTTCGCATCTAGTTGGTCCATCCTGCTATTATGTTTGAACTTTTTTGGCTTGGATAGTTGTGAAATATAGAACATCGGATAAAATTTACAGTCAAATTTATCATTGTGTTGGATGGAAAGTAATGGACATTGTATTCTTGACTTCAGATCACGAAGCCTTCATCTCCATTAGATTTTATCCCAAACTAGTTGGGGTTAGTTGCATGAATGGTTTTCTTTACTTATGGTGTTTTTAAGCTGGTTAGAGTTGTATAACATTATCTTAAGTTACATTGACTTTTAGCCACCCCCTTCTTCCCCCAGCGTGCTGGTTTGCCATCCTGTCATTCTTCAAGCATATTATTTTAATAACATTTTGAACTGTTCTTTTTTTTTTTTTTTTTGGGTTGTAGTTTCAGTTTATGGTTGTAGAAGAATGATGCTTATTTTAGATATAACTTGGATAATACTAATTTTCATACATCTGCTACCTAATGTTGTTGAATTACTTTTAATTTGATTCTTTGGAGAAGGCTGTTCCAGCATTCTTACACTCAAAAAACAAAAATTTGGCTAAAACAAAGTCTACTGATGAAATCTAAGAACTAGTTCAGTATGCTTCAACGTCAAGAAAAGCAAATAATCGTTCCACAAGAAATTCTCCTTTAAAGTTTATTGACGAGGAAAAGTAAAGAGGCTTTGGTAAAGAATGGGTGGAACTTGAAAATGAATTTCTCTGAAAAATGGAAGTTTATCTTTCATGTTATTTCTGCAGGTATGTTCCATCTTTCATACCACCTCCTTTGGCAGCCAAAGAAAAGGAATCTGAGAAGGTGACTTTTATTAATGAAATAATGGAACACCTTTTTCCTTTATTTTATTGTCAACCGAGTTGTCCACTTTGTGATATGCACATTTGGTTTAAACTTTTCAATGCCTTTTGTAGAAGGAGGAGGAGAGGATGAAGGAGAAAGAGAAGGGGAAGTCTCGAAATATCGACCATTTTATGGAGGAGCTGAAGCATGAACAAGAGATGAGGGAAAGGAGAAATCTGGAACGTGAACATTGGCGTGATGGGCGTCATAGTGATAGTTCAGCTGTAAGTGGGATTCAACTTTGTGTTCAATTGTAGGGTACAATATTTCATGTATCTTTCCCTTTCCTCACTTTGTATCTTGCAATTTATGCATGAGGGTTTATGTGTTATCTGAGTGTCCTTCATATTTCTTCTATTAGCATCTCTGTCTTGTATTGCATTTTATCTGTTTTTGCTTCTTTGCCATAACTATAGATGAATCTTATCTCTTGGTTGTTCCTATTTCAGCCATCTAGTCGCTTTGATGAACTGCCTGATGATTTTGATCCTAGTGGAAAATTGCCCGGATCACTTGATGATGCTGATCCTCAAACGACAAATCTCTATGTTGGAAATCTCTCACCAAAAGTATGTTTGTTGTTGTTTCTAACTTCTTGTCCTTAATCTGCTTTTCTTCTTTAATGCTAAATATATTTGGTAACCCCAATGTTCTTGATATAGGTTGATGAAAATTTTCTTCTGCGGACTTTTGGAAGATTTGGACCTATTGCTAGTGTGAAAATTATGTGGCCTAGGACAGAGGAGGAGCGAAGAAGGCAAAGAAATTGTGGTTTTGTGGCTTTCATGAATAGAGCTGATGGACAAGCTGCAAAAGATGAAATGCAAGGTATTGTCCCAAAGCTTTTATGTAGATATATTGTGCAGTCTTTTTTGTTCTCATATAGATGCCTTTGATAATAGCTACCTTGTTACCCATATAGGTGTATTTTAACTCAGTGAAATTCTTTAATGAATTTATTGATTTTCATATTCTTTTAGTTGTAAAATAGTAAAATATTAATGTGAAGCATTTGTAAATGCGACATCTAATTTCCAAGGTTTTTTAAACTAGTGTTATCTAATTTCCAATGTTTAGTAAATGCTAGAATGCCTCATGTTTTTGTCAATTTAATTGATATATAGCTGCTTTGTTTTTAATTGATATATATATCTGATGATGTATTTTCTTTGGCAGGAGTTATTGTATATGAATATGAATTGAAAATTGGGTGGGGTAAATCTGTTGCTCTTCCATCACAAGCATTACCTGCTCCCCCACCTGGACAGATGGCCATCAGGAGTAAGGAGGTTGGTTGTGTTCTTTTGCACAAAGCTTTTGAAGCTCTCTCAAATAAAGTGCATATATGGTTTTGAACAGGAGATGATTTAAGGCCAAAATTTGTCTCTTAAAGTGAGGTTTTGATGAGATAACTTTGGGTTGAGTAGGCAGTTCACAGAAGTCACTTCCTCGTGCTTGTGCATGCCATAATTCTGAAACTTGTTTTCTGACTGGCAGGGTAGTTCTATAATCTTATCTGGTCCTTCAGGTCCACCAGTAACATCTCTTCCAAATCAGAATTCTGAACTGGTTAGCTGAATTTCTTCTTTGTTTTATTTTTTCTGAAAAATAATAATTATCTACTATTGATTTGTCTTTGTGTCTAAGGTAATTCTGATTCTTCTATTCTGGAGTTATTGTTGATAGTTTTTCTTGGATGCCAGGTTCTTACTCCAAATATTCCAGATATAATGGTCACTGCACCTGAGGATGGCCACCTCTGCCATGTGATGGATACAATGGCTCTTTATGTCCTTGATGGAGGATGTGACTTTGAACAAGCTATTATGGAGAAGGGTCGTGGCAATCCTCTATTCAACTTTTTATTTGAGCTTGGCTCAAAGGAACACACTTACTACGTCTGGAGGCTATATTCGTTCGCTCAGGTCCATTGTGTGAATGCATCTTAATGTTGTCTCTGGTGTTATATTCATGATATGCCATGCTATGTTTTAAATGTGAATGAGGAATGTAGTTGAAGAATTTCAATGTTTGTGGAAATGCAGGGTGATACACTCCAAAGGTGGCGGACAGAGCCATTTATCATGATAACTGGTAGTGGAAGGTAATCATGTGCCAACAGTTTTACTGTAATTCTTTCAGGAGTGTTACAACTGTATTTATGATGCATAGCTTTATTTTTTTTTCTAGATGGGTACCACCACCTTTGCCAGTGTCAAAAAGTCCAGAGCATGAGAAGGACTCTTCTGCCACATATGCCGCAGGAAGAAGCAGGGTATTCTAGAGATGGACATATTTTGTTCTAGATTGTTCTTATTTTTTTTTGTGTGATTTGAGTGAGTTAACAATCCTTTGTTGTCTTAATTTTACAGCGGGTGGACCCAGAAAGACCACTTACTGATCCACAAAGGGACGAATTTGAGGACATGCTACGGGCATTGACATTGGAGAGGAGTCAGATAAAGGAAGCCATGGGCTTTGCTTTGGATAATGCTGATGCTGCTGGAGAGGTATTGCGAATCTGCAGCATACCTTATTGACTTTCATCATCTTTTTAGTTGTCTTCTACTCTCATACTGTAATGGTTCCTTGCTAGGTCCCATTGAGGATTTGCTCTTTTTTAATGTTTTTGTTGTCTTGAAAGTTAAAGAGTCTGGAATTGTAAATCAAAATGATTTTTAATGGGGCAGGTACAACATTCAAAGTCAAGTAGTGGCATGTGACTGTTTGCGCAATCCCTTTTATCCTTCTGTGGTTTGAGCCTTAAACAATAGTATGAGAACATGAATCTGATGCATTTGTTGTCCCTTCCCTTATTGCCATGCAGGTAGTTGAAGTTTTGACAGAGTCTTTGACACTTAAAGAAACACCTATTCCAACTAAAGTAGCAAGGCTTATGCTTGTCTCTGACATTCTTCATAATAGCAGTGCTCCTGTTAAAAATGCATCTGCATACCGTACTAAATTTGAAGCAACATTACCTGATATAATGGAGAGCTTTAATGATCTGTACCGCAGTGTAACAGGAAGGATCACTGCTGAAGCCCTAAAGGTAGGTATAATTTTAACCTTTTATCCAGCTTTCAATTTGCTTTCTATTTTGTTTGTTTTTCCAAGTGCTGCTAAATGAACTGGCTTGTGGCTTTGTGCATGTTTATCATCTTTGTTCTTGGGTTTGAAGGTGGTCTTTTCTCACTTATGCAGGAAAGGGTTCTGAAAGTGTTGCAAGTATGGTCAGATTGGTTTCTTTTCTCAGATGCATATGTGAATGGACTACGAGCCACTTTTCTTCGATCAGGAAACTCTGGAGTGGCCCCATTCCATTCTATTTGTGGTGATGCACCAGAAATTGAAGAGAAGACTAGCTCAGAAGATGCAGTTGATGGGATTAAAGCTAATCAAGATACTGCATTGGCCATGGGCAAAAGTGCAGCTATGAAGGAGTTAATGGATCTCCCACTTGCCGAGTTGGAAAGGCGCTGTAGGCATAATGGATTATCTCTTGTTGGTGGTAGAGAAATAATGGTTGCACGACTATTAAGTCTGGAAGATGCCGAAAAGCAGAGGGGTTATGAACTAGATGATGAGTTGAAGCTGCGCTCAAGTTATAGTCGGTATTCTAGTGGTCAGAGAGGTGCAAATGTCGAAACAGAAGTGGCGGGATTGTCTGGACGGACTCGTTATGCAGAGGATGAGATCCCTTCACAACGCAAAGGGTCTGTACCTCTGGCTGAAACCCTTCCAATCCCACAGCCTGAGCTAAAAGCATTCACAAAGAAAGAGAAAACTGATCCTGTTTTGCCAGCCTCTAAATGGGCTAGAGAGGATAATGACAGTGATGATGAAGAAAAGAGAAGCTCCAAGGGTCTGGGGTTGAGCTATTCATCTTCTGGAAGTGAGAATGCTGGTGATGGTCCCGGAAAGGTTGACGAATTGGAGTTTGGAACTGAGGTGAACATTCCAGTTCCATCTGAAAGTGCAATGAATGAAGAGCAGAGGTACGGTAGCTTTTTAATGATGATTTCTTATTTCTTAATGCTTCAAAAAACAAAACAAAATGTCCTTAAAAACTCTTTTCACCAACATTTGCTCATGTAATCCCTAACTTAACGCCGCTTTACATGCATATAATACCACAGGCAAAAGTTGAGAAGACTTGAGGTTGCCCTTATAGAATACCGAGAATCCCTTGAGGAGCAAGGAATTAAAAATGCCGAGGATATTGAAAAAAGGGTTGCAGTTCATCGGAAACGGTTAGAATCTGAATATGGTTTATCAGATTCTGGTGAAGGAAGAAGTAAGTTATATTGCTGGTTGACAAGATGCTTGTGAAGACTCGTAATTGTGTACCTTTCCAAAATCGAAAGCATATAGTAATATTATTTTGTACACTATTCTAATTGCAGAAAGAACACCGACAGAGAGGAGAGATAGGCGGGATGATGTGCACGACTCTTCAAGAAAGCGACATCGAAGTCAAAGCCAAAGTGAGAGCCCTCCACGGAAACAATCCAACAGAGGCAGGGATAAAGAAAATGATTCAGAAAAGGACCGTGAAAGGCACAGAGAAAGAGAGAGATATCATGACCTGCAAAATGAAAGGGGGAGAGAGAGGGAGCGAGACCGTTGGGAAAAGAGTGGAAGCAGAGAAAGAGATGACCATGACAGAGATAGAGGTAGGGATAGGGATAGGGATAGCCGAAGGCGAATGAAATGAGATTTTAAGTTTGTTGGATACTTTACTTCAGCGTTTGCTTGGTATCCGATCTGGGTAGCATGGTTTGAGATGAGGAGATGACTTGGCTTGTCTGGGATGCTTAAGCAGCAGCATGTGTCTTTAGAAAACTGGTTTCAAACAATGCTAGAAATGCTGGACTGCCATGAGAAGCAATCTGGTTCTTGTAGAACCATCCTGTAGTAAAATAGACGACAGCATTTGATGTTTTTGGTGGTTTGCATTTTATGAAAATCAAATTAATTGCCTAATAATACTTTTACTGGCCCTATTATAATCAGGTTAACATCGTGTCCATGTCTAATAGACCAAGTACTAGAACAACTTGGAACAGGTACTGTGCTCTTCTTTGGCAATGTAACATCCAATGCCAAAAAAGTGTTTGCTAACAGAAGCTCATCGTGTATGTCCAGAAGAAGAGGTACTTCCTATTGTTGAATACTTCTTATTTCCTTTCTAACAGCATCTTCTGCATCTCCTGTTCTGTCTGTGCTAAGCTTGGTATTAAAAAAATTTATTACACTCTTCCAATAATCTTTTTTCACATAAACTATTTTTTACACATCAGCCTTTTGATTCTCGCTCAGATCATCTACTTTTTATACTTTCTTCTCATTCTCACCCAAATCCATCCTTTCTTTTCTGCGTTTTTATCCTTACTGATTAATAGATCTTTTGATCGATATTAATTCTCCTCACAGAAAGAACTTTTTTTTTCCTAGTGATTTTATGTTGTAACACATTCAATTTTTATAAAACTAAATTCCATCTACTTGAAAATTCATTATTATAGTTTATCAGTTAAGTGATATTTACTTTCTTAGCCGAGGGCTTTAGTTTTTGTTTTCGTAAGGGGTTTTACTTTAGTACTTTCTAATAATGCACATGCATTTGATTTCAAGCATTTAATTTTTAATTTTCAAATAATGCATTTTTAATTATTGTTACCTATCATTGATTATATAGTTTCTTTATCAATGGTAGTTTCTTTTAGTTTATAAATAACATACAAATTTGAAGCTATATAAGTAATATTAATTTGAAAAAATAAAATAAAATAATTAGGTAAATCAACTTGCAATCATTTTATAATAGTTCATGATAAATATGAAAATTATTCACAATTACAAAAGAAAACACAAAAAAAGTAATTTATAAAATTTTAAAAAAAAAATCATAATAGTATATTATTTCATCATCAATTAAAACAATGTTCGATAAAAATATATATAAATTACAAAAAATTATACATAAAAATATATACAAATTTATAAGTAAAAAATATACATAATGATATCCATTAAAATGTACATTAAAAGTACATATGACAATATAGAAACAATGTTATGAAGTAATATATAAGAATATACACACAGTTATGCATAAATAGGTTTAGTATTATTCCTTTGATCTCGAGTTTCTGTTTGGTTCCTTCTTGTTTTTACTCGTTTTCCCTTTAAAAGAAGCTCAGTTTTTTCTTCTTTTGCAATTTTTTAATTAAGAACTTTTACTACATTTAATATTTAAAAGGGTTATTAAAGGGAGGAAAAAGAAATAGAAAAAATGAAAATTGATTTGAATCTATCATACATCGCTGAACATATTTCACACCACATCTCTTTATGGAAACACCTTGCAACAATTTTAAAGGATATAGATTCGAGCATATTGAAATATATTTATTCTCTTATTTAAATGTTAAAAAAAGATTATGAGTAATTCTGTAGCATTGCATAAAAATTATTATTTTTAATTTAATAATTTTATTCAAATCATTTACATTATAATATTTTTCGTCAAAATTTATCATAATATACGAATATAATCGTACTAACTTTAAAATCAAATCAAAGTAAACTCAATAAATATACATGATAGTAACAAAATTGTTATAAAAAATATTAACGATATCAATAATTAATCTAGAACAAAATGACAAACCAGAAAATGCGGTGAAGTTCCAGCTTTTTTATTACCAAGAGAGGTTGAATCATTCTGCATAATGAGATGGTACAAACAATGGAAGTATGGCAGCTTACACTACCATGGACGAAACAAGTTGATTACTAATCACTCTGTTTCTTCTTTCTGGTTAAGATTAAGGGTGTGTTTAGCATTGTTTTTGACAGTCCAAAAGCACTTTTTGACAGAAAAAGCAACGCTAAAAAAAGGGCTTTTGCCATCCAAATTACTTGTAGAATGTACTTTTGGAACCGTACTTTTCAACCGCAATAGCAATATGATGCAAGCCAAAGCCAAAGAATAGCTAATTTCATTGTGCCAAACACATAGTGGAGTGATTATATTAACCTCTACAACATCAATGCAGCAAGTTGATAATCTATACAAGCTCCAGGCTTGCAAAGTAAAGATCTGAGGTTGCCTAAACTTTACCGGGCAAGCATCTAATTCCATTGGAAAGGGAGCATATCAATGAGATTTCATTTATGGATTGGGGAAACCATGAAAAATAAGTAAAGAAGAAGGTAGAAAGTGTAAAATTTACCAGATAGAATGAAATAGGGGCGTCTTCTATAACCCCTAATGGAGACAACATCAGTGAGAAGGCCTCAAATAGGCTTCACAATCCAAGGAATATAAATACCCGGAGTAACCTGTGACTCAGAAGGCTGTACCTTTTGAACATCCTTCGTGTAATACTCAGTGCCAACTCTAGCAAGAGCCCCACCTAGTCCCTGGCTTATCCCATAATACAAAACTCCAATGTGTTTCCATTGCAAGCATCCTAAGCCCATTGATTGGACCCCAGAAACAATATAACAGCCCTTTAGGTTCATCATCTTCTTCCGCAGCCTTCTCACAGGATTCAACGTCTCCTCCCTCCACCATAGCTGCAACACTGATCCAGGTCAACTCAGTTTCTTGGACATCAACATTTACATCCCAAGAACAAAGATGAATCTACTAAAGTTTTCAACTTTTGATGAAAAATATGGGAACCCAGTTTATAAATCACAGTTTCCTAAAATGGGGGTTCTTTTAAGTTCTATGAAACTGAATAAAATACAAAGATTTCCTTTATGGGGTTACAGTTTTTCTAGTTGACCCTTCTAACATCCCTTTAAACAATTTAATAATCTTATAAATGTGCTAAAGGAGTTGTAACAAATATACAATTAATATTTATTAAGATTTTAGTTTTCTTCTAAAAGGAAAAAAAAAAAAACAATATTTGGACTGGGAAATGTCTTCAAATTATACTTGAAAAAAACAAGACAAATGATCAACTTATTAATCACCTTCTCCTCACAGTTTTGCTTTTATGGAAAACCAAATGTTTACCTCAATCTTTCTAACCTGGCAGAACCCAATTGGCCCCTCATTCTTGGTAGTGGGCATGTACTATAGATCTAGATATAGCTACCACTGAAACCAATGGCCATGTCCGAAAATTGCTTATTGAAAAAGAACGAAGTTCATGCCTGAAAAAGGGTGACATGCCTTGTCCGATGTTCCCGGATGTCGGAACACAACAAATTACTAAATCAGCAAGAAGCAAGATACAACCCCATGCTATAGTGATTAATCCATATTAATAATATCAATTCAATTAGAAAAGTCCCGAGAATTTTGAGATTCCAAATTCAAGCTCATATAATGATTGACTGTGATAATAGCTATTGATATAATGTTTGATGTTTATACATGATTTTAGAAAGAAAAAAAAGACAACAACAAAGCCCACAACTTGTAGAGGTGCTCTCCTCTTCTGATGAAAGTTGGAAAAGTGAGGGCCATTAAACTAAGTTGCCAACTTCACAAATCAGTAAAGCCTCATGGAATAGCAAGATATTTCCATCAATCTTTTTGCACTAATAAACCTCTTGGATGATAGAAAACATTATTCACATTCATGAGGAACAGTTTTCATTATTCGGTTCTGCATCATCTTCTAGTTCATCCTCGTCTTCAATGGGAATCTCTTCGTTGTAATCATCTAATGGACCAACAGGAAAAATGATGCCACCTTAGGAATTTTTATAGATTTGTTTCAATCAAACTATACGAGGCAAAGTTATAGCATTACGTATGATATGCACAGATGCTCAAAACATTAGGCGCATTCTATGTTCTACCTTGATTGAAAGCAAATGGTCAATTATCTATCCCATTAAACTATATGAGAGAACATCAGCACCATATTAAACACGAGAAGCAAAAGGTATTCCTAGAATCATGTATACTCTAGGTTTGACTGCATCACAATGAAGATTAACTAAGAGCCACCAAGTACCGTATAAAGGGACAATGCATCAAAACTGAGTGGAACAAGGTAAATAGAAAACTCTTTACCCTTTTGAGGCAATGAAGCAGGAGTAACCCTGGAGTCTGATGCATTATCAAGAACATAAGGAAGATCTAGAAATTCCAAGAAAGATACAGTCTGAGGATTACGGGGAGAACCTACACAAGGTGAGAAAATTTTAATAATTAAAAAGGAAATCGAGCAAAACCAAATTGCAAAAGTCATGGCTATTCTAGTTGCAAATATAAAATAAAAAAGAATGCATTCACTAACCAACAATTAATTGAGCTAAAAGAAAAAAATGAAGGATAGTGATTTGGAATGACTGTGACAGTAATATCAAGATGCCTAATCATGATAGTGATAAGTGGCATAAATATGCAAACATATATGGTGAGTTTCTTAAATCCAAAAGATAGAATCATTAATGGAGATACTTTTAGCACCCCAAAGAAGGAAAAGCATCAAAATATCACCATATTATTTACCAGAAAAAGTAGTGTTTGAAACTGAATGAGGGGGGTTGTGAGGTGGAGCTGTTTGAGAAAATTCACAAGGTTTGGCTCCTCTGTCTTCCATCCTGCTCTTAACCCATTGACGACAATCTTGCATGTCAAGCTGTGTTCTCCTACATATTAGAACAGCAGTTGTCGGCTCACTAGTTCTTGTAGAGTATCAGTAATTGCAAAAATAGAAAATTGCACATTTTCAAATAACACATCAGTCCACCCCACCCAAGAGAGAAAGAGAGAGCGAGATGAGTGGCATGGTCAAAACAAAAATGTCATATATACACACACCCAAGGTCTCCACATCGGAAGGTCAAAGGAAAGACACAGTTGAATTTCCGTGTTATTGCCAGCCATTCTTCATCATATTGAACCTCATAAGGTCCTGGATCAGATTCAACATCAACAATCTAAAAGATCAGAGAAAGCCAGAATTCATTTATTAGCTTCCAGCAAAAACCAAAAGAAAGAACCTAAATGAAATGGTCAAAACATATGACAGACACCTGCAAGAACTTGCGCCCTGGAAGGCATTTATCGAGTGCAAGAAATTTTGTCACTCGACCACCCTCTTCATGTTCAACAAGAGCAGTGAATTTGCAGTGCAAGTGAGCTGAAAACCAATATGATGGTTTGAGTTTTTCGAGCAGCTGAGCAGCAGGCTTGCTTCCAAGAGTTCCTTGCTGGATCTAGGACATATGTTTCAACCAACAACCAACCAGGAATGGTCAACAAGAAAACTGAATACGCCTGATATGAAGATTGTCATTCTTTTACATATATGCATTTCCACCAAATCGATTATAATTACCTCATCTTTGAAATGTTTTTTGTAGCGAACAAGTTGTTGCCAGTTCCCATAATCAGTGATACCGAGCGGCCAATCGTGTGAAAGGAAAATATCAATCGGTTCCTCTAGGTGCATGAGCTTGTGAACATCATACTCTCTGACATGATACACAGACCTGATAGTATTGTCATTATAAGGTGGCCTTTCATGGTGTCCTGCTCAAGGAAAAGCTAATTCATTTCAGTTTCAAAGCTTTGACTCTCCACCCTAAATAAGAATTAATATAGCATATTCAACACTCGCTTGCAGTAAATAAACAATCACCATTAAAAGAACTCCAGAATAAACACAAAATAGACAAGCAAAAGAACTTCAAACCCAACCTAAACGATAATTACGCGCATTGTAAATTCCGGAAAGTCCACCGATACGGATATTGCCAAACTTCACAACCCCAGCAAACCCCAAGAAGTATATATTAGGTGCTGCCCATCCCCCATAATACCTAAAGTCCACACATTTCAATTACTGAAGGTAAAATTCAAGGCCTTTTCGTAAAAGAATAAAAAATCCCCAAGCTAGAACATATGAAGAAAAGGGGGTGACTTACAATTCCCATAAATAATTGGAAGCTTCATGATTTCCACCGATAAAAATGGTGGGAACCGGGGCAACCTCCTGACCCGAATAGTATTTCCAGAATGACTTCATCTCCTTATATTTTGGGGGCACATTAAGGCTATCCATATCTTTTTCATTCCTGACTGCCTAAGTTGCAAAAAAAAAAAAAAACTAAGTTCATATAAAAAATGGGTATTTGGAAAGTGACAAAATTTCGTATAAAACAACAAATTGAAGGGAGAAAGTGAGAGTGTAAGAGAAAGAACCTGGAAATCACCACAACAAAGGAGGAGGTCGATTTTGATGTTGCGAGTGTTTTCGATGTATTTAATGGTGTCGTAGACCTTGTCGAGATCTCCATGCATGCACCCTTCCACTGCTATCTTCATCCTTTTCAATTGGACACAACACTGTGGTAGGGTTTGAGAAAAACTTAAAACCTTAGGTTTTTTCTTAAAGACTATTTCACCATTTTAAACTTAAAATATATATTTTTAACATTTTGTTACTTTAAAATTTTATTTTAGTATTAATCCGATGAACTGATGATAAAGAATCGTCTCAAGTATAATCTGTGTTCAAGTCGTATTTACTAACATTTTTATAAAAAAGTCGATACCATGTTATTAATTATAATATGACATGACAGGTTAATTAGTAATTAGACATATTGATCAATAATATGACACATTGATCAAATTGATCATTAGTAGATTAAAATTTATTAAACATTGTTTAAATGTTATAAAAATTATTTTAAAAAAAACTTGCAAAGATTAAAATATATATAAATTAGTAAAAGTTAATTAGAAAATTCTATTTTTTAAAAAAATTTAAAATGTTGTAAAAAATCTTAAAAATTGTAAAAATTATTTTTTAAAAATATGTAAAAATTATAATAATTTTAAAATTTTAAAAAAATATATAAAAAAAAGTTGTTAAAAGTATTTTCACATTTTTTACATTAAAAAAAATCATTTTTTTATAATTTTTTAACAATTATAAAAATTATAATTTTTTTAAAAATATGAAAATCATTAAAAAGTTTTTTAAAATGATTAAAATTGCAAAGATAATTCAAAAATTGTGAAAATAATAAGAAATTAGAAGTTTGTAACAATTTTCTTAAAATTATTGTGGTATTTCACACTCGACTCGAACAACGAATCCGAATACGAGATGTCACATCCATTCCCGAAATAACTCAAAGTATTATCAGTTATTACATATAGTTACAAAGCTAATTTTCTAAAACATTTTCAAAAGATCTTAGAAAACAAACAATTTAATTATAATTCTTTAAAATAATATTGGAAACATTTAAAAAAAATCTACTTACAAACATAATACTTCATGAAACAGATACTCAAACATGTTCATTATTCATTTCAAACATGCTCATCATCTAGGTATTTATAAACGCAAAACATAACCATCATTTACGCCATTTAAACATGTCAAATGACCATAATCATCAAACACATTACTTCCTATGCCTATTTACAACTCAAATTCAAATTCAACTTTACAATCCATTAGTTGTGTTGAATTACGTAATTTTAGAATTAATTAAGGATCTAATTATTCAGGAACAAACATTTGTACTCTGAACATTAAAAAATTAGTGATGCTAATATAATTCGATTTCAATGCATAAAAATATTAAGAAATAAACATACTAAAATAAAATTTTAATATATTATTATCAATTTTCATCTCAATCAACAATAGTCACATAACACGTATCATTAGGGGTGTTCAAACGATTAACCAAATCAAATTAGTATTAATCAAAATTTTTAATCTTTTAACCGTTAACCGTTAATTTGTTGAACAGGAGAACAAGTACACCTCAAAGTGCTGTTAAGAATTGAAATTGACAGCATTAGCATTGAAATTCATTAGCTTAATGCCTTGCGGAATTACTTCAAGACTTAAAATCGACACCATGGTGGAAGGGGGAGAAGATTGGCATTTTGCCAAGAAGGGGGAGACATGGAATTACTTATGCTGAGTGATTGTTTTGTTGATCATTGGTGAAAATTGAGGGTGTTTCTCGAGTGTGTTGGGTGATAGATTGCTCTCTATCGAGGTTACATGAACTTACTTTGTAGAGAGACTATGAATTTTAGTCCGTACAAATGGTTTGTTACGATTAATTTTATTTGGTGATTAAATAATAATATATATTGAATGAGATTTGTGGATGTAAGATCGCTATGTTTAAATTGCGTAAACAAAATTCAATTGTATCGCTTGTTTACTCTTAGTTTATCTTCGTACTCGTACATTTTTTATTCCATTTGTCATTACAATCAACATTAAATTTTCTTATCTGCAAGATAAATTTATTTCAACCTTGTTTAAAATTTTAACTCAATTATTAATAACTATTTCCTTTTACTAATTACTATAACTCTGAAAGTACAAACACCAAAATTACTCGAATTAAAGTGAAGGGTATTATTAATGGCAACGACAAAGTGTTTTATCAATATTTTTGGTGATAAAGAAGAAAAAAAAACAAGTTACAAAAACTAGCCCAAGCCCCCAAATGGGGATACTTAAAAAAAATTTCAATCCATGAATTTCCTCATGTGCTAGTTTGGTTAGACGATCAGCTTCTTGATTATCTTCTTTAGAAATATGTGAAATTCTTCAATGGACAAACTGCGACAGCACATGAAGGATCTTCCTAAGCAAAGCCGAATTGGATCCACGATAAAGCATTTCTTGAATTATTTTAGCTGCCTCAAGACAATCAATTTTGATCAACCCAAAATTATTGTCCCGATCAATTAAAATGCCTAATCCATCCAAGATATCCCATGGTTTTGCCTTGAACATTGAACAATTCCCCAAAAACCAATTAAACCCAATGATCCACTCCTTATTCCTGTTTCTCAAAATTTCCCATTCAAGTTTTATATCGGGGCATTTTGTCATTTCCTATACTTCACAGATCATTGAAGGTAAAAGCAAATCACTATTAATAATTATACTAAAATTTTCAATTAAAATAAACTCGAATTTTTTATACCGAAATTTAAATCCTTTATTTTATTTCTAAAAATTTAGTCTTTTTATATTTTAAAATTTAAAATTTATGTCAAATTATTAACGCCGTTAAAATCTATTTATTAAATCTATTGATGTGATATTTTAAAATAAAAAAAAAACTCACATGCTAATCATATAACACAAAAAATGATGTTATAATAAACTCTAAATTTAGTACAAGAATTTTAACTATATTAATAATTGGACTTACATTTTTCAAATCCGCAAAATAAATGTACTATTTTTTTAACTAAAAGGAAGATTAAAGTGTGCATGAACTTAATTTATATTTTAATCAAAAATTTCAAACTCGTGAAGTACCAAATAAAAGTACTCAAAATAAAATAGGGACTAATTTTAAATTTTGAATAAAATACGGGGAGTGTTCATTGACTTTGACCAAACACAAAAGCTGGAGTGTATACATATCAGGTTGGGCTTACTTTGAAATGAAGAAAAGCTATTAGTGTGAATCAGTGGGAGTTGGCCTTCTTGAGAGCTTAAACCATCTGAGCGATTTATGCTTTAAGCCCAAAAATATCCCTCTCTAATGGCCCATCTTGCCTAGGCTATTTCGATCTACCACCAAATTTGATCCTTGTGTGTGAGAAATAATAAACAGTTAAAAAAATATGAGAAAATGAATTTTTTATTTTATTTATTATAATATAAGATATGAGAAAGTGAAGAAAAAAAAGAAAAAAACACTAAAAAGAAAGAGAAGTTAGATTGAGGGAGGGGAATGAGATCACCAATTAAAGTGTTAGATTATTTATTTAAATCCAAAGATTTGTGTCAAATTAAAAAAAATAAAATAGGCTTAGATAAAAAGTTATATTCTTTTAAAATATGGGCAATGTTTAGGTTTTTATATCGAAAACTCAAACTTAGCCTAGCACAGCCTGCTTTCAAGTTTATAGTATATACTTTCCATTTAGTTTATATATTATGTAATTTATATCATAAAAAATAAACTTAAGTATATTTATGTTATTTGATAAAATTAAATATTGTTTTTTTAAATGATTTATTTATTAATTTAATCTTATTAGTATAATATTATTTTATTTTATACAATTTTGAATAAAAAGTTAACAGATAATTATTTGGTACGTTAATAGTGAAAATTTTTAACTATAAGAGATTTGAAATTTTGTCATATTTCTTTTAAGTTGTACTAAAAAAATTAAAAAAAATAAAAGTGCGTTATCTTATTAAAAATTTTGTATAAATTAAAAAATAATAGAAATATCTAGCTCTTAAATTAGCCCGTCTTCTCATCATGTCTATTGCCTAATAATAATTAAGCTCTTGTTTTATAGTAATCAAAGCATTAATAAAACAACTTCACTAATTAATTATCCCCTAATGATTGGAGAACAGGAGACAAAAAGAGAAAATTTAAAGAAAAATTAAAAGAAACTTGATTTTTTCAATCAATCAAACTCTTGATAAGCTGTATGTATTAGATCAAATCGTACTTAATTATCATGCTTTTTTACTTTTTCCTTTGTTACATTCAAATCCAACCAAACCCCAAAAACCATTAAGTGAAGCCATCATTATCTTTTAGGTAAGATGGAATTCTATGGGGTCTAACCCAAACTTATTTTTATATATAAAAGGTAAATTTCACCAAACGTTCTCGAATTAACGGTTAAAGTTTAAATTAATCACCTAGACTTTTACTTATAGGAATTGTATTAATTATGCACTTTCATCGGTCTATTAATCAAATATAGTTAGATGCTAGTTTCACATTTGAGTTAAGTATATTTAAAATAGTGAGTCAAATTCTAAACTCATATGCGTATTTATCACATGAATACTTAAATTTAATATGTTAAAGAAATACAATTAGTGTCAATAAATTCAAAGAGGTTGATCCCTTTCTTAATGCATTAGTTCTAAATTATTTGTGTAAAAAGGATATAAATTAATGTTTACAATTTGATTGACTTGATTTAAATATGTTCATCATCATATTTGAGTTGATATTTATTAGTATCCAAATTAGTAGTTAGGCTAGTCGAAGGACCTAATCAATAGGATATTGATATTTTGAAAGCTCAATTACATTAGTTCAAAGTTTGGTAGCTAGTTTACAATTTGATTCATAATTTGAGGACACTTAATGCAATTAACCCATATATATATATAAGGATTTACATTTGATGTAGTGACTGCAAATAAT